>JAVSCE010003931.1:0-176212 GCA_032199065.1 Smutsia gigantea | reverse complement strand
GATCCCGCGCTGTGGGCTCCGCAAATGGGGACGTGCCGACTGGGCGGCGCCACCGCGCGGAAGTGCGAGGGAGGAGCCCGAGCCTAAAAGCGAGAAAGACTTGTCACTTACCAGGCGCAGGAGAAGGCAAGTGTGGCTGCTGTACTTAGAACACATCGCGCTTACCACGTTTGCTTCCTGAGTATTAAGTCTGAGTTGTTTTTTTTCTTTTTTTCATTTAACATGTCTACTGCCACTGCCTCAGTGTAGCCTTTGTCACCTCTCTCTTGGATCTCTGCAAATGCCTGTTAACTAGCGTCCTATCCTTTTCTTCATTCACTCTTTCTAAGATACAAATCTTACAGGGTCTGACCTCATCGACTTTAGAACAGGCCCAAATGCCTAGCATGGCCTAGAAGCCCTAGTTTGCTGGCCCTGCCTGTCCCATGTTCTGTGTACCCCCACCACATGCATCCCCGAACTCCATCTCCTTTTCATCTGCTTTTGCCTTTGCTGAAAACAATCCAACCTCTCAGCTTCTCTTGGCTAACTTTTCATCATCAAGAGTCAACACATACATCACTTTCTTCAGAAAGTCTTCCCTTGATACCCCTAATTTTGATTTGTTAGTTTGAAAGCTGGCTCTTGTACATAGAGGGGAAGGAGAGACTGGAGAAAGAGGCAGACTACTGGAGATTGGTAGTTGGCAGTTTTAATAAGCAAAGCAATTGACTGGGCTCATTTTGGGTGGCTGCAAGACAAGTATATCTCTGCACCCACCCACCCAAGTTTATATAGAGGCCCTAACTGGGTTTGTTACCAAGTCCAAGCTTGTGCCACTCACAGTACTGCAGTCCAGTAAGTGGAGAGATGAGGTGTTGGGGCAAGGAAAGCCATATTTTTTGGAAAGCCAGCAGTTGGAGAAGATGGAGGTTAATGTCCTAAGGCACCATCCTAAGGATTGATTGCAGGCTACTTCTGTTCTAGGGGAAGGAGGAGTAGGGTAGGGGGTGAAGGCTGCAGACATCTAGGCCAGCGAGGGTCTGAGGAGAGCTGAGAAACTCTGTGTCCTTAGTTGGCTCTTACTGAACTCAGTCTGGTCACTGTGTTCCTATAAATCTTTGACAAGTCAATCATTTTCATACTTCCCTATTTCTAAGGGCAGGTAAGGGACAATGTGTAGAAATCTCAAACTGTTAGTAAAATCCGTTTTGATCAACAAGCCTGTATTGAAGGGCTTCTGCTCAGCTTTTTTTTTCTTTTCTTTTGGCCCCAAAGAGACAAATGGGCATGGAGGCAGACCTGCCCAGCCTTTTCTAATTGCAGCTGTTCAGCTGGGCTCCATGCAGATGGTCTTGACAGCACTGCCCTCTCAAGGCTGTGAGCTTTGGGACAGTTCCTACAGTGGACATGGTTGGCAGAGCATACATTGCAAGGCAGAGGGCATGGGGTGCTGGTGAGAGTTGGAGTGCTGGGTCCAGCTTAAGGGTCAACCAAGTCGTCTTATTTACCTCCTCCAGCAGGATTAAGTGCCCTGTGGCACCCAGTGTGTTCTGCTGTCACCCATCCTTCTGAGTGGTATTGGTCTCTCTTCTTGTGCAGAACTTCCTCAGCTGGTCATTTCTGGCTTTATACAGCACCTGCTGCCCTGTAGATGTCACTTGGCAAATTAAAGGAAAGAAAGCTATTGGATGGGCATTGTGGTCTGTGGACAGAACTGAGTTTGAATCTAGACTCCTTCACTTACTAGTTATGTGATCTGAGCAAGGTATTTAATCATACTAAGCCTGTTTCGTTATTTATAAACCTGATAATAGCAATACCTATTTTACAGGTTTTGAGAGAGCACTAATTCAATAATGCACGAGGAAATACTTCATATAGCAGCTAGCACATGATGAATGTCCAGTCAAGCCCTCCAGGGATTCTGGAGCACACTAAAATCTGAGAGCCCTTGGTGTAGGATAAGCTGTGCGTAGTTCCAAAACCCATCTCAACAGGCACTTACTACTTCAGCTCCTGAGAGTGTTGACTGATGATTGTTCAGCAGTCTCCTAGGAACTGTGCTCGCCCTAAGGTCACACCCCTTTTCAGGGTGGTGTGCCCAGCTCTTTTGCCTTAATTTGGGGCAGCTCTGAAGGGCCATTTCAGCTCGTTTCCTGTGTGCTTACCACTGGTTTCCTTGAACTGTGCTGCAGTTCAACATCTCCCTCTGCTGAATCCTGCCTCCTGCATTTTCTCAGTAATGTTACCAAGAGCATTACACGGTAAACTTGAAGGCAAATCCCCATGTTAGAATCTGTTTCCTGGGACACCTGACCTAAGATAATGACAATGAAAAGACTCCTCATCTCTGCCCCAATCCATTTTACTTCCACATGGCACCCATTCTTGCCAGTATAGTGACAATGCTGTAGCATTTAGAGAGGATGTGTGTTTTCTGGAACCTGAATATATATGTGTATGTATATTTATAATATATGTGACTTTATTATGGAAAGTTTTGAGCATATACAAAGGTAAAGAAAATAGCGCAATAGAATCTGATGTGCCATTCACAACTACAGCCACCATCCACTTATGGCCACTTGGCTTTATTTTATATTCACACTTACATCTGCCTCATCCCTGACTGGATTATGTTAAGCAAACCTGAAGGAAAGGAAAGGAGCAACAAATATTTTTATAGGAAAAATGGTTTCCTTATAAAAACCTTTGGTGTTGTATTTGTACAATGTGCATGCATACAATAAAACGAGCAAACTAAAAAAGATCACACATGAAATGCCTAGAGAATAGAAACTAAAAAAGTTCAATGAAACCAAAAGTTGGTTCTTTGGAAAGGTCAACAAAATTGACTAATCTTTAGCAGGACTAAGCCAGAAAAAAAGATTCAAATTACTAGAATCAGAAATGAAAGAGTAGAGATCACTACTGACCTTACAAAGGACTTTCAGGGAATACTTCTGAACAACTGTGTGCTAGCAAATTAAATTGATGAAATGGGAGAGTTTCCAGAAAGATAGAACCATGGAAACTGACTCAAGAAAAAATCTGAGTAGACCTATGACAAGTAAAGTAATTGAACTGAAAATTAAAAATCTTCCTGCAAAGAAAAGTCCACTCTTGAATAAGGATTCTCAAGATGGTGGTGTGAGTAGGGTGGCAGAAATCTCTTCCCAAAACCATATATATTTTGAAAATACAGCAAATACAACTATTCCTAAAAGAGTGACCAGAAGATATAGTACATGAACCAGGCTACATCTGTGAGAATCCAACATCTCACAGAAAAGGGTAAGATACAAAGCCGTTATGACAATTTTCTCTCTTTTATCTTTGTATATCGTATTTTTTCTTTTCCCACTGAATTGCCTAAAACCTGGAATGGAATATTAAATGGTAGGCGTGATGCAAACAACCTTCTCTAGTTCCTGACAAGAAAAGCACTTAGCTCACTGTTCAGTGTATCTGTTATAGATTTTAAGGACACTACCCAAAATTTTGATCAAAGAAAGTTCCATTCCATTCTTAATCTGCTATGACGTTTTATAATAGCAGATGTTTTCAGCATCTACTGCAATGATCATATGCTTTCTCTCCTTTCATCTGTTAATGTAATCTAGCAGTTGAACATCCCAATCTTTTTCTGCTTTGAGGATCTTCCCCTTATGTGATCATCAGTGAAAATGAGTCCCTTTTCAAAGAAGTGGATTTAAGTATCCCATGATGATTGTGGGTCTGTCAATCCTTCCCTACAATTCTGCTAGTTTTCACCTATATTGTTATGTTGGTAGATGCATAAAAGATTATAATTGCTCCTTTTATCCATATGAAGTGTCTCTCTCCCTTCTTATGTATCTGAATTAAACTTTGTCCAATGTTAATTTGCTACACCACTTTCTTTTGGGTGACACAGAAAATACAGACTCAGAAAAGTCAGCACTTTCAGACATTCTCCAAAGACCCAACTCTGCTGCAACACAGCAAACCCACGGGTGACTAGTCATCACCGCACTTCGCAAAACCATCCCTTAAAACCACAGAGGCTCATGGGGAGAATGGGGCTGGGGAAGCACCTCAAGTGTACATACCCAAAACAATAAATTGGTTGTAGATGCATTCACATTTAAAAGTAAAAAAAAGAGATACAAAGCCATGACCTGGCAGGACCCAAGCACTTCCCCCACCACAACTCACTGGTGGGAGGAAAAAAATCAGAGTGGGAAAGGAGTGGAAGCACATGACTGCTAAATAACCAGCCCTAGTAATAGGCACCGGGAGCACAGACACACATTGCATGGTGCACTGGATATTAGAGGAGCAGAAAAGCAAAATCCAAGATTAAGACTGTGAACAGGTTCCCACAGCTGGCTGCCCTGGGACAAAAGAAAAGCAGGCACTTTAAAAGTCTTAAAAGGACAAGGATTTAAATCATCCTGGCATACTCCACCCATCAGGCTGGGAACTTTAAGGAACTTCAGATGCCCTAACCCCCTGGGTGGCAGTGCAGCTCCAAACCCCCTCACGGTGATAAGCAGCCTTCCGCCTGACCGGCACTGCAAGCAAACTGGCTGACCTGCTATTGCTGGGGAGCAGCCCCGCCTACAACAACCACACAGCTTAACACAGAGGCTTCTCCCTCTGTGTGGCTAACTGGCCCAGACCCAGAGGCTGCTCCCTGCGCACACCTGACCAGCACAGACAGCGGAGATGGGCGCAGAGTCCGGGAAGCACGAAGGGGCTTTGTTCTTGTGGCAGAAGATGTGCTGCTGGTCTGCAACCCCTGCCAGTGCCCTAGGCCATCCTGAAGGCCGCCCTGAGCACAGCAGCTTAGGGGATTAACCAAGAGGCTGCTCCCTGAGTGCGGTTACCCAGCACAGACAGTGGAGACAGGCAAGGTGACCGGCAAGCAGAAAGGGACTTTGTTCTCCCAGCTGATGCATGCGCCACTTGCAAGCAATCACTCCCATTGCCATGAAAAGGCAGAAGAATCTTCTTCAGTCCAAAATCCCTCAAACACCAGAGAGAGGGCTTGGTGAGACTGAAATCACCAATCTTCCTGAAAAATCCAAAATAGAAGTCATAAACATGCTGATGGATCTACAGAGAAATATTCAAGAGCTAAGGGATGGATTCAGGAGGGAGATAACAAATGAAACAAACAATGAGACGATGTAAGAGAAGATGAATGAGGTGGAAGAGACTGTTAATGGAATAGAAATCAGAGAAGAGGAATATAGAGAAGCTGAGGCAGAGAGAGATAAAAGGATCTCTAGGAATGAAAGAATATTAAGAGAACTGTGACCAATCAAAACAGAAAAACACTCGCATTATATGGGTACCAGAAGAAGAGAGAGAAAAGGGGATAGAAAATGTCTTTGAAGAAATAATTGCTGAAAATTTCCCCAATCTGGGGAAGGAGATAGTCTCTCAGAACATGGAAGTCCACAGAACTCCGAACACAAGGGACCCAAGGAGGACAACACCAAGACATATAATAATTAAAATGGCAAAGATCAAAGACAAACACAGACTTTTAAAAGCAGTCAGAGAGAGAAAAAAGATCACATACAGAGGAAAACCCATCAGGCTATCATCAGACTTCTCAGCAGAAACTTTATAGGCCAGAAGGGAATGGCATCATATATTCAATTCAATGAAACAGAAGGGCCTCAAACCAAGAATACTGTATCCAGCAAGATTATCATTTAAATTTGAAGGAGGGATTAAACAATTCTCAGTTAAGCAAAAGGTGAGGGAATTTACCTCCCACAAACCATCAATACAGTGTATTTGAAATGGACTGCTCTACATGAAAGTATGCCTAAGGCTAAATAGCTTTCATCAGAGAAAATAAAACCACAGCAAACAAAGTAGACCAACCAAATACAAACTAAGTGCAAAATAAAACCAGCAATCCACAGAATCAGTTAAGGAAAACAAAGAGTACAGAATAAAACACCTAACAAAGAGAGTTGAGGAAGAAGAAAAAGAAGGGAGGGAAATAAATAATCATCAGACTGTCTTTATAATAGCATAATAAATGAGTTAAGTTAGACAGATACTAAAGAAGCTGCCCTTGAACCTTTGGTAACCATGAATTCAAAGCCTGCAATGGCAATAAGTACATATCTATCGATAAATTACCCTAAATGTAAATGAAATTAATGCACCAATCAAAAGACACAGAGTAATAGAATGGGAACAAAGCAAGAGTCACCTATATTTTACCTACAAGAAACTCACTTCAAACTGAAAGACATACACAGACTAAAAGTGAAAGGATGGAAAAAGATAATTCCTGCAAATAATAGGGAGAGAAAAGCAGGTGTTGCAGTACTTCTATCAGACAAAACAGACTTTGAAACAAAGAAAGTCACAAGAGACAAAGAAGGACATTACATAATGATAAAGGAGTCAGTCCAACAGAGGATATAACCATTATAAATATCTATGTGTGTAACACAGGGGCACCTATATATGTGAAACAAAATCTAACAGAATTAAAGGAGGAAATAGAAGGCAATGCAATCATTTTAGGAGACTTCAACACTCGACTCACTCTAAAGGACAGATCAACCAGACAGAAAATAAGTAAGGACACAGAGGCACTGAACAACACATTAGAACAGATGGATGTAACTGACATCTACAGAACTTTACACCCCAAAACAACAGGATACAAATTCTTCTCAAGTGCATATGGAACATTTTCCAGAAAAGACCACATCTAGGCCACAAAAAGAGCCTCCGTAAATTAAAAAAGTTTAAAATTGTACCAACCAACTTCTCAGCAAAGGTATAAAATTAGAAATAAATTGTACGAAGAAAACAAAAAAGCTCACACACACACGAAGGCTTAACATGCTCTTAAATAATCAATGGATCAATGACCAAATTAAAACAGATCAAGCAATATATGGAGACAAATGAAAACAACAGCACAATGCTCCAACTTCTGTGGGACACAGCAAAGGCAGTTCTAAGAGGAAAGTATATTGCAATCTAGGTCTATTTAAAGAAGGAAGAACAATCCCAAATGAATAGGCTAAATTCACAATTATTGAAACTGGAAAAGAAAAACAAATGAGGCCCAAAGTCAGCAGAAGGAGGGAAATAATAAAGATCAGAGAAGAAATAAATAAAATTGAGAAGAATAAAACAATAGAAAAAATTAATGAAACAAACAGATGGTTCTTTGAGAAAATAAAATAGATAAACCCCTAGTCAGACATATTTAAAAAAAAAAAGAGAATCTACACACATAAACAATAGGAAATGAAAAAGTAAAAATCAACGATGGACACCACAGAAATACAAAGAATGATGAGAGAATACTATGAAAATCTATATGCTAACAAACTGGATAACCTAGAAGAAATGGACAATTTTCTAGAGAAATACAATCTTCCAAGACTCACCCAGGAAGAAACAAAATGTAAACAGACCAATTACCAGCAATGAAATTGAATTGGTATTCAAAAAACCACACAAGAACAAAACTCCTGATTTTATCAGACATTTAGAGAAGCTATAATACCCATTTTCCTTAAAGTTTTCCAAAAAATAGAAGACGAAGCAATACGTCCAAACTTATTCTATGAAACCAGCATCACTTTAATACCAAAACCAGGCAAAGACACCACAATAAAAGAAAATTACAGACCAATATCCCTGACAAACATAGATGTAAAAATACTCAACAAAATATTAGCAAATCGAATTCAAAAATACATCCAGAGGATCATACACCATGAACAAATGGGATTCATCCCAGGGATGCAGGATGGTACAACATTCAAAAATGCATCAACATCATCCACCACTTCAACAAAAAGAAGTACAAAAACACATGATCATCTCCATACATGCTGAAAAAGCATTTGGCAAAATTCAACATCCATTCATGATAAACACTCTCAACAAAATGGGAATGGAGGGCAAGTACCTCAACATAGTAAAGACCATATATGACAAACCCATAGCCAACATTATACTTAACAGCGAGAAGTGAAAAGCTTTTCCCCTAAGAACGGGAACAAGACAAAGATGCCCACTCTCCCTGCTTTTATTCAACATAGTACTGGTGGTCCTAACCACAGCAGACAACACAGAGAAATAAAACGCATCCAGATTGGTAAGGAAGAAGTAAAACTGTCACTGTTTGCAGATGACATGATATTGTAAATAACAAACCCTAAAGAATCCACTCCAAAACTACTAGAACTAATATCTGAATTCAGCAAACTTGCAGGATACAAAATTAATACACAGAAATCTGTTGCTTTCTGATACACTAACAGTGAACTAGCAGAAAGAGTAGGAAAACAATTCCATTCACAATTGGATCAATAAGAAAAAAATACCTAGGAATAAACCTAACCAAGAAGTGAAAGACCTATACCCTGAAAACTACAGGACACTCTTAAGAAAAATAAAAAAGGACACTAATAAATGGAAATTCATCCCCTGTTCTTGGGTACGAAGAATTAATATCGTCAAAATGGCCGTACAGCCTACAGCAATCTACAGATTCAATGCAATCCCTATCAAAATACTGACAGCATTCTTCAATGAACTGGAACAAATACGTCTAAAATTTATACGGAACCACAGAAGACCCCAAATAGCCAAAGCAATCCTGAGAAGGAAGAATAAAGCAGGGAGGATCTAGCTTCCCAACTTCAAACTCTACTACAAAGCCACAGTAATCAATACAATTTGGTACTGGCACAAGAACAGACCCATAGACCACTGGAACAGAATAGAGAGTCCAGATACTAACCCAAGCATATATGGTGAATTAATATATGATAAAGGAGCCATGGATATACAATGGTGAAGTGAGAGCCTCTTCAACAGCTGGTGTTGGCAAAACTGGACAGCTACATGTAAGAGAATGAAACTGGATTATTGTCTCACCCCATACACAAAAGTAAACTCAAAATGGATCAAAGACCTGAATGTAAGTCATGAAACCATGAAACTTTTAGAAAAAAACATAGGCAAAAATCTCTTGTACATAAACTTGAGCAACTTCTTCATGAACATATCTTTCCGGGCAAGGGAAACAAAAGCAAAAATGAACAGGTGGGACTGTATCAAACTAAAAACCTTCTGTAAAGCAAAGAAAACCAACAGTAGAACAAAAATACATCCTACAGTTTGGGAGAATATATTCATAAATGACATGTCAGATAAGGGGTTGACATCTAAAATATATAAAGAACTCACGCACCTCAACAAACAAAAAGGAAATAATCCAATTAAGAAATGGGAAGAGGACATGAATAGACACTTCTCCAAAGAAGAAATCCAGATGGCCAACAGGCACATGAAAAGTTGCTCCACATCGCTAATCATGAGAGAAATGCAAATTAAAACCACAATGAGATATCACCTCACACCTGTGAGGATGGCCAACATCCAAAAGACAACAACAAATGTTGGCGAGGATGTGGAGAAAGGAGCATCCTTCGACACCGCTGATGGGAATGTAAATTAGTTCAACCATTGTGGAAAGCAGTATGGAGGTTCCTCAAAAAACTCAAAATAGAAATACCATTGGACCCAGGAATCCCACTCCTACGAATTTACCCTAAGAATGCAGCAGCCCAGTTTGAAAAAGACTTATGCACCCCTATGTTTATCGCAGGACTATTTGCAATAGCCAAGAAATGGAAACAACCTAAGTGTCCATCAGTAGATGAATGGATAAAGAAGATGTGGTACCCATACACAATGGAACATTATTCAGCCATAAGAATAAAACAAATTCTACCATTTGCAACAAACATGGATGGAGCTAGAGGGTATTATGCTTAGTGAAATAAGCCAGGTGGAGAAAGACAAGTATCAAATGATTTTACACATCTGTGGAGTAAAAGAACAAAGAAAATTCTGAAGGGACAAAACAGCAGCAGACTCATAGAACCCAAGAATGGATTAACAGTTACTAAAGGGAAAGGAACTGGGGAAGATTTGTGGGAGGGGGGGGATAAGGGGGAAAAGGGTAGTATGATTACCACATATGGCTTTAGGCAGGATGAACATTTTGGCAATATTAATTCTTACTATCCATGAGCATGGGATGTGTTTCCATTTATTGGTATCTTCTTTAATTTCTCTCATGAGTGTGTTGTAGTTTTCAGGGTATAAGTCTTTCACTGCCTTGGTTAGGTTATTCCTAGGTATTTTATTCTTTTGGATGGAATTGTTTTCCTGATTTCTCTTTCTGCTAGTTCATCATTAGTGTATAGGAAAGCAACAGATATCTGTGTATTAATTTTGTATCCTGTAACTTTGCTGAATTCAGATATTAGATCAAGTAGTTTTGGAGTGGATTCTTTAGTTTTTTTTATGTACAATATCATGTAATCTGCAAACAGGGACAGTTTCACTCTCATTCTTGCCAATCTGGATGCCTTTTATTTCTTTGTGTTGTCTGACTGCCGTGGCTAGGACCTCCAGAACTATGTTGAATAAAAGTGAGGAGATGGGCATCCTTCTCTGGTTCCCGATCTTAAAGGAAAAGCTTTCAGCTTCTTGCTGTTCAGTATAATGTTGGCTGTGTATTTGTCATATATAGCCTTTATTGTGTTGAGGTACTTGCCCTGTATACACATTGTATTGAGAGTGTTTATTATGAATGAATGTTGAATTTTGTTGAGTGCTTTTTCAGCATCTATGGAGATGATCATGTGGTTTTTGTCATTCTTTTTGTTGATGTAGTGGATGATGTTGATCGAATTTCGAATGTTATACCATCCTTGCATCCTTGGGTGAATCCCATTTGATCATGATGGATGATCTTTTTAATGTATATTTGAATTCGGTTGCTAATATTTTGTTGAGTATTTTTGCATCTGTTCATCAGGGATATTGGTCTGTAGTTTTCTTTTTTTGTGGTGCCTTTGCCTGGTTTTGGTATTAGAGAGATGTTGGCCTCATAGAATAAGTTTGGGAGTATTCCCTCCTCTCTACTTTTGGAAAACTTTAAGGAGAATGGGTATTAAGTCTTCACTAAATGGTTGATAAAATTCAGCACTGAAACCATCTGTTCCAGAAGTTTTGTTCTTAGGTAGTTTTTTGATTACCAATTCAATTTTGCTAGTAATTGGTCTCCTCAGATTTCTGTTACTTCCTGGGTCAGCCTTGGTAGGTTGAATTTTTCTACTAAGTTGTCCATTTCTTCTACGTTATCCAGTTTGTTACCATATAATTTTTCATAGTATTGTCTCATAATTCTTTGTATTTCTGTGGTGTCTGTAGACATTTCTCCATTCTCATTTCTGATTCTGTTTGAGTCTCTTCTTCTCTTGATAAGTCTTGCTAGGGGTTTATCTATTTTGTTTATTTCCCTGAAGAACGAGCTCCTGCTTTCATTGATTCTTTCTATTGTTTTATTCTTCTCAATTTTATTTATTTCTGCTTTAATCTTTATTATTTCCATCCTTCTACTGACTTTGGGCCTCATTTGTTCTTCCTTTTCTAGTTTCATTAATTGTGAGTTTAGCCTGTTCATTTGGGATTGTTCTTCTTTCCTGAGGTAGGCCTGTATTGCAATAAATTTCCCTCTTAGCACGGCTTTCACTGCATCCCACAGATTTGGTGGTGTTGAATTACTGTTGTCAATTGTCTCCATATATTGCTTGATCTCTTTTTATTTGGTCATTGATCGATTGATTATTTAGGAGCATGTTATTTTTTTTGTCTTTTTTTAAATACTTTATTTTGGTATCATTAATCTACAATTACATGTGCAATATTATGGTGATTAAACTACCCCCTTCATCAGGCCCCCCCACCAACCCCATTACAGTCACTGTCCATCAGCATAGTGAGATGCTATAGAATCACTACTTGTCTTCTCTGAGTTGTACAGCCCTCCCTGTATCCCCCCAACATTACATCTGCTAATTGTAATGCCCCTTTTTTCCCTTTATCCCTCCCTTCCCACCCATCTTCCCCAGTCCCTTTCCCTTTGGTAACTATTAGTCCGTTCTTTTTGAGACTGAGAAACTGCATTCTTAGGGTTAATTCCTAGGAGTGGAATTCCTGGGTCAAATGGTATTTCTATTTTGAATTTTTTGAGGAACCTCCATATCGCTTTCCACAATGGTTGAACTAGCTTACATTCCCACCAGCAGTGTAGGAGGGTTCCCCTTTCTCCACATCCTTGCCAGCATTTGTTGTTCTTAGGTTTTTGTATGCTGGCCACCACTCCACAGGGCCCTTTATAGGTCTGGCTGGGGTGGGAACGAATGGGAGGCTGTTGATCTCTGTGGGAAGTTGAAGTGTGGCCACCCTTTCCCAGTCGCTAGCTAAGGGGTCCGAAACTCCCCAGGACTCCCAGCCTGCTGGGCTGGGTGTGCCTGGACGATCCAGCTCCTCCGCTGGGCTCCTGTCTCTTTAATACTGCTGAAAAAAGCGTGCACTTTTCTTTTTATTTTTTTTCTTCCAGGGAGCCAGCTGCAAGGACCCAGGTGCATTCCCCGGTCAGATCCTGCACCCTCTGTCTCTCCAATCTCCGCTACACTGCACAATGTTTGTCAGCGCTTCCGGCCCAGATCACTGGGGCTGGTTATTCAGCGGGCCTGTACTTCCACTCCCTCCCGGCTTTGAATCCTCTCCTCCCGCCAGTGCGCTCGGGTGGGGGAGTGCTCAGGTCCCGCCGGGACACGGCTCCATATCTTACCCGCCTCGCTGGGTGCCAAGTCCTCTCAGGTGTAGATGCAGGCTGTGTGCTGTCCTGTATCTTCTGGTCTCTCTTTTAGGAATAGTTGTATTTGTTGTATTTTCATAAATACCTATGGATTTGGGAGATTTCTGCCGCCCTGCTCATGCCGCCATCTTCCCGGAAGTCTATTTTTAGTTTCTTGGGGAACATCCATATTGCTTTCCACAATGGTTAAACTAGCTTACATTCCCTCCAGCAGTGTAGGGGGGTTCCCCTTTCTCCGCATCCTGGCTAGCATTTGTTGTTCTTAGGTTTTTGTATGCTGGCCATTCTTACTGGTGTGATGTGATATCTCATTGTGGTTTTAATTTGCATTTCCCTGATGACTAGTGATGTGGAGAATCTTTTCATGTGGCTGTTGCCCATCTGAATTTCTTCTTTGGAGACCTGTCTCTTCATATCCTGTGCACATTTCTTAATCACGTTATTTGCTTTTTGGGTGCTGAGGTATGTAAGTTCTTTATATATTTTGGATGTTAACCCCTTGTCGGATATGTCATCTATAAGTATATTCTCCCATACTGTTCTTTTTGTTCTGTTGATGGGGTCCTTTGTGATATAGAAACTTTTTAGTTTGATGTTATCCCATAAGTTCATTTTTGGTTTTGTTTCCCTTGCTCAATGAGGTGCGTTTAGGAAGAAGTTGCTCATGCTTATATTCAGGACAATTTTGCCTACGTTGTCTTCTAAGAGTTTTATGGTTTCATGACTTACATTCAGGTCCTTGATACATTTTGAGTTTACTTTTTTGTGTGGGGTTAAACAATAATCCAGTTTCATTCTCTTGCATGTAGCTCCCCAGTTTTGCCAACACCAGCTGTTGAAGAGGCTGTCATTTCCCCATTGTATGTCCATGGCTCCTTTATCATAGATTAATTGACCGTATATGCTTGGGTTTATATCATGGCTCCAGAGTCTGTTTAATTGCTCCATGGGCCTGTTCTGGTGCCAGTACCAAATTGTCTTGATTACTGTGGCTTTGTAGTAGAGCTAGAAGTTGGGGGGCATAATACCCCCAGCTTTATTCTTCCTTCTTAGGATAGCTTTGGCCATTTGCGGTCTTTTTTGGTTTCATTTGAATTTTAGAACGATTTTCTCTAGTTCGTTGAAGAATGCTCTTGGTATTTTGATAGGGATTGCATTGAATCTGTAGATTGCTTTAGGCACGATGGCCATTTTGACAGTATTAATTCTTCCTATCCATGATCATGGGATGTGTTTCCATTTATTGGTATCTTCTTTAATTTCTCTCAGGAGTGTCTTGTAGTTTTCAGAGTATAGGTCTTTAACTTCCTTGGTTAGGTTTATTCCTAGGTATTTTATTCTTTTTGATGCAACTGTGAACAGAATTGTTTTCCTGATTTCTCTCTGTTAGTTCATTGTCAGTGTATAGGAATGCCACAGATTTCTCCCTATTGATTTTGTTTTCCCCAACTTTTCTGAATTCAGATATTAGATTTAGTAGTTTTGGAGTGCAGTGTTTAGGGTTTTTTATGTACAATATCAGCTCATCTGTAAACAGGGATAGTTTAACTTCTTCCTTGCCAATCTGGATGCCTTTTATTCTTTGTATTATATGTTTGCCATGGCTAAGACCTCCAGTACTATGTTGAATACAAATGGGGAGACCGGGCATCCTTGTCTTGTTCCCGATCTTAAAGGAAAAGCTTTCAGCTTCTCGCTGTTAAGTATTATGTTGACTATAGGTTTGCATATATGGCCTTTATTATGTTGAGGTACTTGCCCTCTATACCCATTTTGTTGAGAGTTTTTGTCATGAATGGATGTTGAATATGGTCGAATGCTTTTTCAGCACCTATGGAGATGATCATGTCGTTTTTGTCCTTCTTTTTGTTGATGTGGTGGATGATGTTGATGGATTTCCGAGTGTTGTACCATCCTTGCATCCCTGGAATAAGTCGTACTTGATCGTGACGGATGATCCTTTTCATGTATTTTTGAATTCGGTTTGCTAATATTTTGTTGAGTATTTTTGTATCTATGTTCATCAGGGGTATTGGTCTGTAATTTCCTTTTTTTGTGGTGTTTTTGCCTGGCTTTGGTATTAGAGTGATGCTGACCTCATATAATGAGTTTGGAAGTGTTCCCTCTTCTTCTACTCTTCGGAAATCTTTAAGGAGGATGGGTAGTAGGTCTTCACTAAATGTTTCAGAAAATTCAGCGGTGAAACCATCTGGTCCCCGAGTTTTGTTTTTAGGTATGTTTTTGATTACCAGTTCAATTTCATTGCTGGTAATTGTTCTGTTCAGATTTTCTGTTTCTTTCTGAGTCAGCCTTGGAAGTTTGTATTTTTCTAGAAAGTTATCCATTTCTTCTAGGTTATACAGTTTGTTAGCATATAATTTTTCAAGCATATAATTTTTCATAGTATTCTCTAATAAGTCTTTGTATTTCGGTGGTATCCGTAGTGATTTTTCTTTCTAATTTCAGATTCTGTTTATGTGAGTAGACTCTCTTTTTTTCTTGATAAGTCTGCCTAGGGCTTTATCTATTTTGTTTATTTTTTCAAAGAACTAGCTCCTGCTTTCATTGATTCTTTCTATTGTTTTATTCTTCTTAATTTTATTTATTTATTTAATCTTTATTATGTCCCTTCTTCCACTGACATTGGGCCTCATTTTTTTGTTCTTCCTTTTCTAATTTCATTAACTGTGAGTTTAGACTGCTCATGGGGTTGTTCTTCTTTCCTGATTACGCCTGTATTGCAATATACTTTCCTCTTAGCACGGCCTTTGCTGCATCCCACAGATTTTGAGGTGTGGAATTATTTTTGTCATTTATCTCCATATATTGCTTGATCTCTGTTTTTATTTTAATCATTGATCCATTGCTTATTTAGGAGCATGTTGTTAATTCTCCATTTGTTTGTGGAATTTTTCGTTTTGTTTGCATAATTTATTTCTAGTTTCATACCTTTGTGGTCTGAGAAACTGGTTGGTATAATTTCAGTCTTTCTGATTTTACCAAGGGTCTTTTTGTGGCCTAGTATATGATCTATTGTTAAAAATGTTCCATGTGCACTTGAGAAGAATGTGTATTCTGCTGCTTTTGGGTGTATACAGTTCTGTAGATGTCTGTTTGGTCCATCTATTCTATTGTTTTTTTCAGTGCCTCTGTCTCCTTACTTATTTTCTGTCTGATTGATCTGACCTTCAGAGTGAGTGGAGTGTTGAAGTCTCATAGAATGAATGCATTCCACTCTATTTCTCCTTTTAATTCTGTTAGTATTTGTTTCATATATGTATGTGATCCTGTGTTAGAGAACAGATATTTATAATGGTTATATCTTCTTCTTGGATTGACCCTTTTATCATTATGTAATGTCCTTCCTTGTCTCTTGTGACTTTCTTTGGTTTGAAGTCCATTTTGTCTCGTACAAGTACTGCAACTCCTTCTTTTCTCCCTGTTAGTTGCATGTAATAACTTTTTCCATACCTTCACTTTTAGCCTGTGTTTGTCTTTGGGTTTGAAGTGAGTCTCTTGTAGGCAGCATAGAGATGCGTCTTGCTTTCTTATCCATTCAGTGACCCTATGTCTTTTGATTGGTGCACTCAGTCCATTTACATTTAGGGTGATTATTGAAAGGCATGTACTTATTGGCATGGCAGTGTTTAGATTCGTGGTTACCAAAGGTTCAAGGTGAACTTCTTTACTAAGAGTCTAACTTAACTCACTTAATATGCTATTAGAAACACAAACTAAAGGTTCTTTTTTTTCCTTCCTCCTTCATTCTTGATATATTAGGTATCATATTCTGTACTCTTTGTCTCTACCTTGATTGACTTTGGGGATAGTTAATTAAATTTTGCATTTGTTTAGTAATTAGCTGGTGTACTTTCTTTACTATGGTTTTATTACCTCTGGTTACAGGTATTAAACCTTAGGAACACTTCCATCTATAGTAGTCCGTTGAAGATACACTGTAGAGGTGGTTTGTGGAAGGTAATACTGCCCACCTTTCTTTTGTCCTAGTGCAGCCGGATATGGATCCCTGCTTTCCACAAGTGGCAGGAATCTCAGTCTTTCGAGGAATTCTGCCTGTCTGAGCTTTCCAACCCCATAATCATGAGAGTATCATACAAGCATCATAAAATGTAGATTTGTGCTCCCAGAGCAGATCTCCGGAGTTAGGTATTCAGCAGTCCCAGGCTTCCACTCCCTCCCTACTCTGTTTCTCTTCCTCCCAGTGGTGAGCTGGGGTGGGGGAAAGGCTTGGGTCCCGCCAGGCCACAGCTTTGGTAAGTTACCCTGTTCTGTGAGGTGTGCTCTTTTCTCCAGGTGTATGCAGTTTGGCACAGTCCTCTTTCAAGATTAGTTGTGTTAATTATATTGTCATATTATATGCAGTTTTAGGAGGAAGCCTGTGCCTCACCTCTCATGACACCATCTTTAATCCAATCTCCTGAGGTTTTTTAAATCATTATTATTTACTTAGCTATTTTTTGGTTTGACACATGGGATGAGGAAAATATAAAATAGCATAATAAGGGCCGTTTGAAGGTCCACTTTGCTCCATATTGCCGATTCGGTATTGAGCTCCTGTCAGGCTCTAGTCCACCCCTGCAGTGTGACTTTGGACCATCTATGTTCCCGCGAGGGAAAACGTGATTTCAGGTGAGAGAGTGTCTTTGCTACTTATAGCTGAGCTGGGTAAGCTAAGCTTTTCGCCTTGAGTACTATGTAGCATTTTATTATTTGGTCAGTGATACAAAAGAACCTAATCAGCTTTCCTTTAATTAGGCTTCCTTCCTTCATTCCTCCCTTCCTCCCTCTCTTCCTTCCCCCTCCCTCTCTCCCTTCCTTCCTTCCTTCTTCCCTCTTTCTTTTTGTAACTCTGGGGAAGTATTTTACTTTTGTTTTGAGATACCATATCCTGAGAACACTGATGAGTGTTCTCAGGATATGGTATCTGTAGTAGCCACACGACGTTCTGCACAGCTTTGTGGAGAACCTGTGGAGGTCCTCACAGGCCATCTCAGGCTCCTAGCAAAGGTGCCCCGTCCTTCCTGCGGCAGATAGGAGGACTGGTCTAGATGTGTGTTCGCTCTTGCCACTAACTAGTTTAGGGACCTTAATTGGGCCCACTGAGAGGTCTACAAAAAGTACCGCAGTAATCCAAGAGAAATTACCTCTTGTATGGGGAATACCTGCTTGCAAGGAGCAAAGGCCTCGGTCAGCAATGATGTTTCCGATCTGTCTCCATCGCGTGGGCCGACTTCTGGTTCTCAGCTCGGGGGACTGCGTTCACAGACCTCAGTAGCAGCCCTCGTCACCTCTCTGGAGGGGAGCGTGGGCAGGGACGAGGGGCGCCCAGCGGACCTGGCCGTAGCCCAGCGCCAGCGCGCACCGGCTGCGTGCGCCCGGGAGCAGCGCCGCGCCGTCCGAGGCCTCCCGGCCAAGGCGGGCGCAGACCAGGGCCCCTTCCCTGCCCTGCGCGGCGCCCGCGGAAGCCCTTCTCGGACTCTGAGAACGCACCGAGGCCTCCTGGGAGGGAGATGCGCCCAGCAGACCCAGGCGCCAGCCCACCCGAGCCTCCTGGAGACAAGGGGCCACCGAAGCCAGGACACACGAACCCAGATATGCTGCAGCCGGCATACCTGCGTTTCTCCTGGTGCTCCTTCCCTAAAAGCTTTCTACGGTTTCTCCCGAGCTATCAAACTAAATTCTACTTGGGCCGTGTCTTCCACAGCCAGCCACTCAGGGACATCATCTGACCTCAGGCCGTCACCAAAAGGCTTTAGGCGCCGACGGTCAGGTGGCCCTCACTTCCTACGGCCCAGCGGCTTTGGAACACGGACACTATGGTAGGACCTTGAGGATTTTTGTATTGAAGGTACTTGCCCGGAATCATACTACTGGTTTAGGCCAAAGTCAAGAAGCGAGCCCGGTTCGCAGCGTTCGCAGCACCCGGTCGGGCGGTCGCTCCGCTGCTCACTTGGCGAGGCGCCAGCCCTTTGGAGCTCCGGATGCGGCCGGGGTGCAAACGGCCTGAGCGTGCGCAGGCAGCGCCACACCAAGCTGACACCAATGCGCGGCCTTGCCCTGCCCCTCTGCCCTTTGGAAAGGCCTGCCGTGCACCATGGAGGCCAGGGTTCCTCAGAGGCGCCCTACATCCCGCGCCCTGACTGCGGAGGGAGAGGGCAAAGCCACCTTCACAGCCACGCCGGCCTCTGCCTAGTTCACTCTCACACCCGAGGTCGCTGTTGTCCAGAGGCTGAATGACTTGTTAATTGCTCTGAGAGCCGGTGGAGTGTGACTTCTGTCTTGAAGGGCTCAGTTTCTAATATGATAGGTATCAACTGACATAGCTCTGAAAAGATAAAAGCCCCTTGGGGGTCTTAGGGAAATTCTGAGCTGTAAATGGGTTATTGAGACCAAAAAGGTTGGGTACCCTGGCTGGGATCTATGGGCAAAATTTTATTTTTAACACTGTCCTACTCTTCTTCATAAACAGGATAAACCACAAGGGAACACTGGGGGTAGCAGTTCCTTTACAGCCATGAGAAACGATAGGGCCTAAAAGCCAAACAGGAAGAAATTAGGGGAGCAACAAGCAGCCTGTCTGAAATATAAACCAAAGCATGAAACTAATGAGCAACTTTTACTCCACAGATTGCTTACTAACTAGACAGGGCTAGGGGAGCCCAGAGCTTCAAGAATAACTGGCTATGCACCAGACGAAATGTGCAATGGTGCTATAGTCATTTCAAGTGGGAACTCCCCTAATTCCAGGTCCACTTATGAGCCCGCAGAAGGCATAGTGGGATTTCCCTCCCATCACCACCCAATCCCTTAAATTAAGACACCAGGACAAGACTGTCATTCATTTTTCTGCATACTTTATTTGTTACAAACATACAATTTTTTTAAATATAGACTGTAAAACTCCATTTGCAAAAGTCTGCTTATTGTAAGGAGTGCACACCAGCAGTAAGGATTCTTCAACCTTTTTCTATGCTTTTTTTCTGTCAGTTTTGCTTATTAGTGGTAAATACGGAACCTGCCATTTCACAGACCTGTCTGAAGCCTCTGGCTGTGTTCACGTGGCTCCTTTGAAGCAGCCTTGCTTGTCTTGAATTGACCGGAATCTGAGCTTCAACCTCAGGACAGTGACATCAACAGCCCGTGTAGACTCCTGCTTGAACATTTCCAGGAAGTGTGATTTCTGAATGGGCACTGCACTTCACGGGTCTATTTGAATTACCCATGCAGCTGTTTGTTAAAGTGCATTCTTCTTTTAAAAAATAAGAGGAATAGTCTACTCTTTAACCAAGGTACTTAAAAAAATGGACTTTTTGGTCTCTCAGCAGATATTCCCAAATTGATCCTTTCACTACAAATTTTAGTGTCTTATTTACAAATATTTATAGGGTTACAGGTGGAGGGGACCTTATAAAATTAAAGGTGCGGCTTCTCTTGAAGCAGAACTCAGTCCTACAAATTCGTACATAGGAACACATACTTAGTTTACATGCACAAGCATGTGGATATTTACACAGCGACTGAAGACATCCCCAAAGAAAACCTTTTAAAGTAACTTCCAACCTAAACTCTAGTTGTACATCTAGATCAAGGAGCTTTGTCTCCTGCTATCATGATTTGGCTTTAATTTGCTTCTGTAAATTCTCTACTGACAGGACATCAGCCCTGACTTTTGGGAGTGAAGAGTCTAGCTAAGGAGGCCCCAGGAGATATGACAGCAGGGAATTGGAATTCCACTAGGTGGAAAGTACATTATCTGGAATTATTAGAAGACAGATGAACTTGGAAAAACATCTACATAAAGGTGCAAAAGGAAGAATAAATCCTTACTAACTGTCCTATAAATTTAGAAAAAAGTCCACATACACTGATAATCTATTACTCAAACATTGACAATCATGGAAAAGCCTCAATTATGCTTGCCTGCTATCATAACATGCTGAACTGTATGTTGACTTTGTAAGTATGCCCTGTACTGATTTAAACTCTGCATCTGGACTTTTGCCCAATCTATTAACTTCTAGGCATGCAGGCAGCTTGTGTATACAGAGGTGGCATGTGGGCTGTGAAAAAAGGGTTTACACCTCCTAGCTGAATGGTTTACAATGAAATTCCCAAATTCCTACACACAATCCAGCTTAGAGATACAATTCTCCCTGCAGTTATAAGTCCCTGGAAGGGAATTTAAAAAGGGAAGAAATACACTACTTGCCATTCTATTTCCAAATACAAAGATTTTTTGAACCAGCCTGATCTTCCAATGCAGATCAGGACTGGGGGCAAACATATGCCTTCAGGAAGAGTCGGTCTAAATCAATCTTCTTGAGTTGGCTGTTGAAGTCACTGAAGGTAGGAAGAAAGACAAACTCCCATGTTCTGCAACATGCTAGTGGGCAATGAACTTGAATAGGTCCACTACTTCCTCTCCGAGACTCCTGGCTACAATTCACTGTACTGAAGATAGATTCAGGCCTCTCTTATACATGTCAATGGATATTTTACATTTAACATAGAGAAATGAAATTGTCTCCTAGACTCACAATTTCCTATTAGAATCACCTAGGGGAAAAAAAGGCAACATTTCTGCCTCAACTACAGCTCTGCCCTCGCATTATCAAAAGCCCTGCTGAGCAGTGCAGCTACCTACATGGTATGTGCTCTTGTCTTAAGATGGCTTTATCCACTCCAGCTGGAATGTGTAGTCCAAGAGGCATGAGTTAGACATTTAGATGAAATGCAAAAGATTGTGAATAAAGGTGATCACATTGACGGCATATTCCCTATTTCATTAGGAAATACAAACTACATTCATAAAAGGTCTTACTTGGATCAGGAGGTACAGTTATTAATTGGAAATGACTGAAGTAGTAAGTCTTAATGATGCAATTTTATTTTTTCATTTTCTAAATTTAATTTTCCTGACAACTGGACTACTTCAAAAGAAATGAGTCTGTTAAATCTATTAGTAATGAAACTAAGTTTTAAGACAGATGGCTAGGGACAGTGACTTTAACTAAATAGCAAAGTTAGGTATATTTAGAGAACTCACCATTTGAATATGCTATCTCTTGAAATTTCTGGGGCTAATATTTGAAAACTAGTGACTCCGCTTTTCTAGATTAAAGACAGAGGAAGTGAATTTATAATTTGCCATTTCCACCTTAAATATGGAATTTCAAATGGGGCACTGATGTGCACTTTTGAATTTTTTGTCTGTCTTTTTCTTAAGAGTAAATGTGTTTTGTTTTTTCTTTTCTATAAACTCTCTCCCTGCCTCCCACAACCCCACCCACAACACCCACTATTCAGCTTATTAAATGGTAATAGTAACTGTTTAGGAAGACAGCTAACTGATATACAGTACTCTAACACCAACCCTGAAAACTGACAATCTCATTCATTTACTGTAACTTCAATACTGTTGTTGACAGAAAAAAAAGTTACCTTAAGGCTTAAGGGAAAGTCACTTATTATAACTGAATGCAGCGTTGTTTACTCTCCCACCCACTGGAAGCTAGCAAAACGCATTCTGGATCAATAATACAAACTTTCTAACATTAGAGTTAGAATAATAATTCATATGCAGATTATCTAAGGGAGCCTGAGAAACCATGATCCACATCACACACAGATTCCATGTTCAAAAAGTGCTTTATCTTTGAGAAATGTCAGGGTTAAAATGGAAATACACAATGTAAAATCACTGGACACTTTCTCAAGTGAAGTACAAATTGGGAAAGGAGCAAAAAGATGAGGCTCTGCTCTCTGAACAGGCCTTATGCACATTACTTTTTGGGTGCATTAAAATTAAAATTGTTTTAAGAGTTACAGTGGGGTTTTACACCACTTAACCTATTCTAGAACCTGAGATCTGACATCATAGCAGTCAACTCTGTTACTTATCAGAGCAATTCTGATACTTCCTAAAAATAGAAGACAACTCAATTAACCAACTCCAGGGTCAAAAACATTAACTTCCCCAATCAAGAGGCCGATCACGAATGCATCAGACACTGAGAGTGCTGCACAACAGCTCTTAGCAAGAGTCATTCTTACACAAGCAAAGTCACCTCCCCTCTTCCCCGTCACTGATCAAGGCCACACTATTTTCAAGTGAATATCTACTGAGAGATCAGCCGTGAATTAGACAAAGTACCAAACTGGGTTAAAAATGAAAACAAATTTACAGTGAAGAATACTTATGCGCATGGCTTACACACTCAAGCTTCTCCTTAATTTCATCCACCTCAGGAGCAAGGTGGACACAAATGGATAGTCACCTTTCAACAGCTTGTGTAGATCACATTCTACACCCCCTACCCCCCACCCCCCCCATAAAGCCAGTCAAGGTCACATTTAACAAAGCACCCTTGGCAACTATGGTGCCTGAAGTGTGCAGCCGTTTACAGGCCACTCAATATGAGGGCATTATTATAACCAGCCTCTTCTGCCCACAACCCTGCGTTTTCAGGTAAGACATTTTGAGAAAAAAGAAGCCTGAATCTCTTAAAAGACCTGCAATTTACTGCAGTATGATGGAGAGGTAACAAAGGAAGCGGGAGGTTAATGGCTTCCTGCGCCAAGCCTCTCCATTGCTTGCAGCAAATAATATGGACAGTGACCTGACCAGCAGCCACATGTGCGTCACTGCTCCACGCACACCCCCAGCATGCGTCCCACAGCAACATAGGGTGGTGTCTGGGTTTTTGGTTTGGTTTTCACTGAGTTTTGGTGCCAAACAGATTTATACTTTGTTGTGCAGCACATTTCTTTCTTGACTGGAACTGCTGCTCTACTTGAATGACAGGTGGGACAATAAAAACCAGAAGGAAACAGTAGGATTTTGTCACAGACTTTTTGCTCTTTTGATTCTGTTCTCAAAATTTGACTTCTCACTTAACTGTAACTGCAGTAGTATGAGACACAAACATCCGACCAATTATATCAAAAGGAACTTTAGTTCCCTTCAGGAATCTGACTATTCTGAACATGTCACTTGCTGGGAAGTTTGCCAAAGTTAAAAAACAAGCCCTAACTCACTGCTCACAGTAGTGGTTGAAAAACAACACAAAAACAAAACCACTTGTTTCCCATTGCCTGTACAATGCCATTTTCTGGAAGGAATTAACAAAGACCTTTTCCTTCAATAAGCAATATTTACGAACAAATTCTGAAAGATGGCCTGTTAGTACGGGTTGTTTAACAAGTCACACATCCAAAGTGTAGTCTCTGTGCTTTGCAGATTTCTATTGTCCCTGGTGACTGGAATGAGAGTCAGTGAAATGCTACAATTAATCCAATTGTGAGAAAAGAGGCCACAAACCACCCCCTGCAGGAGACACAAACCTTCGAGATTGGTTAAGCCTTTAAAAACCCACCACTATGACATCTACTCTTAAACTTATGTAGGCAGGTCAAAATTTTAATATAAATTACTTTTTCCAACACATAGCTTATGCATTCTTTGCTCCTTTTTTGGGAGGATTCTCAAATTGATATCTAAAGATTTACATACGATATATTACTGTTACATGGTCTAATGACTAAGAAAACTTCTCTGGTAACCAAAGCTGATGCCATATATGGTAGTGTTCTTGGCATATACTCTATATGCTTCAGACCACTTCCACATTCTTCCTATTCAGCTAATTATAACTTAGTAGCCACTGGTGAAGGATTGTGAAGACCCTGTCATTTCTACAGAGTAGAAAGGCAAGGCTAGTTACTGCAATTCAGCCAAACAAAAAGAATAGAATAAAGAATAAACCCACTCCTTAAAAAGGAGAGGTACTGCACCTTTGCAAACTGAACTGGCTCACGGCAGCTGAGCAACAGAACACCACTGAAGCAAGAAAACAAGTTGGTCTGTACAGGAATTGTACATGGTTTGAAAACGAAAAAGTTAAAGCAATCAACTCGTAGCTGCAATCATAATTTTCATTGCTGCCTCAGAGTATGAAATTTAAACAGTTTCTGCAAACCTAATGCTAGCTTCTCAGTTCCTTTACTAAAACTATTTAGGGATTTGTTCTCCGCAGCAAAGAAACACACACTCAAAACACATAGGTAAATACAGCAGGACATTATTGAAAACAGCTGCCTTGTAGTACAAAATACAGTACAAGTATACAGATGTCATTAAAACATCAAAAATACTATTGCTCCCATACAATTTAGGAAACATTCTTTGCAACGGAGAAAATTTTTTTTTAAAAAAGAAAAGCTTTAAAAAAAAATCTTTTAAAAAGTCTACTGTGGGGGATGAAACTAGAGAAATAGTCTGAAAAGGGCACCAATGTTTGTGGCTCTTCCACTTAAAAAAAAATCTAAGATCAACAATACTCTGAATCATAGTCTAATTTTTAAAAAAGCCTAATTTTATATACACAATTATTTCCCTCCTCAGCCACAATGCATGAAAACGACCTTTTTGTATATTAGTTGTTTCTCAATAAATACAAAAAGATTGTGTAGATTGAGTAATACCAAAATAAGATAATAAAAAGGGTATGCAATAAATTAAAAGGCAGCTCAGATAAAGGGTAGGCATGCAGTTAAAAAAGAATACTAAGATTGTGGAGGTGAGGTTACTTGCCTCCTGCTTGAGAAGGTATCACACAAATACCTGAAAACTGGAAGGAACATTAGCTCCCATTCAATTCAAAGTTACCTAGGTCTCCGACATTTTTAGGAATACCTTTTGATGGGGCAGGATTAACTTGATTAGTAAAAATCATTTCTACTGATAATCCATTTAAAATATAGAAGAGGCGATCCTTGAAAACCCCAACTTTTATTCTTGAAAGACAGCTGGATAAACTGGCAAAAGCGTCTGTTGAAATTGCAAGATGGTATAAAAATGCTTCCAGGATATAGTCAGCATATTCACGTTCACTTCAGTTTCATTCAGATGGATTTCTGCTTCCAAAGGCCATGCTGTTTGAATCACTCATCCATCATTTGCCAACTCTGACTGAGGTACTGATAAAATGGATCAAGTTCTTAAAAATTTATTTTAAAAGAATAAATGATGCTGGAATTCTGGACCTGAGGATCTCTAGTATTTGAACAAATCCACAGACTAAACTGAAGGTAGATGAAGACTTCAGTTTTGGTTATTTCCAACTTTTCTGTGACGACATATATTCTATTAAAGCTCAGGCTTGTAGCCACACCGTTCCTTCTGTAGACACCTTTTGAGTTTTACGGTTTAAAATCCAGCCAACCAGTGGCTGAATTGCCAAATTAGCCACTATTCACCAGCTGGTACGCTGGAGCCCTAGGGATCTGGCTCCTGTTGCGCCTCAGCCATTTCTTGGTAATGACCTCCGTATGTGGAGATCAGGGGAAGAACTTTAATGAGCAGCAACCAATCCACTCAAGACAGTTTTCCTTGTGCTTTATGCCTGACTTCTTCCTGTGCCTACTTCAGCAACCAATGTAAAACTGCTCTTTCACCTTTGAAAAATGTTTGCCAACTTTTAAAATACTTTAGATATCTCTAGCTCAAGGACTTACATCTGGGTCCATTTGCATCGAGGAAAATCATTCTGCAGAGACATGGACTATGGTCCAGGTTCCATGCAAAACTATAATGGATTCAGTCTGTTTTTGTATTCCCCTGTGGGAATTCTCGAATTATTCTGCCCTGTTCTTGATTAAACTTTCATTCCTGTTCATACCTCCGAAGTGGGTATCTGCAAGGGCCTCTCTGTTCTCAAGAACTCCATGAAGACGTAGTTCCAAAATGGTGACTTCCATGGAGGTTAAAGGATAGACACCGCAACAGTGAGGTCTGGAGGGCTTTTGGAGCAGGTTACCCAAGTACAGCACAAACTCAGCTGATTCAGAGGTGTTCCTTGGCCGGACGATGTAAAGGCTCTATCCCCTCCAGGGTCATCCTGACGGGTTGAAGAACCTCAGCTGGGAAACAACAGGTGAGACTGTTTTGCTCAGGCAAGAAGTTGCTTTTCTCTCTCTGCAGGTTGCTGTCAGTTCTCTGGAACTTTACTGCTTTTCTCAAATTATCCGTGACTGTTGTCTTGCGGTTATTTCTCCTACTTAACTATATTATTTAAATTTTTGGTTTCTTCCACTGGGCCTCCCGTGCGCCACCCTCCACTGGCTCACCGGAATGAGCAGGAAGGGGGGCTCCTCTGCCAAGCAGACAGGCGGTGGTGGGGCGGAAGGCGGTCGGGTTTGCGGCGCGTCTCAATCCTCATCCACCTCCTCGCCCTCAGACTCGTCCCCGCCGCGTCGTTCGTAAAGCTTGTCCCTCTGCCGCTCCTGGATCTCTTTCATCTCGTCCGCATACCGGCAGAAGGCGCCCCCGAACTTGCCCCAGGCCTTGAAGGGGACGGTGATGGCGTTGCGGTAGGACGGCTTCACCTCGCTCACGCGGAGGAACACGCCGTACTTGTTGCAGCCTACGTCGAAGAAGAAGCGCTTCGAATCCACCGTGATGGAGGTACCCTCCGGCAGCTCCGCGTACAGGCCGCCGCCGCCGCCCGCCAACTCGTCGTCCTCGCCGCCGTAGTCGTCGATGAGCTTGGCCAGCGCGTCGCGGAACTCGATGAGGCCCTGTGCGGGCAGCGCGATGGTCTGGCCGCTCTGCAGGCCTCCGGGTCCGGGGCCGCCGCCGCGCGTCACCGTTTGGCGAATGCGCAGAAAGCGGCCGCGCTGGTTCTCCTTGAGGTCCAGGTAGTACTTGCGATTTTCGCGCACTAGAAACTCGCTCTTGAGGGCGCGCCGCGGCCCGCCGCCCTCCTCGGCGCCCGCCGCCGCCGCTACCTGCTCAGGGCTGCTGGGGCCCAGTTGCGCGTAGTGCTCGATAAAGTCGCCCAGCGAGTCGCGGAACTCGGCAGCCACGGCCATGGACAGCGTGAGGCGGCTCTTGGACCCGCCCGCGCCCACCTCGGCGATCTTGAGGAAGCGGCCTTTGGCGTTTTGCTTCACATCCAGGTAGAAGCGCTTGTTCTGGATGTCCAGCCGCTTCGACGCCAGCTCCTGCGTCTCCTGCTCGCCACCGGCGCCGCGGGACGCGGGCTGGAAGCCGCCGGGCCCGCCGCCGCCGCCGCGCTCACTGCCGCTGTCGCCGTCCGCCATCTTCTCGGCCACCTCCTCCGCCTCACCCAGGCCGCCGCCGCTGCCCGCCCTCCGCGCTCGCGTGCTCGCCCGTCCTCTGCCCTGCGGCTAGCTCTCAGGGGACCCCAGCTTCGGCCGCCGGCCCTCACGCACTCCAGCCGCTCATCGCGGGCCTCCGCCGCTGGCCCCCATCGCCCCCGCGCCCCACCCCGCCGCTTCCGGCCGGCCCGCGCCCGCTTCCGGCGCGTGCCCCCATGACGCCACCCAGTCCACCCTGTGCCCTCGCGGCCGGAAGCAGAAGGGCGCGTGGCAATGACGTTGGGCGCGGCGGACGGTGGGAGTGACGTGTGTGTGTGTGTGTGTGTGTGTGTGCGCGCGCGCGCGCGCGCGCATGCGCCGAGGTCTCTGGGCGCACGTGGCTTTTAGGTGGATACATCATTCGGGCGGCCGGTATGCGTCGCTGCGTGCGGGGAGGGGCCATCCCCACAGTGACAACCTGAGGTGGGAGTGGGGACGGCGGCCACATGCCCCGGCACCCCGAACGTGAAAGCGTGCCTTTCCCATGAGGACAGCCTGAGGCCGGGGGTGGGACCGGGCGGTCGCTTTGGCCTTCGCGTTTAAGTCCATGTCCCTGCCGTCAAATACAAGGAGAGTCCGGGGGAAAAAAAATTTGGGCCCTGAACGCTCCAGTCTCGCAGAGGTTTTGGAAACTAGGGAAGGAACTGGGAGCCTCATGTAGGCAGCGGCTTGGCTGACCTCGCGGGTCACATACTTCCTTTGGGGCCGAGGGCACCTCCTTTCTTGTCATCTACCAGTTTGGTTTTCCTGAGTTAAGTTCTGGTTGGAGTTCTATTGCCTTGCTTCCGTCGAAATGTTATTCTGTGCTTTTAAGCTCCTTTCATGTATTTGATAATCACGTTTTTCAGGCTTTTTACGGTTTGATTTTTAAACGTGATCATATCATGTTTTTGTATTTACACTATTTTGATTTTAGTTTGAAATATATTTGGGTGTATAGTATAAAGAATCTAAAAAATTTCCTTCAAATGACCAATTATTCCTGTACTGTTTATTGAATAACGCTTCAAGGCCAGATCTTGACAGGTGGAGATGGATGTGGGTTATTTTGGGCAGAGGGAACATGTGTTCTCAGATGGTAAGAAATCTAGTTTGGCTGGATCCCAGGGTCTGCGAGGAGAGAGGGTGAAGTTCAGAGTGGGTGGCAGCTATCAGGGCCAGGGGATCATTGACCTGTAGGCAGGGGCTTAGACTTGGGTTGAAGGAGGGCCCTGGAGCAGTATGAGCAGGAGTAGGACACATCTGCTCTGGACTTGGAGGAGGTGACCCATGGCAGAGGACAGCAAAGGTGGGCTTGGTTAGGAGGCAATGACGGTGTTGCATACCCAAGCCAGAAGGGACCGGATGTGGCTGGTGGAGAGGGAGGGAGCATGTGGGACTTGGGCAGGAGAAGCGTCAAGATTTAGAAAACACAAAACGTGGGGATGTGAGAGAGGAGCAAAGGATGGTTTCAGAGCATGTGCTGTGCCTGGCTAGTGGCCACGGCTGAGGGCAGACGAGCCTTGTTGCAGACGCAGGCTGTTACTGAGCTGAGCCCCCTGAAGTTCCCATGCTTCATGTGTTAGGTGCTCCACGAGCGGCCTTTGTGCATTTTTGGAATATCAAATTCTTTCCCCAGAAGTGTGTTACTTCTTGATGGCTTTAGTTTGTTGTGGCAAACCCAACACAAATGAGCATGGGTGTAGGTGTCTGCATGTTAAATTTGAGGAGCTGCATGGATGCCCATGGGGAGATGTTCACGCAGCTGTGGGACCTAGGGAAGCGGAGTTGGTAACAGGCAGCAGTGGAGATGCAGGCAGGGGTGGCTTTGACGTTAGCTTCTGGGGGCTTTGTGGGAAAGTCGGGTAGGCAGACAAGAAAGGTGCAATGCTGGGATTTTAGTTCACACTGAGCCTGTATGCCCTTTACACATGCCCTGGAAGTGGGCAGAGAAGCACATAGCTTGAAAAGGACCAGAGGCTGCAGCTTAAGTCTCCAACTCTAAATCCTGTCTTTGACACTGCCACTTTGGGGGAGTGTGGAAGCTGACATGACAGTGATAATGAATGGATGTGGCAGGAGTATGGGGTGATGAGGACAGTAACTGGCAAAGGGAAGCATGAGGCTGCCTTGCCTGGGGAGAACCGAGCTGAGCCAGCTTTGTGGCTGGGGGCCAGTGAGGGGCAATGGTCATTAAGTGAGGGCCTGGAGTGGCCAGGGAGAAGCACAGGGCAGGATCAGGTCCTGGCGTAAGGAGGTGTCCTTTTCTTTTTCTTCTGACACTAGGGAGAGTGAGGAGAGAACCAGGAGCTCCTAGTGGAGAGGAGAGAGGTGGAGCAGATGGTCCACCTTCATACAGCCACTGTAAGCAGCTGGGCACTGGGTGAGGGGCAGCAGGGGGAAGAGCCTGGTCAGGGATGGGGGAACATTAAAGGGACGGGCACTGGGGGTGGCCCCCAACGGCCAGCCCCTACTTCTGGTTCCCAGCTAGCAACGGGAAGAAGGTTTGGACATGGCAGGCCATGCCTTTTTCCCTGTTATTTTTCCTAGTAAGCTCAAAATGGAAGCTTACAGAACCATTCAAGAATAGAACTCTTGACCCAGACCCCCAACTGTCAATACTTGCATATGCTGCTTCTCTGTGCTTAATTCCTCCTGAAGCATTTGTGGGCAGGTTGCAGACATGATGCCCTTTTACCCTTCAGCATTATTTTCCTAAAACAAGGCCAATCTCTTGCCTAACCAGAGCTCAGTGATCAAAATCAAGAAATTAACACAGATGGGATACTACTATTTAATTGACAGGCTTGATTCAGATTTTGCCAAGTGGCCCAATTTTGTCCTTTGCAACAATAAAAGATGGCGTTGCGTTGGGGGGCCTGCACCCTTCCTCTTCAACCCAGAGCCATTCGCCCTCTGTGACTTTGCCAGTATCAACATATCTGAGGGGTGAAGACCAGTTTTTTTGTAGACTGCCCCCTACTTTGGGTTTGGAGGCCCTTCTTGACCTCGGACTGGAAACTCCTGCTGCCCTGGCTGACTCGACTCCCCACTCTGCTGCCTGCACCCAGATCAGGAAAGGGAGAAGATTCCAGAGTCAGCAGGAGTGGGGGTGGTGGAGAGCCTGGTGGGGGGCGTCAAAGTGTGTTTGTGACCAAATTAGCAAAGCGTCCACAAGCTCTTGCTGTGTATGGCTTGGAAGCTGCAGACTCGCAGAGACTTTCATGGTCGGCCCATTTCCCATTGTGGACACTGGATGGGAGGGCAGAGGGCAGGATGGCTTAGCAGAAGCTGGGTCGAGGGTGCTGCCTGCGGGCACTGGCGCAGACCTGCGTGCGTCAAAGCCTGCAGTGACATTTTCCTGGATTTATGTGGCTGGAAGCAAGTGTGTTCTTGCATATCTAAAGAGATTGCCTCATCCAGGTGGGCAGAAGGCCCGCACCTGCTGTGCATTCTGGGGATCTTCGTCTTCTGTGAGGTAGCAAGTCAACCCCTGTGTGGGTGTTGGGCTCAGGGGCAGTTTCCCAGCCTTGGGGCCTGCCTATCAGCTCTGGCCCTCCACAACTTGTAGCCATTCTTGGCCTTAAAAATCCAGCTCTCAGGCCCTCCCAAGGGTGCAGACTGCTTCATGCACCCCTATCCCCTCTGTCCCACACTCACCAACTCTCCCACGGGAACCCTGTGTCATGTCTGTGTTCTTTGGAACATTCCAGGCCTTCACTGACCAGTGCTTTGCAGTGAGTTGCCTAACTCTGCTTCCCAGCTGTGGAATGTGCCGGCCAGTGGTCAGGAGGCATTGTCCATGGGTGTGTGTGGATGCCCACAGGCTTCATGTTCTGTAAAGCCCCTTGCTGAGCTGGCTTTTTCTTTGGGAAGTGTGTTTGTTGTACAAGAGAGTTGAAATCCCCATACAACAACCTTAGAAGGAACTAGATCCCTGGAAATAGAACAGTCTGAAAACTGTCAGCCTTTTATGATCAAACAGTCTGCATACCTCCCTGCGCCTACTAGCAGGGGTGGAGCGTGCCCTGGGGCAGTGAGAGGCTCCTCCCTGCGCTCCCATGGCTTGCACAGCCAGCTGTGCCCACAAAGCCCCTGTCAGGGCCCTCCCCCAGCTGCTGTAGGTACAGGTGCGCCCTCTGCAAGCACCCCAGGGAACTGTGGCCCTTCCATGCAGCTCTGGCTGGCTTCTCCTTTAATCCAGAAAACTCCAGTGTGCCCTCCCCTCAGCACTTCCGGGGCACTCATTCTGCCTGCCCTGTACCTTCCAAAAGGTGGTCTGGCCCCAGCGTGGCCCTCCTGTGCTCCACAGGGGTGGGGGTGAGGTTCTAGTCCACACTGAGCACACAGCAAGGCCATGTAACCAGGGACACAGGTTTCTGGGGCAGCCTGCATGACATGTTTTAAAGATATCTTTGCCTGAACATGGATGGGATTAAAGCAAAGCCTCTGGGATGATGATAGAATCAGAGACATCAGCATGTGGTCTGGGTTCTACACAGGCAGCTGTGCATACACACAGATGGTCACGGATACACGGGTGGGCATCGACAAACAAGTGGATATACATACAGATGAGAATGCACACATATGGATGTGGACACAGGATGTGCACACACAGATAGGCATATACACATAGATGTGTACACACAGGAGTGCACACGTGCATATTCAGGTCGGTGTGGACATGTGGATGTGCAATACATGCAAACACTTAAGTACGGGCGTGTGTGTTTATGGACAACTTTCCTAGAAGCAGTGACACCCCAGTAGCAATGAGCACATTGACACCCAGATCTTGGCTTCTTGATACCATTTTCCACTAAAAGGAGCCAGAGCTCCTGGAGAAACTGATTCCAGGGCTGGAGGAGAGGAAGCACAGCTGAGCCTGGAATGTGTGTGTCAGAAAGTAAGTGCTCGAGAAATGAAGGGGACAGGTCAGAAGGACACCTGTGCTGGCCAGCTCTGGAATAATTTATGCATCAAATAAATAATGGTAGCAACAAATGATAAGCCACTGAGCAAAGTAATAGTCTGTATACCTGCTGACGTAAGTGAGTAAATGAGAGAAAGAAATGCTCTTCCCACAGTGGAAGCCAAGGAATAAACACAGAACACATGATGGAATTTGGAAAACATCATTTAGCAGTTAGCAATAGTTAATTCAGGCAAGAGTCATCAATGGGTGAAACCAGTGGGTGAAAGCGTGCTGAGAAAAGGGAATGTTTACCACTTTTCAAAGAATCTCCTTAAGTACTTCTTTTCCTTATAAAGGGAAAAGTAGTGAGTCCTCATGGAGAAACCTAGCAGCCACTGTCTTAACCACGTGACCACAGCTAATGTCACCAGTGACGGGACAAGCTGGCCTCCACAGCCTCCTTCCAGGAATGAGGGGCTGATGGGGCTCAGTGGCAGAGATGAGCCACATGGATCACAGCCCGCAGACCCACAGGCTGCAAACTAAGTCCTGCCACCTTCTGCGTGGCTAGGTAGGAGTGGGCTCCGTGCCCACTGCCACCTTGCTGGCCACCATGCAGGCGCTCCACCTCTTGGCATCCTCACCAGGAGGGTGTGAGCCGAGCAGTGGGGAGAGAAGGTTAGCTCCTCCCCAGCGCATGGCTGGGACTGTTCTAGCTTACTGTTAATTATTGCTGCTGATCTCTCACTGTGCCTAAATTGTAAGTTTGGCATTATCAGCAGCATATATATACATGAGAAAGCCCTGTGTAGAGTCCAGGACTACCCTTGTTCAGGCAGGCACCGGGGGTCTTTGAATGCATCCCTGCAGATAAGGGGGGCACTATAACCACAGAAATGTCAATGCTGTGAGAGACAAAGTCAGCAGAGCTGCTTCGGATCAGAGGAGAATGGCAACGTGAACATAGCACACTATTTCTTTGCCATGAAGAACATTACTGGTGAAATCTGATAAGGTCTGCAAATCAGTGATAGCATGGTAAGCTAATGTCCTGCTTTTGAGAAGTGAGCTGTGCTTATGTAACAGAGTATCATTGTTTTAGGAAATACAATTGGAATGTTCACAAGAAGGCATCCTGGCTGCAGTTTACTCTCACAGGATTGAGAAAAAGATGCACACATGCAGAGCAACAAAACAAACAGGGTAGAGCAGAGCAGCTGCAGAGAGGGCCTGGGCTAGCCTGGTGGCTTTTCTGTCAGTCTGAAAGTCTGGCAAAAAAAAAATCCATTTAAGTTGTCGAGTGTTTTAAAATTTATCCAGAATAGCCACCAGTTTGTTCTCTGTATCTGAGCACTTCTGGTTTTTTATGTTTGTATATAAATGTTGAATCACTAAGTTGTACACCTGAAACCAGCATAATATTATGTCAACTATATTTCAATAAAAAATAAAAGTGATCTGAAATAAGTCTTGCCAGCCCTCCTGTCCCATAGTACCCCTTTCATTCCCACAGCCCTACTCAGCATGCCATTCCCTGGGGCTGCCCTTTGCCTGCTTAGATCTGTGAAGGTTTTCGGGGTCCCTGTGCACGTCCTTGCTGGCTGAAACACCCAAGTGCCGCAGCTCCTATGTGCCCGCCCTTGGGTCACTGCTCCCCAAGGCTCGTCTTTCTGCTTGCCTGCAAATGCCTTGAGAACAGGATTATCTCATCTTTGTGCCTTTTTTCCAGAACACTCAGCCGACACTTAGGGGAATTAAGCAGAACAGAAATAAGCCATCCTCAACTTTCCATATCTTTCAAGCCATTTGGTAAAGCGTGAAAACAGAGCACACTTTAGACAATTACAGCTGAGGTACAGCTGGGCATCCTGGTGAGGTCACTAGATTTTTCCTCCTATTAAAAAATGTGTTAAAACTTTTTTATTGTAGAAAATTTAGGTAGATACAAAAAAGCAAAAATAAGACAATGCAAGTGACTCAGAATGCCACCTGCCACTGGGAGATACCAGTGTTTTGTCCTTCTGAATTGTTCTTATGCAAATTTACACGTGTGTGTTTACATATACCCATATTAAAAAACTAAGATCATGCTACATATCCCTATGGAAAGGATATGATGGGACAGGAGGGATGACAACTTATTTTGAACCATTTTTATTTATTTTTATTGAAATATAGTTGACATACTAGTTTTAGGTGTACTAATGTATAACACTAAAGTTTTTATTTTATGCACAGAAGTAGATCAAAATCTTTGGTTTATCACATGTTCTTATTAGCCCATTCACTGTGGCTCTCTTTCATACATACATACATACATACATACATACATTCATTCATAATAATATTGTAATAACACATCTTGAATTATCAGCCAACTCAAGAACTAGAAAACCACAATAACTTAAATTTACTGTAGGTGTTCCTCCCGGAGCAAACTCCACACACACCTTAGAGGGGACCTAAAGCCCAAATTATTAAAAGTATATTGCTTCATTTTTTAAACTATAAAAGGAATCATAAGTTGTATTAGTTGTAGTTCTCAAGAGAAACAGAACCAATAGGATACACACACACACACACACACACACACACACACACACACACACACACATGCACCCAGGGAGAGAGAGAGATTGATTCTAAGGAATGGGCTTATGCTACTGTGGAGTCAGACAAGTCCCAAGTCTGCCGGGTGCACTGTAGGCTGGAGACCCAGGGAAGGGCTGATGTTGCATTTGGGGTCTGGAGGCAGGATTCCCTCTTTTGTGGGAAACCTCAGTCTTTTTTATTCTTACAGCCTCCAGCTGATTGGACAAGGCCCACCCACACTATGGAGGGTGATATGCTTTACAAAGAGTCCACTGATTTAAGTGTTAATCTCATCTAAACAATGCCTTCACATTGACAGTAGCCTGCTGTTTGACCACATATGTACCATGGCCTGGCCAAGCTCATGCATAAAATTAGGCATCTCATAAGCAGTCTCCTGGATTTTTTTCACTCCACATTATGTTATGAAGATTCACAGATTGTTTGTTTGTTTAGCTGGAGTTAATTCATGTTCACTGCTATATAATATTCCACCATGGAAAAATGCCACCACCTGTTCCACCTTCTGCCATGCGTATCAGGGTGGTGGCTGCTGTTACACAGGCTGGGGGCTCTCTGGAACTTGTTTTCTGGGGATGTCTGGGGCTTTGTCTTAGGTGTACACCCAGGAATGGTTTCCTGAGCTATGCTGTGAAGGCCCCGTGTGTAAGGAGAAGCCAGTTTTCCAAGGTCATTTCCAGTTTCGCTGCCTCAGCCACATTTGAGAGGCCTCTGGGCCACAGCCTCTCCAGCCCTTGGTATCAGTGGATTCTGAATTTTTGCGATGGACTGGATGAAAAGCACTTCCCCTTTGCTGCCATGGTTCATGTTTCCCTGATGGATGGGGAGGCCAGCATCTCTGCATGCTCTGGGTTGTCCGTGTTGCGCTGTGGGTGAGAGGCCTTGTATGGCTTTTGTCTGTACCCCTCTGGGGCTGGGAGCTGCATGTCTTCCTGGTGCAGTTGGTTGGCAGTGGCGTCCTCTCTGTGTGCAGCTTGTCTTCCTCTCTTTGGGGCATTCTTGCCCACAGCCTGCAGTGTTACCAGTATATTCTGGGCAGTGCAGGGTGAGCTCTGGCAGCCTGAGCTCTCAGCCCTGACAGCATGAGGAGCTGGCACGTTCTGATTTGATTAGTCTGGGGTGAGCCCAGCCGTGGTGATGCTGCCTGCAGCCACTTGCTCTGCCGCCCCTCCCGTGGGGCGCCATCCTGACAGCTCGTGGACCCTTCCTGGCTTCTGGCACCCTGGGTTTTCACTCCCTTGGATCCTGCCGTCCTGTCCTGTCACCTCCCACTGCCATGCCTTGAGGGTCCCTGTGGCTCTCACGCCTTGCCCTTGGTCATTGATGGGCTGTCTGAGCTCTTCCTGCTGCGCAGTGGGCCATCATCTTGGCACTAGCCCTGGCTTTTTTGTCACCCTCAGTTCCCTCACTGGCTTTGTATGTGGGTGGCTGTAGCTGGCCATCCTGCCCCCATCTCAGACTCCTGTGGCAGACACCAGCCCCAGCTGTCCCACCGTTGGAAGCTTGGCCACCCTCTCTTTACAGAGTACAGAAGGGTAAACTTCAGCTCCAGGCAGGGGCTATACTTGACACTTTCTGATCAATTGGTATTTTCCTGCCTGCCCAGTGGGATGAGCAGCCAGACATCACCCTCCTGTCCTCCAGCCAAGCTTCTTCTCCTTTAATGCAAGTTTCAGTTGAGGAGATACAAATATTGTTAAAGTATCATTACTCAAATCTTGCTATGCTACTAAAGGAAAATTAAAATGGAAAAGATTTCACACATCATCCTGCTGCCCAGGGTACCAATTGATTTCCCCTGTTTGTGTCTTTCTGGTTTCCTACTTTCTGTCAACATGTACACCCATTTTTCACATTTTAATCAGTGTGTTGTATCCAGTTGATTGAAAACAAAACAGTTTTCTCTGTTTTCCCTCACTTTACATCATTGCAAAAACATCACCGTGTTCTTATGTTATCTTTGATTCCCAATTTAAATGCGCTGACATAATTTATAGAAGTGCTCAGTAATTGGAAATTTAGGTTGTTTCCAGTTCTGTGTTTGTCACGGGCAGTGTTCATATGGGACTTATTTTCACTCCATAAATCTTAAGCCTGGGCCACTGGGTCACAGGCAGCCCTTGAACACCTGATTTCTGGCATGTCCGTGGCGCACACAGTAGATCTCCGAGTCCTGCAACTTTAGATTTATTGTTTTCCTCTAAATACAGATTTCAAGAGGTCAGAAACTACTAACTTCATGTGGGAAAGCTCACAGAGAGATTGAAATGTATGCAGGACAGTCTGAGTCCCCTGCTCGAGGGGGCAACCTCCCACCCCTGCCCCCACCACTCCTCTTATTCTCCCAGATGGATCACCAGTCACCTCCTCCCCTGTCTCGGCGGGGGGTGGGGGCAGGGCGTCCATGCACTGGGCTTGGTTACTCCTGTCACATGTGGTTTAGGACTGGCCAGGGCCCCCAAGGACTGCTGGGGGTAGTGGCTGGGGTGCACATGGCCAGAGGAAGGGGCTGCTGCCCACAGGGGTGCTGGGGCATTTGGGTGGAGGGTGGAGGTGTTGGGAGTGTGTCTGCAGCCCCTAACCACGGTGCAGATGGGCTGATGTGTGGCCCCCATCACATGCTGCAAAGGAGGGAAAGGAAAAGATGAGTCCACACATGCAACTGGGCAGGGGAGGATGTAGGCCTGATGGGGGTGTGCACTGGTCAGCCGGGCTGGTGTAACAAACAGCACAGCCTGGCGCCTCAAACCACAGACTCTGATCCCTTCCGGTCCAGGGCCTGGACGTCTGAGGTCACGGTGTGGCAGGGCGGGTCCTCCTGAGGTTCCTTCTGGGCGTGTAGATGCTGTCTCCTCACATGGCTATCATCCCTCTGTGCATCTGTGTTCTCATCTCCTTATGAGAATGCCAGTTACATGGGATTAGGGCCAACCTATAACCTTATTTTACCTTATTCACCTCTTTAAAGACCCCCTGTCCAAATAATCATTTTCTGGGGTCCTGGGGTTTAGGGCTTCTACGTGTGGGTTTGGGGACACTGGGCCCATGCTGGGAGCTTATGCAGTTCCAAGCCCACCTGGGGCAGGGACTGTACCATCTGCTTGGCAACCTCCCACTGGCCTTGGTTTTCACAGGTGGTGGGTATGGGGTTCTCCTGCCCACACCTCTCCAAACTCACCTTGGCTTCATGCAGCTAGCAGCCCCGAAAGTTCCAGGAAGGTCATTGCTCCTTCCTGCTGAGACGGCTTGTCACAAGTGAGCCCTGGCCCACATCCCAACAGGCTTCCATCAGGGAGGGACCTTGGGAAGAAGCAGGGCCATAGAGGCAGGAGCCTTGGAATCAGGCCCAGGTGGCCTGGAGTGTGACCATGCTTGGCAGTGGCCTCCAGGACACTCCCATGGAGGCAGGGCTGGCCTCCCTCCTGTTCCACTGGGGTCCTTGGCCAGGTGGGGAGCAATCTCGGAGCAGACTGCACCCTGACACCTGCTACCAGAGAGCCCCCTTCATCCTGACCCTGTCAGCAGAGCCTGCCCCTGCCACACCTACCTTGGTCCTGGGAGCGTGCTGTTGGGTTTGCCCCATATGTGGGGGGCTCTACTCTGCATGGTGATGGTCTAAGAGACGTGTGCTGGGGCAGCTGTGGACTGCAGTTACTCCTGGAGGGGCAAGCTGTTGAGAGGGACGAGGCATGCCAGCAGGCCCCCTGTTGTGGTGGGTGGGTGATGGTAGCCCATCAGTCTCCTCAGCAACCTCCTCCCAGGTAGGCTGGCCAGAATAAAGCACTAGCCTAAAATGTGCAGGTGGGCCGGACTCAGCCAGAGCCACTAATGGGAGAGAAAATAACACTAGGGCTGGAAAAGCTCTGCAGCTCAGCTGATGCCCATGATAGCTGCATGCTCCGCTCTGCATGTCCCACACCTGAAGGCAGCACAGGAAACGAACATTTTTATCTCATTTAATTCAGGTGTGGTAGAATTGTGGCTGATTTCCACTCTTATTTAAAATTTCCATTTCTCACTATATCCACTCTGCAAGTAGGAGTAGCAGAAGGATCCTTTACAAGGTACCTGACAGAAGAGGCAGCCTGGCAGGAATCAGGGCCTGTACCCAGTCCAGCAGTGTGGCCTCAGGCTGCAGGTGGTCCACAGCTCCAGCCCGGCCGTGGGTGCAGCTGACAGAGGCACCACATGAGAGAACAGAGCAGGTGGATTTCACAGAAATTAAATGCTCCTGTGCAGCAAAGGGCACTGTCAGGCGAGTGAGAAGTAACTCACCAAATGGAAGAAACCAGTCACAGATCGTATATTGGATGATAGGTTAATAATCTGGATAATATCCAGAACATGGGAAGAAGTACAATTCAACAACAAAGCAGCCAACCCAATTCAAAAACGGGCTCATCATGAACAGCCATGGATGCTGCCATGACTCAGCAATTCCACGAATTTTAGGAGCTCTTTGTAAACACCAAACTCGGACTGTTACCCTATGGCCCCTGGGTTCTGACTTGCTGCAAGTGCCCAGTCATGGGGAAGGTGGCTACGGTGTGCAGACAGGCTGAGGGTGGCCCACGGAGTGGCTCAGCAACCTTCCTGCCTCCCCAGGTGTCTTGCCAACGGGTTTCAGCGCCGGGCAAGCTTACTATGGATTCAATATGACCAAAGAAATGGCAGCAAAATGTTCTTGGAGGGAAAGGGTTTATTACCCGGCTTGTTCTGTAGGCGGTGGGTTGAGCAGTAGAGTTACGTCTGCATCCAACAGTCTGCGGGTCTGTAATCCTCCATCGTCCCTGCCCCCACGCAGAGCACTGGGCGACCTCTTTATATAGTGACTCAGTCAAAAAATAGCTTATTGCCTACTGGTGTGGAAGCAGTAGCCTAGCAACTGCCAGCTACGTCATCAAGCGGTTTAGGTTCAGTGAGGATCCTGGTCATAGGAACCTCAACTTTCCTCACACCTGGACTCAGCAGACAGCCCCTCTTCTTTCTTCAGCTCGAGGCCGGCCGTGAGGGTCAAGCCCTGGTGCATTACAAGGGGAGCCACAGGCCTGGCCGAGTCACTCCTGAGACCTGACTGACCGCGATTTCAGCCCCGGAGCTGACCCTGGGCCACCCTCCGAAGTCAGGCAGCCCTGCCGGCTCCTTCGGGGGCCACCTGCCTGAGACGCGCTCTTGCCTGGCCATTCCCTCCTCCGCGCCGGCTCTGCCTTTATAAGGCTTCTCCTTCCTGAAGCTCAACAGAGTTCCCCTTTGCTCCTGAATCAGTGAATAAGGCCAATTTGATCTTCAGATTTACTCAGTTGAGTTTTTGACGGGTGTGTTTTGACAGGTGTGTTTCAAAGGACTTTGAAAATGCCTGCAAGAATCCCTAAGTCTGAGAGCCGCCACATTAAGGTCGGGCGTGCAGGCGTGTGGGTGCGCTCAATTTCAACCTCCCTCCCGGAGCCCGGGCGAAGGTAAGCCTTCCAGGCGGCCGGGAGGGCGGCGGGCGGGATTTCAGGGCCTGGGAGGACACTGGCCGGGAAAGCGCCGTCGCTGTCGTCGCGGCCGCGCACCTTCTCCCTGAGTTGAAGCTCGCCTCCGTCAGCCCGCCGGGCGGCCCCGACGCGGCCGACCTGCCCTGGTGCAAGCCTGGCAGGAGGCGCTGCTGGCCTGGCTGCCCGGTGAGCTCGAGCCCGGAGGGCCTCCTGCGGCGCCCCACGTCCGGGGGAGCTGGGCAGCGCGGCGCGGTCGGGGCGGCGGGGTAACGAGGCTGCGGTGTGAGGGGAAGACGGCGGCTCGCGCAGCCTGGGCAGCACCAGGACGGGCCCTCTCCGAATGTCAGGTTGTCAGTCGGATTGTTCTTGCTAATTCTGGTGATTTCATCTCCAAGACATGGGTAGGATGGAACGAGCAACACTGGAAGTTTTAAAACTTTGGAAGGCTACGTAATTGGACCTAACAATGAGCAATAATTAGAAATTAAGTGAAAATACGTAAAATGAATCATTACGTTATGGAACGTTCATGGAAGATGTATCCATCTTGCTAATGCACAGATTCGAGTAGTAAAATCAGCAGCCCAAAGTGCACCACCTCTTATCTAAACAATTGAAATTAATCCTGTAATATTAAGCTGGATTCACAGTGTTGTACGTCTAATGAAGAAAACAAGAGTCTGAATTAGGACTGAAGCCTGAACTCAATGGGAAACTACAGTAGAAATGTTGTAGTGATACTAGTCTCCTTTGTCTCCTTCTTCAAAAGTCTTAAATGAGTCACTCATTTTGTCCAGTCATGTTGATGACAGTAACAGGACTCACAGCAGAGAACCCATCTCCTCAACCAGGTGATTGTATTCTTCCCTCGCACCATCCTCTGGAAAAGTAGGAGCAGCACTGAATGAAAATACCTGCAGAGCGGAGCATCGACTAAGCAGCATTCCAGCAAATTCAGAATTAACCCAGTCACATGACCAAGGAAAGAAAGAATGAAATGGCCAGTTTGATAATTCTATTACCATCACATCTCTACAGTGCCATAAGAGTTGTCTCAAGAATTTTTAGTTGACATCTTACTTTAAGCTGGAAGTTGTAATAGAATTCTAAACTGAAAGTATACCATTAGGAAGACTCTTCTGGCTAATAAATAGAGCCTATAGTTTTTTGCTGAGATTATTTACCAAGATAGAGTTAGAACTGAAAAAAATGGCCCTGTAGATATTACTTAAAATACCAGTGGCCCACCTAAAGGTGAATGGTGTAATGTCTGAAAATTACTGGTAGTGTTTCTACAGGTGATAGCAGCAGTTTATCAAAAGCTGAGAATAAGTCTATGAAGAGTAAGGATAGAGTTTGGAATAATTGCAAAGGAATAAGTAAGTTAACGATTCTAGAAGAACAATATTTCAAACTGCCCTTGATCCTCTGGCAAATATGGTGTTTGAAAGTATTACTACTAACCTTCATATAAAGAATATTTCTAATTTTTCTGTGAAAATTCCCTTTGAAGAAGCCATAACAGATGTGTTGCCTATAAAGGGAACATCAAAGGAAGGTATGTGCAAAAAGAAAACAAAATTTAAAATGGGTCCTTTGAATCTAAAGTACAACTTTGAGACAAAGCAGAATTCCAGTGTCTTGCTGAGGAAGAAGCTAGAGAAAGCCACACCAATTCCATTGGTCCTTTAAGAACAAGATTGAAAGTGTTACCAAACACTTCTAACTAAGAGATGCTGTTATTAATGAGGACCTGTAATGCCTCATCATTAAAAAAAGTGGGAATATTTCTTAGTGATAGTATCACAGGTTTTTATTGAAGTAAGCTAATTTTCCACTAAGCTTTTAGCATGTCTTCAGCTTTCTGTCATATTTGATTCCTGGTGTCAAACTTTGTTTTGAATTCTAACACTGACACTTATTTTGTGGCATTGAGTAGTCAATCTCTCTCTACCTGTGTGTCCTCATTTTAAAAAAGGTTGTTGTGAGAACTGAGATAAAATATGTCAAACCCTAGGAAAAGCGCCTGGTATATATGAAGTGTTCAATAAATGCCAGCCTATTATGTTGTTCCTGTTATAATAGTTCAAGCCTTTAAAAATTGTCACTACTCAAAATTAGGCAATGATTTGTTGAGCCTAGTACAAAAATATGATTTCATTCATCTCCTTCAGATATTCTAAGAGAAAAAAAGAAAAGTCACCACCACTGTGATCCTCACACGTTTATTGCCTTATGTGAAGATGCGCTTCTAGCTAGTCTGAAACCACTATCAAGGTGGTATTGTACAAATTATTTCGGAGAAGAATCAGACCTTTGTCCCTCTTTTCTGCACAAAAGCATTTGTTACCTGTTAATCGAAAGATCATTACTAATAATCCCAACTCTCACCCTAATATTTAAGGCATAATTTAATAAAAACGTGAAAAAAAATCCCTGAGTCTGCACCTGGGGCCAAAGGCTATCGGGGGCTGGCGGCAGGCGGAGGGCAAAGCAGCCCCGGAGCCGCGGGGCTCTTCCACCGCCGCGGCCCAACAAGCCTGCCGTCTGGGAGTCGGGGCTCCGCGCAGGCCTGCTGGGCACGGCGTCCGGAGCCAGCGGCCCCGGAGCCTCCCCTGCCGGCCTCCAGCAGCGCTCCTCTGACCGGCCGCCGAGCGCGGTGGCCCCGTGGCCCGGCCCGAGGCTGGGAGAACTGGTGTCCAGTGGCCTACCGAGGGGTGCAGCGAGCCGACGCACGCACTGGGTGCCAAAGACCGAGGAATGCAAGATGCCGTAGCAGTAATTTTCACTTTTCACTTTTCTAATGTGACCTCTAGAAAGCCCAAAATCGCACGCGTGGTTGAACTCTGTTTCTGTGGGCCATTTCAGGGCCGAGCCAGAGCGCCCCAGCTGTCCTTTGCCAAGTAGTGAATGGTGTTGAAAAAGGACTGCCGCCGCCCTTCCAGGGGGATGGGCCTCGGAGTCCTGGCCAGACAGGGCCTGATGAGCGCGGTGGGTCGGCCGGGGTAGGGCAGGCCTAAGGGGGCCTCCGCGAGCCCTTTCTCCGCTCGGCCGGCACAGCCGATGCCTGCAAGCACCCGAGGGTCTGGAAGGGAGGGTGCAGAGCGGAGCGCAGAGGGGCAGGCTCAGTGCCTAGACCTGCCGGCCCCGGGGTCCCCTGATCCCCACAGCCCATCTCTTCACCTGGAGATGGAGGTGAGCTGGGGCGCCAGACGCCTGGATCCGGACCCACAGGCTCACTCACGTAGTTCTTGTCAAGCACGTGATTTGGGCTCAAAATATTTTTTCTTCTTGCAACAGAAAGTACTCCACTGCAGAAGCTTCAGAAGATAGAGAATAGGAGATAAATGACATGCTGACACGGTAAACAGACAGCCGCCACCAGCTGGAGCTATTCTTTTCCTGTCTTTCCCTAGTCGCCTTCTATGTATTTTTTCAAAACTGTAATTGAACGATATTTTGTAGTCACTTGTTCCATTTTTCTGAGGGGAACTACATGTCCGTAAATATTACTTCAACAGTGTTAATGGCAGTGGCACTTTTGCACAATCAGCCTGGGTTCGTTGGACTGGTTTTTGAACATTCTGAAATTTTCTAAGTCTTAAGATTAAATACTAAATTTTATTAAATATTTTGAATTAAAAACTTTATGAAAATTAAGTATTGTCATGTTTCTGCTAGGTCAGTTTTGGAGTAAATCATTCTTTCCAAAGAGTACTTTTTAAGAACCATTACTGTTTATCATAAGGCATGTTAAAGTGCTCTAACTTATTACAGTCAACACTTGCTATTTTTTCATGAACTTACAACCTTTTGTACCTCTTTGTCAAATTGCTATGTGTTCTTTATTGTTTTCCAGAAGTCTGCCAGTGTTATTCATAGGGAAAAATTTACAAGGACAGCAGTCTAGCCCAGGTGGCTCCCCTCTGTCTCCCCTTCCTCAACACAAACAACAAAAACACTCCCTTGATTTCCCACTCTGCCGAGAACCCATTCCCAAGGTTCCCTCCCTAAACTCACTGCCCCTTGCCTGCTCGCTTAATGTGCATGTAGGAATCTTACAGATAGAGAAGCAGAAAGATATATATTGCTCCCTTTGCTTTTCTTCGGGGCTCAGACCTTGGGAGATTACTCCCCTCTGAGCCTGCCAGTGTGAAATAAAGCCTCAACAGTCCAACACCTCCTAGTGCTGCTTGGTTCTTCCGTCACTGATCCAGTCCAGATTTTTAAAGTATTTTCTGTATCATTATAACTGATCTGTAAGAACACCATGTATGAATATAAAAATCTCTCATATGTGTAATGATTTTTCATTTCATCATTTGCTATGTAAGTTCATTTATGATGTTTTGGTTGAAAGTGTTTTGCTTTTTGAGAAGAATAAAACAATAGAAAAAAATCAATGAATCCAAGAGCTGGTTCTTTGAAAAAATAAACAAAATAGATAAACCCCTAGCTAGACTCATTAAGAGAAAAAGAGAATCTACACACATAAACAGAATCAGAAATGAGAACGGAAAAGTAACGATGGATCCCACAAAACTACAAAGAATTATAAGAGACTATTATGAGAATCTATATGCTAACAAGCTGGAAAACTAGAAGAAAAGGACGACTTCTTAGAAAAATAGAATCTGCCAAGACTGACCAAGCAAGAAACAGAAAAACTAAACAGACCCAATCACCAGCAGCGATATTGAATCGGTAATCAAAAAACTACCCAAGAACAAAACCCCCGGAACAGATGGATTCACCTCTCAATTCTCCCACACATATAGAGAAGAAATAACACCCATTTTCCTTAAAGTTTTCCAAAAAATAGAAGAGGAGGGAATACTTCCAAACTCATTCTATGAAGCCAGCATCACTCTAATACCAAAACCGGGCAAAGACCTCACCAAAAAAGAAAATTACAGACCAATATCCCTGATGGATGTACATGCAAAAATATTCAACAAAATATTAGCAAACCGATTTCAAAAATACATCAAGAGGATCATACACCATGATCAAGTGGGATTCATCCCAGGGATGCAAGGATGGTACAACATTCGAAAATCCATCACCATCATTCACCACATCAACAAAAAGAAGAACAAAAACCACATGATCATCTCCATAGATGCTGAAAAAGGATTTGACAAAATTCAGCATCCATTCATGATTAAAACTCTCAACAAAATGGGTATAGACGGCAAGTACCTCAACATCGTAAAGGCTATATAGGACAAACCCACAGCTAACATCATACTTAAAGGCGAGATGCTGAAAGCTTTCCATCTAAGATCAGGAACAAGACAGGGATGCCCACTCTCTCCACTGTTATTCAACATAGTACTGGAGGTCCTAGCCACGGCAATCAGACAAAACAAAGACATACAAGGCATCCAGATTGGTAAAGAAGAAGTCAAATTGTCACTATTTGCAGATGACATGATACTGTACATAAAAAACCCTAAAGATTCCATTTCCAAAACTACTAGAACTAATATCTGAAATTCAGCAAAGTTGCAGGATACAAAATTAACACACAGAAATCTGTTGCTTTCCTATACACTAATGATGAACTAACAGAAAGAGAAATCAGAAAAACAATTCCATTCACAATTGCATCAAAAAGAATAAAATACCTAGGAATAAACCTCACGAAGGAAGTGAAAGCCCTGTACTCTGAAAACTACGAGACACTCCTAAGAGAAATTAAAGAGGACACTAACAAGTGGAAATGCATCCCATGCTCTTGGCTAGGAAGAATAAATATTGTCAAAATGGCTATATTACCCAAAGCAATCTACAGATTCAACGGAATCCCTATCAAACTACCAACAGCTTTCTTCAATGAACTCGAACAAATAATTCTAAAATTCGTATGGCACCACAAAAGACCCCAAATAGCCAAATCAATCCTGAGAAGGAGGAATAAAACAGGGGGAATTACGCTCCCTGACGTCAAGCTCTACTACAAAGCCACAGTAATCAAGACAATTTGGTATTGGCCCAAAAACAGACCCACAGACCAGTGGAATAGAATAGAAAATCCAAACATAAACCCAAACACATACAGTCAATTAATATTTGATAAGGGAGCCTTGGATATACATTAGGGAGACGAGGACCTCTTCAGCAGCTGGTGTTGGAAAAACTGGACAGCTACATGTAAAAGAATGAAACTGGACTACTGTCTAGCCCCATACAAAAAGGTAAACTCAAGGTGGATCAAAGACCTGAATGTAAGTCATGAAACCATAAAACTCTTAGAAAAACATATAGGCAAAAAGCTCTTGGACATAAACATGAGCGACTTCGTCATGAACATATCTCCCCGGGCAAGGGAAACAAAGGCAAAAATGAACAAGTGGGACTATATCAAGCTGAAAAGCTTCTGTACAGCAAAGGACACCATCAGTAGAACAAAAAGACTTCCTACAGTATGGGAGAATATATTCATATATGATGTATCCGATAAGGGGTTGACATCCAAAATATATAAAGAACTCACACACCTCAACAAACAAAGAGCAAATAATCCAATTAAGAAATGGGCAGAGGACATGAATAGACACTTCTCCAAAGAAGAAATTCAGATGGCCAACAGACATATGAAAAGATGCTCCACATCACTAATCATCAGAAAAATGCAAATTAAAACCACAATGAGATACCACCTCACACCAGTGAGGATAGCCAACTTCCAAAACACAAACAACAACAAATGTTGGCGAGGATGTGGAAAAAAGGGAACCCTCCTACACTGCTGGTGGGAAAGCAAATTAGTTCAACCATTCTGGAAAGCAGTATGGAGGTTCCTCAAAAACTCAAAATAGAAATACCATTTGACCCAGGAATTCCACTCCTAGGAATTTACCCTAAGAATACAGCAGCCCAGTTTGAAAAAGACAGATGCACCCCTGTGTTTATCGCAGCACTATTTACAATAGCCAAGAAATGGAAGCAACCTAAGTGTCCATCAGTAGATGAATGGGTAAAGAAGATGTGGTACATATCCACAATGGAATATTATTCAGCCATAAGAAGAAAACAAATCCTACCATTTGCAACAACATGGATGGAGCTAGAGGGTATTATGCTCAGTGAAATAAGCCAAGCCGAAAAAGACAAGCACCAAATGATTTCACTCATATGTGGAGTATAAGGACTGAGAAAAAAAACCTGAAGGAACAAAACAGCAGGGGACTCACAGAACCCAAGAACGGACTAATAGTTACCAAAGGGAAAGGGACTGGGGAGGATGGGTGGGAAGGGAGGGGCAAGGGGGAAAAAGGGGCATTACGATTAGCAGATGTAATGTTAGGGGCGCACGGCGAGGGCTGTACAACCCAGAGAGGACAAGTAGTTACTCTATGGCACCTCACTACGCTGATAGACAGTGACTGTAATAGGGTTGGGGGGGAGGGAACCTGATGAAGGAGGTAGTGTAATCACCATAATATTACTCATTTAATTGTAGATTAATGATATCAAAATAAACTTTAAAAAATAAAAAAATTAAAGCAGGGATTAAACAATTTCCATATAAACAAAAGTTGAAGAAATTCACCACCACTAAGCCAGTTTTACACAATATGTTAAAGGTAATGCTGTAAATGGAAGTGACCCGAAGGCAAAATAGCTTTCACCAGTGAAAAAAAAAACACAGTAAAGGTAGTAGACGAACTAATTACCAAGCAAGTACAAAATTAAAACAAAACGAAAGAAGTAAAATAAACTATACACAAAATCAGTCAAGGGATACACAAAAAGTGCACATTATGACATCTAACATGACAAATGAGGAGGAAGCAGAAGAAGGGGAAAAAAGTACCATTAGATTGTGTTTGAAATAGAGAAATCAGCAATTTAAGATAGACTATTAGATAGTAAAGAAGATATCCTTGAACCTTTGGCAACCACAAAACTAAAGCCTACAATCAATACATACACACAAAAATAAATAAATTTAAGAAAGAGAGACCAATCCAATTATAACACTAAAGAAAACCATCAATACCAAGAGAAAAGAATAACAGGAAGAAATGAAAAGAGAGAAGATATAAAAAACAGCAAAAAATTAATAAAATGGCAATAAGTACATATCTATCAATAATCACCTTAAATGTAAATGGACTGAATGCACCAATCAAAACACATAGAGTTACAGAATGGATAAAAAAGCAAGACACATAAAAAACCCTAAAGACTCCACTCCAAAACTACTAGAACTAATATCTGAATTCAGCAAAGTTGCAGGATACAAAATTAACACACAGAAATCTGTTGCTTTCCTATACAGTAACGATGAACTAACAGAAAGAGAAATCAGAAAAACAATTCCATTCACAATTGCATCAAAAAGAATAAAATACCTAGGAATAAACCTTACAAAGCAAGTGAAAGACCTATGCTCTGAAAACTACAAGATACTCCTAAGAGAAATTAAAGAGGACACTAACAAATGGAAATTTATCCCATGCTCTTGGCTAGGAAGAATAAATATTGTCAAAATGGCTATACTACCTAAAGCAACCTACAGATTCAATGCAATCCCTATCAAACTACCAACAGCTTTCTTCAATTAACTGGAACAAACAATTCTAAAATTCATATGGAACCACAAAAGACCCTGAATAGCCAAAGCAATCCTGAGAAGGAGGAATAAAGCAGGGGGAATTACACTCCCTGATATCAAGCTCTACTACAAAGCCACAGTAATCAAGACAATTTGGTAGTGACACAAAAATAGACCCACAGACCAGTGGAATGGAATAGAAAATCCAAACACTAACCCAAACATATACAGTCAATTAATATTTGATAAAGGAGCCTTGGATATACAATGGGGAGGTGACAGCCTCTTCAGCAGCTGGTGTTGGAAAAACTGGACAGCTACATGTAAGAGAATGAAACTGGACTACTGTCTAGCCGTATACACAAAGGTAAACTGAAGGTGGATCAAAGAGCTGAATGTAAGTCATGAAACCATAAAACTCTTAGAAAAAACATAGGCAAAAATCTCTTGAACATAAACATGAGCAACTTCTTCATGAACATATCTCCCTGGGCAAGGGAAACAAAAGCAAAAATGAACAAGTGGGACTATATGAAGCTGAAAAGCTTATGTACAGCAAAGGACACCATCAATAGAACAAAAAGTCATCCTACAGTATGGGAGAATATATTCATAGATGACGTATCTGATAAGGGGTTGACATCCAAAATATATAAAGAACTCATGCGCCTTAACAAACAAAAAGCAAATAATCCAATTAAGAAATGGGCAGAGGACATGAATAGACACTTCTCTAAAGAAGAAATTCAGATGGCCAACAGGCACATGAAAAGATGCTCCACATCGCTAATCATCAGAGAAATGCAGATTAAAACCACAATGAGATATCACCTCACACCAGTGAGGATGGCCAACATCCAAAACACAAACAACAACAAATGTTGGCGAGGATGTGGAGAAAAGGGAACCGTCCTACACTGCTGGTGGGACTGTAAATTAGTTCAACCATTGTGGAAAGCAGTATGGAGGTTCCTCAAAAAACTCAAAATAGAAATACCATTTGACCCAGGAATTCCACTCCTAGGAATTTACCCTAAGAATACAGCAGCCCAGTTTGAAAAAGACATATGCACCCCTATGTTTATCGCAGCAGTATTTACAATAGCCAAGAAATGGAAGCAACCTAAGTGTCCATCAGTAGATGAATGGATGAAGAAGATGTGGTACATATCCACAGTGGAATATCATTCAGCCATAAGAAGAAAACAAATCCTACCATTTGCAACAGCATGGATGGAGCTAGAGGGTATTATGCTCAATGAAATAAACCAAGCCGAAAAAGACAAGTATCAAATGATTTCACTCATATGTGGAGTATAAGAACAAAGAAAAAAAAACTGAAGGAACAAAACAGCAGCAGACTCACAGAACCCAAGAATGGACTAATAGTTACCAAAGGGAAAGGGACTGGGGAAGATGGGTGGGAATGGAGGGATAAGAGGGAAAAGGGGCATTACTATTAGCAGATGTAATGTTGGGGGGGCATGGGGAGGGCAGTACAACTCAGAGAAGACAAGTAGTGATTCTATAGCATCTCACTACGCTGATGGACAGTGAGTGTAATGGGGTTGGTGGGGGGGGACCTGATGAATGGGGTATTTTAATAACCATAATATTGTACATGTAATTGTAGAATAATGATACCAAAATAAATTATAAAAAAAAAGACAGATGCCCAGAAAAGAAGACAGGGCAGTGTGAAGACAGAGCAGAGAGAGGTGTGGCCGCAGCCAAGGACTGATGACAGTCAGGGGACAAGCACACAGGAGCCGGAGGAGGCAAGGAACAGATTCTTCCCTAGAGACAGGAGAAGCGTAGCCGTGCTGACTGCTTGATTTTGGAATCTGGTTTCCAGAACTGTGAGCAGTTAAATTTTCTGTTGTTTTAAGCTTTTTAGTTGATAGTCAGAAATTACCACAGGAAACCAGTACACCACCTGATCTGTCCACTTCCCTGCTGACCAAGACTCTGACCAAACCCACCGACCTGGACTTGGCCCTGGTGCTGACTGTGGAGACTTGCCAACCTCCTGCCCCAGAGCGCTGGGTGTGGTAGTGGTACTGAGGGAAAACTTGGAAGCTGCTGTTGTGATCCTGTGCCATCCAAATGGCCACATCAATATGCAAAAGCACAGTTTCTGGGGTTTTGTGAGGCAGTTTTTCTTTTAACAAGAAATATGTGAGGGTGATAACCTTAAGCCTCCCATGCCCCAAGGCTCACCTTGTGCCTGAGTCTCTGCTGCCCTTATGATTTTATAATAATAATAAGAAAACCTGTTGTTTTGAATAGCTTTGCATCCTATCAGGATTTCTACATGGTAACCTGGCCTCATCCAAATGGCCAGTCAGTACAGCCTGTACTTATCATGAGTTACCTGTCTGTCTTCTGGGTCAGAGGTGAAACTGGCAGCTGGGGGCCCAAGCTGCACACAGGTCCCCTCCCCCATTAAAAAATATGAAGATACCTAAGAAAAAAAAGCAAGACACACCTATATGCTGCCTACAGGAGACTCACTTCAAACCCAAAGACATAAACAGACTAAAAGTGAAGGGAATGAAAAAGGTATTTCATGCAAATAATAGGGAGAAAAAAGCAGGAGTTGCAGTACTTGTATCAGACAAAATAGACAAGAAAATAACAAGAGACAAAGGGCATTACATAATGATAAAGGGATGAGTTCAACAAGAGGGAGGATATAACCATTATAAATATCTATGCACCCAACATAGGAGCACCCAAATATGTGAAACAAATGCTAACAGAATTAAAAGGGGAAATACATTGTAAGACATTCATTTTATGGACTTCAACACACCACTCCCATCAATAGACAGATCAACCAGACAGAAAATAAGTAACGAGACAGAGGCACTGAATAACACATTAGAACACATAGACGTCACAGACATCTTTCAGAACATTCCACCCAAAAGGACCCGAATGAACATTTTTCTTTTTCTTTTTTCTTTTTTTTAATAATTTATTTTATTATCGTTAATTTACAATTACATGTGCAATATTACGATTATTAAACTACCCCTTCATCAGGTCCTCCCCACCAACCCCATTATAGTCACTGTCCATCAGCGTAGTGAGATGCTATAGAATCACTACTTGTCTTCTCTGAGTTTTACTGCCCTCCCCGTGCCCCCCCAACATTACATCTGCTAATCGTAATGCCCCTTTTTCCCTCTTATCCCTCCCTTCCCGCCCATTTTCCCCAGTCCCTTTCCCTTTGGTAACTATTAGTCCGTTCTTGGGTTCCGTGAGTCTGCTGCTGTTTTGTTCCTTCAGTATTTTTTCTTTGTTCTTATACTCCACATATGAGTGAAATCATTTGAAACTTGTCTTTTTTGGCTTGGCTTATTGCACTGAGAATAATACCCTCTAGCTCCATCCATGTTGTTGCAAATGGTAGGATTTGTTTTCTTCTATGGCTGAATAATATTCCATTGCGTATATGTACCACATCTTCTTTATCCATTCATCTACTGATGGACACTTAGGTTGCTTCTATTTCTTGGCTACTGTAAATAGTGCTGCAATAAACATAGGGGTGCATCTGTCCTTTTCAAATTCGGCTGCTGCATTCTTAGGGTAAATTCCTAGGAGTGGAATTCCTGGGTCAAATGGTATTTCTATTTTGAGTTTTTTAAGGAACCTCCATACTACTTTCCACAATGGTTGAACTAATTTGCAGTCCCACCAGCAGTGTAGGACGGTTCCCTTTTCTCCACATCCTCGCCAACATTTGTTGTTGTTTGTGTTTTGGATGTTGGCCATCCTCACTGGTGTGAGGTGATATCTCATTGTGGTTTTAATCTGCATTTCTCTGATGATTAGCGATGTGGAGCATCTTTTCATGTGCCTGTTGGCCATCTGAATTTCTTCTTTAGAGAAGTGTCTATTCATGTCCTCTGCCCATTTCTTAATTGGATTATTTGCTTTCTGTTTGTTAAGGTGCATGAGTTCTTTATATATTTTGGATGTCAACCCTTTATCAGATACGTTTTTTATGAATATATTCTCCCATACTGTAGGATGTCTTTTTGTTCTACTGATGGTGTCCTTTGCTGTACAGAAGCTTTTCAGCTTGATATAGTCCCACTTGTTCATTTTTGCTCTTGTTTCCCTTGCCTGGGGAGATATATTCATGAAGAAGTTGCTCACGTTTATGTCCAAGAGATTTTTGCCTATGGTTTTTTCTAAGAGTTTTATGGTTTCATGACTTACATTCAAGTCTTTGATCCACCTTGAGTTTACCTTTGTGTATGGGGCTAGACAGTGGTCCAGTTTCATTCTCTTACATGTAGCTGTCCAGTTTTTCCAACACCAGCTGCTGAAGAGGCTGTCATCTCCCCATTGTATATCCAAGGCACTTTATCAAATATTAATTGACTGTATATGTTTGGGTTAATGTTTGGATTTTCTATTCTGTTCCACTGGTCTGTGGGTCTGTTTTTGTCCCAATACCAAATTGTCTTGATTACTGTGGCTTTGTAGTAGAGCTTGAAGTTAGGGAGCGTAATTCCCCCTGTTTTATTCCTCCTTCTCAAGATTGATTTGGCTATTCGGGGTCTCTTGCGGTTCCATATGAATTTTAGAATTATTTGTTCCAGTTCATTGAAGAAAGCTGTTGGTAGTTTGATAGGGATTGCATTGAATCTGTATATTGCTTTAGGTAGTATAGCCATTTTGACAATATTTATTCTTCCTAGCCAAGAGCATGGGATGCATTTCCATTTGTTAGTGTCCTCTTTAATTTCTCTTAGGAGTGTCTTGTAGTTTTCAGAGTACAGGGCTTTCACTTCCTTCGTTAGGTTTATTCCTAGGTATTTTATTCTTTTTGATGCAATTGTGAATGGAATTGTTTTTCTGATTTCTCTTTCTGTTAGTTCATCATTAGTGTATAGGAAAGCAACAGATTTCTGTGTGTTAATTTTGTATCCTGCAACTTTGCTGAATTCAGATATTAGTTCTAGTAGTTTTGGAATGGAATCTTTAGGGTTTTTTATGTACAGTATCATGTCATCTGCAAATAGTGACAATTTGACTTCTTCTTTACCAATCTGGATGCCTTGTATGTCTTTGTTTTGTCTGATTGCGTGGCTAGGACCTCCAGTACTATGTTGAATAACAGTGGAGAGAGTGGGCATCCCTGTCTTGTTCCTGATCTTAGATGGAAAGCTTTCAGCATCTCGCCTTTAAGTATGATGTTAGCTGTGGGTTTGTCCTATATAGCCTTTACGATGTTGAGGTACTTGCCGTCTATACCCATTTTGTTGAGAGTTTTAATCAGGAATGGATGCTGAATTTTGTCAAATGCTTTTTCAGCATCTATGGAGATGATCATGTGGTTTTTGTTCTTCTTTTTGTTGATGTGGTGGATGATGGTGATGGATTTTCGAATGTTGTACCACCCTTGCATCCCTGGGATGAATCCCACTTGATCATGGTGTATGATCCTCTTGATGTATTTTTGAATTCGGTTTGCTAATATTTTGTTGAGTATTTTTGCATCTACGTTCATCAGGGGTATTGTTCTGTAATTTTCTTTTTTGGTGAGGTCTCTTCCAGGTTTTGGTATTAGAGTGATGCTGGCTTCATAGAATGAGTTTGGAAGTATTCCCTCCTCTTCTATTTTTTGGAAAACTTTAAGGACAATCGGTGTTATTTCTTCTCTATATGTCTGGTAGAATTCAGAGGTGAATCCATCAGGCCCAGGGGTTTTGTTTTTGGGTAGTTTTTTGATTACCAATTCGATTTCATCGCTGATGATTGGTCTGTTTAGTTTTTCTGTTTCTTGCTTGGTCAGTCTTGGAAGGTTGTATTTTTCTAAGAAGTTGTCCATTTCTTCTATGTTTTCCATCTTGTTAGCATATAGATTCTCATAATATTCTCTTATGATTCTTTGTATTTCTGTGGGGTCTGTCGTTATTTTTCCTTTCTCATTTGTAATTGTGTTTATGTGTGTAGATTCTCTTTTTCTCTTAATGAGTCTGGCTAGGGGTTTATCTATTTTGTTTATGTTTTCAAAGAACCAGCTCCTGGTTTTATTGATTTTTTCTATTGTTTTATTCTTCTCAATTTTATTTATTTCTTCTCTAATCTTTATTATGTCCCTCCTTCTGGTGACTTTGGGCCTCATTTGTTCTTCTTTTTCCAATTTCAGTAATTGTGTCTTTAGACTATTCATTTGGGAATGTTCTTCTTCTTTAAATAGGCCTGGATTGCAATATACTTTCCTCTTAGAACTGCCTTTGCTGCGTCCCACAGAAGTTGTGGCTTTGTGTTGTTGTTGTCATTAGTCTCCATATATTCTTTGATTTCTGTTTTGATTTGGTCGTTAACCCATTGATTAATTAGGAGAGTGTTGTTAAGTCTCCATGTATTTGTGAGCCTTTTTGATTTCTTTCTAAAATTTATTTCTAGTTTTATACCTTGGTGATCTGAGAAGTTGGTTGGTAGGATTTCAATATTTTTGAAATTACTGAGGTTCTTTTTGTGGCCTAGTATGTGGTCTGTTCTGGAAAATGTTCCATGTGCACTTGAGAAGAATGTGTATCCTGTTGCTTTTGGGTGTAGAGTTCTGTAGATGTCTATTAGGTCCATCTGTTCTAGTGTGTTGTTCAGTGCCTCTGTGTCTTTACTTATTTTCTGTCTGGTTGATCTGTCCTCTGGAGTGAGTGGTGTGTTAAAGTCTCCTAAGATGAATGCATTGCTGTCTGTTTCCTCCTTTAATTCTGTTAGTATTTGTCTCACATATGCTGGCGCTCCTGTGTTGGGTGCATATATATTTATAATGGTTATATCTTCTTGTTGGACTGACCCCTTTATCATTATGTAATGTCCTTCTTTATCTTTTGCTACTTTCTTCGTTTTGAAGTCTATTTTGTCTGATACAAGTACTGCAACACCTGCTTTTTTCTCTTTGTTGTTTGCATGAAATATCTTTTTCCATCCCTTCACTTTTAGTCTGTGTATATCTTTGGATTTGAGGTGAGTTTCTTGTAGGCAGCATATAGATGGGTCTTGCTTTTTTATCCATTCTGTTACTCTGTGTCTTTTGATTGGTGCATTCAGTCCATTTACATTTAGTGTGGTTATTGATAGGTATGTACTTATTGCCATTGCTGGCTTTAGATTCCTGGTTACCGAGGGTTCAAGGGTTGCTTCTTTACTATCTAACAATCAACTTAACTTTCTTGTTAAGTTATTGTAAACACAGTGTGATGTTTCTTTCTTTCTCTCCCTTCTTATTCCTCCTCCTCCATTCTTTCTATACTAGGTGTTTTATTCTTTGCCTTTAGTTAGTATTTGGATGGTCTGCTTTCTTTGCTATGATATTTTTTTTCCTCTGGTGACATCTTTTTAGCCTTAGGTGTGCTTCCATGTAGAGCAGTCCATTTAAGATATCCTGTAGTGGTGGTTTATGAGAGGCAAACTCTCTCAACTTTTGTTTATCTGGAAATTGTTTAATCCCTCCATCATATTTAAATGATAATCATGCTGGATACAATATTCTTGGTTCGAGGCCCTTCTGTTTCATAACGTTAAATTTATCGTGCCATTCTCTTCTGGCCTGTAAGGTTTCTGTTGAGAAGTCTGATGATAGTCTGATGGGTTTTCCTTTGTAGGTGATCTGTTTTCTCTCTCTAGCTGCCTTTAATACCCTGTCTTTATCTTTGATCTTTGCCATCTTAATTATTATGTGTCTTGGTGTTGTCTTCCTTGGGTCCCTTGTGTTGGGAGATCTATGAGCTTCGGTGGACTGCGAGACTACTTCCTTCCCCAGCGAGGGAAAGTTTTCAGCAATTATTTCTTCAAAGACACTTTCTATCCCTTTTTCTCTCTCTTCTTCCTCTGGTACTCCTATAATGCGAATATTGTTCCGTTTGGATTGGTCACACAGTTCTCTTAATATTCTTTCATTCCTAGAAATCCTTTTATCTCTCTCTGCCTCAGCTGCTCTGTATTCCTGTTCTCTGTTTTCTATTCCATTAACAGTTTCTTGCATCTCATCCATTCTGCTGTTAAGCCCGTCGATCGCTTGTTTGATTTCTGTATTGTCTTTCCTCAGTTCCCTCACTTCCTCCCTCAGCTCTTGCACATTTCTCTGTAGGTCCATCAGCATGGTTAAGACTTTTATTCTGAATTCTTTTTCAGGGAGGCTGTGCATTTCCATCCCTTCAGACTCCCTCTCTGGGGTTGTCTGGTTGATTTTGGTCTGAACCATATTCCTCGGTCTTTTCATGGCTATATAATTGGTCACTGATAGTTTCCACGTATGTCAGCTGGGCTCTTTAAGACTTCAAAAAGAGAAGAAAAAGAAAGAGGAAAAAAAGAAAAAAAATAAAGAAAGAAAGAAAAAAAAGAAAAAAAGAAACAAAAACAAAAACAAAACAAAAAACAAAACAAAACAAAGAAAACAAAAAAAATGCCCACCGGACGTAGATTCTGTGGGAATGCTCTAGGTGGCGCTTTTGCCCCACTATTCCACAGCTGTGACTGCACCGCTCCGCAGGGCCCTTTATCGCTCTGGCCGGGGTGGGAACGAATAGGAGGCTGTTGATCTCAGTGAGAAGTGTTAAGTATGGCTACGCTTCCTCAGTCCCCAGCTAAGGCGTCTGGAACTCCCCAGGACTCCCGGCCTGCTGGCCTGAGTGTGCTGGGGCGATCCGGCTCCTCCGCTGGGCTCCTGTCTCTTTAAGACCGCTGAAGGAAGCGCGCGCTTTTTTTTTTCCTTCCCGGGAGCCGGCTGCAAGCAGCCTGGCGCGTTCCCCGCTCAGATCCTGCCCCTCTGTCTCTCCAATCTCCGCTGCACTGCATGATGTGGGTCAGCGCTCCCTGTGCAGATCACCGGGGCTGGCTACTTCGCGGGGTGTACTTCCACTCCCTCCCGGCTCTGAATCCTCTCCTCCCGCCGGTGCACTGGGGTGGGGGAGGGCTCTGTTCCCGCCGGGTCGCGGCTCCGTGTCTTACCCGCCTCTTGGGGTGCTGAGTCCTCTCGGGTGTAGCTGCATGCTGTGCGCTTTCCTGTGTATTCTCGTCTCTTTTTTAGGAATAGATGTATTTTCTGTGTTTTCGTAGATAAATATAGTGTTGGGAGGAAATTTCTGCCGCCCTGCTCACACCACCATCTCCCCGGAAGTCCTGAACATTTTTCTTAAGTGTACATGGAACGTTCTCCAAAATAGATCACATACTAGGACACAAGAAGAGCCTCAAAAAAATTCAAAAAGATTGAAATTATATCATGCAGCTTCTCAGATCATAATGGTATAAAACTAGAAATAAATTACACACACACACTAAAACACGTACAAACACATGGAGGCTAAACAACATGCTTTTAAATAATCAGTGGATTAATGAACAAATTAAAACAGAAATCAACAGATAAATGGAGACAAATGAAAACAAAAACAAAACAGCCTAAAATCTGTGGGACACAGCAAAGGCAGTTCTAAGAGGAAAGTACACAGCAATACACGCTCACCTCGAGAAACAAGGACAATCCCAAATAAAAAGTCTAAAATGACAATTAAAGAAACTAGAAAAGAAGAATAAATTAAACCCAAAGTCAGTAGAAGGAGGGGCATAATAAAGATCAGAGCAGAAATAAATAAAGTAGAGAAGAATGAAATAATATAAAAAATCAATGAAACTAGGAGCTGGTTCTTGGAGAAAATAAACAAAATAGATAAATTGATAGCCAGACTTATCAAGAAAAAAGAGAGTATACACACATAAATAGAATCAGAAACAAAGAAGGAATAATCACAACGGATACCACAGAAGCATGAATAATTATTATAGAATACTATGAAAAATTATATGCCAATAAATTGGACATCTTAGAAGAAATGGACAACTTCCTAAAAAATACAACCTTCCAAGACTGACCCAGGAAGAAACAGAAAATCTGAAGACACCAGTTACGAGCAATGAAATTGAACTGGTAATCAAAAAATTCTCCGAAACAAAACTCCATGACTAGACAGCTTCACAGCCAAATTCTACCAAACATTTAAAGAAGAGCTAGTACCCATCCTGCTTAAAGTATTCCAAAAAGTAGATGAGGAGGGAATACTTCCAAACTCATTCTATGAGGCCAGCATCACTCTAAAACCAAAACAAGACAAAGATACCACAAAAAAAAAGAAAATTACATCCCTGATGAACATAGATGCAAAAATCCTCAGCAAAATATTAGCAAACCGAATCCAAAAATACATCCAAAAGATCATCCATTATGACCAAGAGGGATTTATTCTAGGGATGCAAGGAGGATACAATATTCAGAAATCCATCAATATCATACACCACATTAACAAAAGAAGGATAAAAACTCCGTGATCATCTCAACAGAGGCTGAAAAAGCATTTGACAAAATTCAACATCCATTCATGATAAAAACTGTCAACAAAATGGGTAGACAGGGTATGTACCTCAACATAACAAAGGCCATATATGACAAATCCACAGCCAACATCATATTAACAGCAAAAAGCTGAAAGCTTTTCATCTAAGTTTGGGAACAAGACAAGGATGCCCACTCTCCCCACTTTTATTCAACATAGTACTGGAGGGCCTAGTCACAGAAATTGGACAACACAAAGAAATAAAAGGTATCCAGATTGGTAAAGAAGAAATTAAACTGTCACTATTTGCAGATGACATGATATTATGCATAGAAAACCCTAAAGAACTACTAGAACTAAAGCGAATTCAGCAAAGTTGCAGGATGCAAAATCAATACACAGAAATCTGTTGCATTCCTATGTACTAACGATAAACTAGCAGAAAGAGAAATCAGAAAACAACTCCATTTACAGTTGCATCCAAAAGAATAAAATATCTAGGAATAAACTTAACCAGTGAGGTGGAAGGCCTTTACTCTGAAAACTACAAGACACTCATGAGATAAAGAAGACACCAAAAATGAAAATATATCCCATGCTCATGGATAGGAAGAATTAATATTGTCAAAATGGCCATCCTGCCCAAAGCAATTTACATATTTAATGCCATCCCTATCAAAATACCAACAGCATTCTTCAATAAACTAGAACAAATAGTTCTAAAATTCATATGGAACCACAAAAGACCCCGAATAGCCAAAGGAATCCTGAAAAAGAAGAACAAAGCTAGGGGGATTATGTTCACCAATATCAAGCACTACTACAAAGCCACAGTAATCAAGACAATTTGGTACTGGCAAAAGAAGAGACTAGAGAGTCCAGATATAAACCCACACATCTATGATCAATTAATAAATGATAAAGGAGCCATGGATATATAATGGGGAAATGACAGCCTCTTCAAAAGCTGGTGTTCATGAAACTGGACAGCTACATGTGAGAGAATGAAACTGGATTATTGTCTAACTCCATACAAAAAAGTAAATTCAAAATGGATCAAAGACCTGAATGTAAGTCATGAAACCATAAAACTCTTAGAAGAAAACATAGGCAAAACTCTCTTGAATATAAACATGAGCGACTTTTTTCTGAACACATCTCCTTGGGCAAGGGAAACAAAGTACAAAATGAATAAGTGGGGTTACATCAAACTAAAAAGCTTCTGTACCATAAAGAACTCCATCAGCACAACAAAAAGACATCCTACAATATGGGAGAATATATTTGTAAACGACTTATATGATAAGGGGTTAACATCCAAAATATATAAAGAACTCAACACCCCCCCAAAAAATAACCCAATCAAAAAATGGGTGGAGGACCTGAACAGACACTTCTACAGGGAAGAGATACAGATGACAAACAGGCACATGAAAAGATGCTCCACATAGTTAATCATCAGGGAAATGCAAGTTAAAACCACAGTGAGATATCACCGCACACCAGTTAGAACGGCCAACATCCAAAAGACAAGAGATAACAAGTGTTGGCGAGGGTGTGGAGAAGTAGGAACCCTCCTACACTGTTGGTGAGAATGCAAATTGGTCCAACCACTGTGCAAAGCAGTAAGGAAGATCCTTAAAAACTTAAGATAGAAATACCATTTGAGGATTGGATTAAAGATGGCGGCATAAGAGGTGACACAGAGGCTTCCTCCGAAAACTGCATATAATACGAAAATATAACTAATATAACTACTCTTGAAAGAGCAACAGGAAAGAGGACTGCACCAAACTGCATACACCTGGAGACAAGAGCAGACCTCACAGAAAAGGGTAACATACTAAAGCTGTGGTCCTGCGGGATTCAAGCCCTTCCCCACCCCAGCTCACCAACAGGAGGAAGAGGAACGGAACAGAGCCTGGAGGGAGTGGAGATCTGGGACTGCTGAATACCTAACTCTGGGGATCTGCTCTGGGAGCACAACCCTACATTTCATGGTGCTTGCATGATACTCTCGTAATTAGGGGGTTGGAAAGCTAAGACAGGCAGAATTGCTGGAGAGACTTAAGATTCCAGCTGCTTGTGGAAAGCAGGGATCCATATCCACCGGCTCTGGGACAAAAGAAAGGTGGGCAGTCTGACAGACTTCCTAACAAAGAAGCCCTTAGCAGGAGGGCTGCTAAAGGGGCAAGGATTGCACAGAGGTTAATGCACAGGAGAAGGACAGGTAGACAAAATTGTCCGGGTGCACTCTGCCCAGAAGGTTGGGAGGTTCCGCGATCTTCAGGTGCTCCAGCTCCCTGGCTGCCTACACAGCTCCAAGAACCCCTTCTGTGACAGGCAGACTGGTGCGCCTTTCTCCTGGCCAGCCCCACCAAGCTTGCAAATTGGGAAACCCTACCCTGGTGTTAGGCCAGCCAGAGGGATGATCTGTCTACAGCAACTAAAAACGCAAAGCACAGAGGCTTATACTTGTGTGCTCAGCCCACCGGTTCAGGCAGTGGAGACAGGCATAGCAGCCGGGAAGCAGGAAGCAGCTCATCCACCCCCCAGGCACCAATACCACTCCCCTACAACCCCCCACATTGCTTCAGGGGCTGAGCAGCTCTAGAGAGTAGAGCTTCTGGGCACTAGAGGGCGCTATACACAAATATGAAACGCCAAAGGAACCTGGTCCAGAGTAAAATTATTAATTCAACTCCTGAGAAAGATTTAAATAATATTGACCTCATAACTCTCCCTGAAAGGGAGTTCAAAATAAAAATCATTAACATGCTCATGGAGGTATGGAAAGATATTCAAGAACGCAGGAATGAATTACGGTCGGAAATGCAATCATTGAAGAACACATTGGACGGTATTAAAAGCAGATTGGATACAGTGGAGGAGACAATAAATGAAATAGAAACTACAGAAGATGAATACAAAGAAGCTGAGGCACAGAGAGAAAAAGGATCTCTAAGAGTGAAAGAATATTGAGAGAACTCTGTGACCAATCCAAATGGAACAATATTCACATTATAGGGGTACCAGAAGAAGAGAGAGAGAAAGGGAAAGAAAGTGTCTTTGAGGAGGTGAATGCTGAAAAATTCCCCATTCTGGGGAAGGAGATAGTCTCTCAGGCCATGGAAGTGTGGAGATCTCCCAACACAAGGGACCCAAGGAAGACAACATCAAGACATATAGTAATTAAAATGGCAAAGATCAAGGATAAGGACAGAGTATTAAAAGCAGCCAGAGAGAGAAATAAGATCACATACAAAGGAAAGCCTATCAGGCTATCATCAGACTTCTCAGCAGAAACCTTACAGGCCAGAAGGGAGTGGCATGATGTATTTAATGCAATGAAGCAGAAGGGCCTTGAACCAAGATTATTTTGTCCAGCAAGATTATCATTTAAATTTGAAGGAGGGATTAAACAATTCCCAGATAAGCAAAAACTGAGAGAATTTACCTGCCACAAACTATGTCTACAGTATATTTTGGAGGGACTGCTATAGATGGACCTGTTCCTATGGTTTAATAGCTGTCACCAGAGGTAATAAAACCACAGTAAAGAAAATAGAACAGCTAATTACTAAGAAAAGGCAAAATTAATGAACTATCCCCAAAGTCAATCAAGGGATAGACAAACAGAACAAAATATGATACCTAATATATAAAGAATGTAAGAGGAAAAACAAAACAAAACAAAACAAAACAAGAACCTTTAGATTGTGTTTGTAATAGCATATTAAGTGAGTTAAGTTAGACTCTTAGATAGTAAGGAAGTTAACCTTGAACCTTTGGTAACCACGAATCTGAAGCCTGCAATGCCAAGAAGTACATACCTATCCATAATCATCCTAAATGTAAATGGATTGAATGCACCAATCAAAAGACACAGACTCACTGAATGGATAAAAAAACAAGACCCATCTATATGCTGCCTTCAAGAGACTCACTTTAAACCCAAAGACATATACAGACTAAAAGTGAAGGGATGGAAAAAGACATTTCACGCAACTAAAAGGGAGAAAAAAAGCAGGAGTTGCAGTACTTATATCAGACAAAATAGACTTCAAAACAAGAAAGTCACAAGAGATAAAGAAGGACATTTCATAATGATAAAAGGGTCAATCCAACAAGAATATAAAAGCATTATAAATATCTATGCACCCAACACAGGAGCTCCTACATATGTGAAACAAATACTAACAGAATTAAAAGGGGAAATAGAATGCACTGCATTCATTCAAGGAGACCTCAACACCCCAATCACTCTGAAGGACAGATCAACCAGACAGAAAATAAGTAAGGAGACAGAAGCACTGAGCAACACATTAGAACAGATGGACCTAACAGACATACACAGAACTCTACCCCCAAAAGCAGCAGAATACACATTTCTCTCAGGTGCACATGGAACATTTTCAAAAAGAGATCATATCCTAGGCCACAAAAAGAGCCTCAGTAAATTCAAAAAGATTGAATTTGTACCAACCAGTTTCTCAGACCACAAAGGTATGAAACTGGATATAAATTATGCAAAGAAAATGAAAAAATCCCAAAAACACATGTGGACTTCACAACATGCTCCTAAATAACCAATGGATCAATGCCCAAATAAAAACAGTGATCAAGCAATATATGGAGACAAATGACAACAATAATTCAACACCGCAAAATCTGTGGGACGCAGCAAAGGCCGTGCTAAGAGGAAAGTATATTGAAATACAGGCCCACCTCAGGAAAGAAGAACAATCCCATATGAACAGTCAAAACTCACAATTAATGAAACTAGAAAAAGAAGAACAAATGAGACCCAAAGTCAGTAGAAGGAGGGACATAATAAAGATTAGAGAATAAATAAATAAAATCGAGAAGAATAAAACAATAGAAATGATCAACGACCACAAGAGCTGGTTCCTTGAGAAAATAAACAAAATAGATAAACCCCTAGCCAGACTTATCAGGAAAAAAAGAGTCTACTCACATAAACAGAATCAGAAATGAGAAAGGAAAAATCACTATGGACAGCACAGAAATACAAAAAACTATTAGAAAATACTATGAAAAATTATATGCTAACAAACTGGATTACCTAGAAGAAATGGACAACTTTCTAGGAAAATACAACCTTCCAAGGCTGACCCAGAAAGAAACAGAAAATCTGAACTGACCAATAACCAGCAATGAAATGGAACTGTAATCAAAAACCTACCTAAGAACAAAACACCTGGAGCAGATGGCCTCACCACTGAATTTTATCAAACATGTAGTGAAGACCTAATACACATCCTCCTTAAAGTTTTCCAAGGAGTAGAGGAGGAGGGAATACTTCCAAACTCATTTTATGAGGCCAGAATCACTCTAATACCAAAAGCGGGCAAAGACACCACAAAAAAAAGAAAACTGCAGACAAATATCCCTGATGAACATATATGCAAAAATACTCAACAAAATATTAGTAAACAGAATTCAAAAATACATCAAAAGGATCATCCATCATGATCAGGTAGGATTTATTCCAGGGTTGCAAGGATGGTTCAACATTCGAAAATCCATCAACATCATCCACCACATCAACAAAAAGAAGGACAAAAACCACATGATCATCTCCATAGATGCTGAAAAAGCATTCAACAAAATTCAACATCCATTCATGATAAAAACTCTCAACAAACTGGGTATAAAGGGCAAGTACCTCAACATAATAAATGCCATATATGACAAACCCACAGCCAACATTATACTTAACAGTGAGAAGCTGAAAGCTTTTCCTTTAAGATCAGAAAGAAGACAAGGATGCCCACTCTCCCCAGTAGTATTCAACATAGTACTGGAGGTCCTAGCCATGGCAATCAGACAACACAAAGAAATAAAAGGCATCCAGATTGGCAGGGAAGAAGTTAAACTGTCCCTGTTTGCAGATGAGCTGATATTGTACATAAAAAACCCTAAAGATCCACTCCAAAACTACTAGATCCAATATCTGAATTCTGCAAAGTTGTGGGATACAAAATTAATACACAGAAATCTGTGGCATTCCTATACACTAACAATGAACTAGCAGAGAGAGAAATCAGGAAAACAATTCTGTTCACAGTTGCATCAAAAAGAATAAAATACCTAGGAATAAACCTAACCAAGGAAGTGAAAGACCTATACTCTGAAAACTACAAGACACTCATGAGAGAAATTAAAGAAGATACCACTAAATGGAAACACATCCTGTGCCATGGATAGGAAGAATTAGTATTTTCAAAATGGCCATCCTGCCTAAAGCAATCTACAGATTCAATGTAATCCCTATCAAAATACCAACAGTGTTTTTCAACGAACTAGAGAGAATCATTCTAAAATTCATATGGAACCACAAAAGACCCTGAATAGCCAAAGCAATCCTGAGAAGGAAGAATAAAGCTGGGGGAATTATGCTCCTCAACTTCAAGCTTTACTACAAAGCCACAGTAATCAAGACAATTTGGTACTGGCACAAGAACAGACCCATAGACCAATGGAACAGACTAGAGAGCCCTGATATAAACCCAACCATATATGGTCAATTAATATATGATAAAGGAGCCATGGACATACAACGGGGAAATGACAGCCTCTTCAACAGCTGGTGTTGGCAAAACTGGACAGTTACATGCAAGAGAATGAAACTAGATTATTGTTTAACCCCATACACAAAAGTAAACTTGAAATATATCAAGGACCTGAATGTAAGTCATGAAACCATAAAACTCTTAGAAGACAACATAGGCAAAAATCTCCTGAATATATGATTGACTTCTTCCTGAACGCATCTCCTCGAGCAAGGGAAACAAAAGCAAAAATGAACTCATGGGACTACATCAAACTAAAAAGTTTCTGTACAGCAAAGGACACCATCAACAGAACAAAAAGGCATCCTACAGTATGGGAGAATATATTTGTAAATGACATATCTGACAAGGGTTAACAGCCAAAATACATAAAGAACTTACATGCCTCTACACCCAAAAAGCAAAAAACCCAATTAAAAAATGGGTGGAGGATATGAAGAGACAGTTCTCCAAAGAAGAAATTCAGATGGCCAACAGACACATGAAAAGATGCTCCACATCATAAATCATCAGGGAAATGCAAATTAAAACCACAACGAGATATCGCCTCACACCAGTAAGGATGGCCCCCATCCAAAAGACTAAGAACAACAAATGCTGGCGAGGATGCGGAGAAAGGGGAACCCTCCTACACTGCTGGTGGGAATGTCAGCTAGTTCAACCATTGTGGAAAGCAATATGGAGGTTCCTCAAAAAACTAAAAATACAAATACCATTTGACTCGGGAATCCCACTCCTTGGAATTTACCCAAAGAATACAGCTTCTCAGATTCAAAAAGACATATGCACCCCTATGTTTATTGCAGCACTTTTTACAATAGCTAAGATATGGAAGCAACCTAAGTGTCCATCAGTAGATAAATGGATAAAGAAGATGTACATATACACAATGGAATACTACTCAGCCATAAGAATTAAACAAATCCTGCCATTTGCAACAACATGGATGGAGCTAGAGGGTATTATGCTCAGTGAAATAAGCCAGGTGGAGAAAGACAAGTGCCAAATGATTTCCCTCATTTGTGGAGTATAACAATGAAGCAAAACTGAAGGAACAAAATAGCAGCAGACTCAGAGACTCCAAGAAGGAACTAGTGGTTGCTAAAGGGGAGGAGTGTGGGAGGGAGGGTGGGGAGGGTGGGAGAAGGGGATTGTGGGGTATTTTGTTTAGTACACATGGTGTGGGGAATCATGGGGAAAACAGTGGTGTGCAGAGAAGGCAAACAGTGAATCTGTGTCATCTTACTACACTGATGGCATAGTGACTGAATTGGGGTATGAGTGGGGACTTGGTAATATGGGTAAACGTAGTAACCACATTGTTTTTTCATGTGAAACCTTCATAAGAGTGTATATCAATAATACTTTAATAAAATAAAAAAATACAGCATCAAAAAATAAATAAATAAGTAAAAGAAATACCATTTGACCCAGTAATTCCACTCCTAGAAATTTACCCAAAGAAAACAAAATCCCTGATGCAAAAAGATATATGCACTGCTATGTTTATTGCTGCACTGTTTGCAATAGCCAAGATAAGGAAGCAACCTAAGTGTCCATCAATAGATGAATGGATAAAGATGTGGTACATATGCACAGTGTAGCTTCTTAGCACTGACCCCGGAACCACGCTGCCTGTTGAGGGCCTGCTCCTCGGGCCCTTGCCCCCGGCCTGGGTCCTTCAGCGTTGAACACTTCCTTGTTTTTTTCACCTTTTATGGAATTGTTCAACTGGTTTAAAATAATAAAATGTAGGAAGAAAAAAAAAAGAAGAAAGAAAAGAAAAAGAAAAAGAAAAGAACTACTGCCATTTGCAACAACATGCATGGACCTATAGGGTATTATGTTCAGTGAAATAAGCCAGGCAGAGAAAGGCAAGTACCAAATGATTTCATTTATATGTGGAACATAGAAACAAAGCAAAACAAAGGAACAAAACAGCATTAGACTCATGGACACTGAGAAGTGACTAGTGGTTACCAAGGGGAAAGGGAGGGGGTGGAGGTGGAGGGGAGGGCAAGGGGGACTGTTGAGCCACTGTGATGTACAATTAATAAAAAAATATTTTTTGATTAAAGAAAAGAGTTTCCATGCCCACTCTCTCCACTGTTATTCAACATAGTACTGGAGGTTCTAGCCACAGCAATCAGACAAAACAAAGACCTACAAGGCATCCAGATTGGTAAAGAAGAAGTCAAATTGTCACTATTTGCAGATGACATGATACTGTACATAAAAAACCCTAAAGATTCCATTCCAAAACTACTAGAACTAATATCTGAATTCAGCAAAGTTGCAGGATACAAAATTAACACACAGAAATCTGTTGCTTTCCTATACACTAATGATGAACTAACAGAAAGAGAAATCAGAAAAACAATTCCATTCACAATTGCATCAAAAAGAATAAAATACCTAGGAATAAACCTAACGAAGGAAGTGAAAGACCTGTACTCTGAAAACTACAAGACACTCCTAAGAGAAATTAAAGAGGACACTAACAAATGGAAATGCATCCCATGCTCTTGGCTAGGAAGAATAAATATTGTCAAAATGGCTAAACTACCTAAAGCAATCTACAGATTCAATGCAATCCCTATCAAACTACCAACAGCTTTCTTCAATGAACTGCAACAAATAATTCTAAAATTCATATGGAACCACAAAAGACCCCGAATAGCCAAATCAATCCTGAGAAGGAGGAATAAAACAGGGGGAATTACGCTCCCTGACTTCAAGCTCTACTACAAAACCACAGTAATCAAGACAATTTGGTATTGGCACAAAAATAGACCCACAGACCAGTGGAACAGAATAGAAAATCCAAACATTAACCCAAACATATACAGTCAATTAATATTTGATAAAGGAGCCTTGGATATACAATGGGGAGATGACAGCCTCTTCAGCAGCTGGTGTTGGAAAAACTGGACAGCTACATGTAAGAGAATGAAACTGGACTACTGTCTAGCCCCATACACAAAGGTAAAGTCAAGGTGGATCAAAGACCTGAATGTAAGTCATGAAACCATAAAACTCTTAGAAAAAAACATAGGCAAAAATCTCTTGGACATAAACATGAGCGACTTCTTCATGAACATAGCTCCCCAGGCAAGGGAAACAAAAGCAAAAATGAACAAGTGGGACTATGTCAAGCTGAAAAGCTTCTGTACAGCAAAGGACACCATCAGTAGAACAAAAAGACATCCTACAGTATGGGAGAATATATTCATAAAAAACGTATCTGATAAAGGGTTGACATCCAAAATATATAAAGAACTCATGCACCTTAACAAACAGAAAGCAAATAATCCAATTAAGAAATGGGCAGAGGACATGAATAGACACTTCTCCAGAGAAGAAATTCAGATGGCCAACAGGCACATGAAAAGATGCTCCACATCGCTAATCATTAGAGAAATGCAGATTGAAACCACAATGGGATATCACCTCACACCAGTGAGGATGGCCAACATCCAAAACACAAACAACAACAAATGTTGGCGAGGATGTGGAGAAAAGGGAACCCTCCTACTCTGCTGGTGGGACTGCAAATTAGTTCAACCATTGTGGAAAGCAGTATGGAGGTTCCTCAAAAAACTCAAAATAGAAATACCATTTGACCCAGGAATTCCACTCCTAGGAATTTACCCTAAGAATGCAGCAGCCCAATTTGAAAAGGACAGATGCACCCCTATGTTTATTGCAGCACTATTTACAATAGCCAAGAAATGGAAGCAACCTAAGTGTCCATCAGTAGATGAATGGATAAAGAAGATGTGGTACATATACACAATGGAATATTATTCAGCCATAAGAAGAAAACAAATCCTACCATTTGCAACAACATGGATGGAGCTAGAGGGTATTATGCTCAGTGAAATAAGCCAAGCCGAAAAAGACAAGTATCAAATGATTTCACTCATATGTGGAGTATAAGAACAAAGAAAAAATACTGAAGGAACAAAACAGCAGCAGACTCACAGAACCCAAGAACGGACTAATAGTTACCAAAGGGAAAGGGACTGGGGAAAATGGGCGGGAAGGGAGGGATAAGAGGGAAAATGGGGCATTACAATTAGCAGATGTAATGTTGGTGGGGCATGGGGAGGGCAGTACAACTCAGAGAAGGCAAGTAGTGATTCTATAGCATCTCACTATGCTGATGGACAGTGAGTGTAATGGGGTTGGTGGGGGGTACCTGATGAAGGGGTAGTTTAATAACCGTAATATTGCACATGTAATTGTAGGTTAATTATAATAAAATAAATTATATTAAAAAAAAGAGTTTCCATTCGCAATAGCATCAAAATGTGATGGTCCTAATAATTAGCATTAAGCCCATCATATAGTACAGACCTCACCACAGGTCACTGGTTAGATCTCAACACAGCCATGGGTCAGAAAGCTCAGTTTTTTAAATTCTACATCATTGTGTGAAAAAGCACCCCTCAATTTAGTGGCTTAAAACAACCCCCTTTTTATCAATTGAAGATTCCACTCAAAACCTGCTGGCATTTTCGTGTGCCTCCTCACTATGCATCTCTGTCTCTCTCCCTCGGGCCTCCTCCCCTGGCCTCTCCATATCCTCTTGACAATCTGGAATTTGGGCCCAGAACTGCTGGGAGCCAACCTACACCGCCTGCCTGATGGCACAGCCCAGGAGGCTAGTGGATGGATACCGCACAAGGAGCCTCCAATGGGGAGGCTACTGATATCTCTTCTATTGCTTAATTTGACCATTCCCCCAGTCCGATCAGCCCCCATGAATCAGAAAATGCCCCCGGGGACCATTCCTAAGGAAGGGCCTCAGAATGAGCCAATGAAGAGAGGCCCCAGGGAAAGGACTGTTAGGAACTGTAGAGCAATCATAAAAACCCAGCTTGTGTCAGGGTAGTCCCCTTATCTAAAGAGAAAATAAAACCCTACACATTCCCCCCAGGCTCGTGGGTTATTATCCCTCGATTGGGAAATAAAAGAAGGTTCGGGTGAATCCAGGGTACAACCCCCAAGCCAACTTGGCCTCCAGAAGAAATAAGAGATGACCATGATGAGGTATGGGTTAGGAGAGTAGATGGGAGCCTTGTTTTGAGAGGCCAAATATCCTGGTGGAGTCTCCTTGTGAACCACTACTACAGGGATTACGGTAGGCGGTGCTCTAGCCAAAATCAACAGAATGAGTACTGCTCTTCTACTGTAAATGGTTTCAGGGAATTATGGAAAAAACATGTCCCACAACGAGTCCAGGTGAGAGACCAGTTTTAAGATGACCTTTCCTAGAATAAACAAGATTTAAGACACATTTAGAAGACATTTTGTTGCCTTATAGAAACTTAACCTGAGATTAGAATCTAAAAGTAAAAGAGCAACAGAAAAATCTTGAGGAAAAGACCATGATGACCTTTCATAGTTAGAAAAGCAGGGGAACATTCCAGGAAGTAGATTATGCCATAAAATACCTAATGACGCATGCTTTATGATGATTTTGTGATGACTTTGTGTAAACAATCCCCATATAATGCTTGAAGTTTCTGTCAATAAATGGCCAGCTTAGTATCTCTGCTAGTGTCTGTGTCCTCACTCACTCGCCGACGCCGTTTACCCTTCGGGGCCCCCTGGACCCGCTGGAGCAGGACTCCGGCACAGAACTGTTTCCACCTCTTCTGGGCATAGCCACTCCTGGGATCAGCCCAGACTCTGGCGCAAGCCTGCACAGGCGTGGACACCCCCGGGTCCGGGGGCACCCATGCATGAATTTGGCCTCTGATCGTGGCTGCCGACCCATGCCAACCCACAGGATGGCAAGTGCCCCTGTCTGGCAGAGTGGTTCTGGGTAGGTGGGACAGGAGGCACTTGTGCCTTGATCTGCCCCACTCAGCATCCGGTCTGGCCCCATGCAATCACAGAACCTGTTTCCCCACCTGTAAAGGTGGGAAAATGAGACTTTGTAGGTATGAGGCAGGTGATATTTGCAAAGTGTTTAGAACAGTGGCACATGGTAGGCAATATATGACAAATATTAAGGCTTTGTAATGTGCTGTGTAGTGCATGTGAATCACCTGATGCAGGTCGCAGCTCAGTAGTGGGGTTCTACGGCCTTCCTCTTCTCAGCCTGTCCGCCTACTACGCTCGGACTGGATGTGTCAGGATCCTGCAGCCCCAGAAAGGCACCTCACAGTCCTGATCCTTCTCCCTCAAGGCTAGACAAATCCTTTGGCTCTGGGCCCTGGGGTGCAGATGGCCCCAGCCAGGCTGTGCCTAAGTGCTGCCAGGTGGTGTGTGAGGTGCCCCCCTGTGAAGTCTCCTCTCCCCAACTAAGCCCATTTGTCAGATAGGCAGCCAGGCTTCCTGAAGATGAGGGAGAATTTGGAAAGGAAGCAGGTGACTCTGTTGGCTCTGTGACAAGCCACGCTCATAGCCACCTGGGGAGCCTGCAAGGGGCAGGGACCACCTAATGTGCGGGGCAGCTTAGGACCACAGACCCAAGCACCCATCGTGGGGATTGCTCTGCAAGGGAGATGCCTGCTTATCCTGAAGCCACCAGAGCCTGTGACAGGTGACTATGTGGGGGATCCCAGGGGACCTCTGGTGGGGAGGGTCTGGGGAGGGGCCTGGCACTGGCAGGGGGAAGGGGGACTGGGAAGGGGAGCCTGAGGGAGGAGAGGGTACGGGGATGGGTAAGGGGTAGGGAGGGGGCATCTGAGGAGGGGCGGGGCTGTGCAGACCTAGCAGCAAGGTGTGGCCCCACTGGCCTTGCTTAGGGCAGCTTCAGCAGAAGCCCACACACAAGGCACTGCTCACAGACTGGGAGGGCCTGGCGGCTCAGGTCCCTAAGTTGGTTTCCCAGGGCCTGGAAGGCCCACATGCAGCAGGTCACAGACAGCAGCTGGGACTTCTCCCAACCACATCTGCCAGTGGGACTGCTCTGGGCCCCACGGTGTTCTCTGCCCAAGCCTGGGGATGACCTTGGGACCCCCAAGCGTCCCCGGTGGCCCAGCAGGAACAAGGCCAGGACCTCTATGGGAAAGGGGAGAAAGGGAGAGACCCCTGCTGTGGGAAGTCTGACACCCAGGGGGCACCCTAGGGCATAAAGAGCATTGTTTCCTCTCAGACAACAGGCTCCACGTCCAGCCAGTCCCTAAGGCTGGGGCCCTGGGGGATGGGGTCTTGCTACCCCACCAAGATGGGTCTCCAGTTCGGGTGACCCATTAGGGGTGACACTGTGAAGGTGGTAGTGGCCCGTGGCTGCCCCCCACAGACACAAGCCCACACCGGGCCTGCACAGCATCCTTTATTGTGCAACGCACAGGCGGACCCCTGGGCCTTCAGTCCCTGTGCGGGGTCCGAGTCAGGGGCTCGGCCAGAGGAGGGTGAAGGCCCCGCGGCTGCAGCAGAAATCCGGCTCTGGCTGCTCCAGCCGCCGCTCCACGGAGACAAGGCGCCGGGCTCCGCGCAGGCTTAGGGGGATGCAGTCGGAGACGCGGACCTCCAGGGCCTGGCCCGCCCTGCAGACGGGGGAGCGGATCGGGGTCAGCGGCAGGGGCAGGCGGGCGGGGCTCCGCAGACCCGCGGCCCTCCCTGAGCCCCGGACTCACTCCTGGCAGTGCGCGGCCAGCACGCCCACCAGCTCGCCCACGCGGTTGTCCAGCGGCGGCCGCGAGCGGTGCAGACACACCACCAGGTCGTCCTGGCCCCGCGCGTGTAGCACCACCAGCTGGTCCCGTCCGCTGGTCACACTCAGCCCGGTCACCTGAGAGCCGGTCTCAGGGTCAGGGGTGCGGCCGGCCCGCCTCCTCGGCCCCGCCCCCGCGGGCCTCAGAGCACCGAGCCCGACCCCGTCCCGCCCGACCCCGCGAGGGTCTCACCGCGTGCAGGGGAACGGCCCGCATCACACGGTACTGCCGGGCGGGCTCCAGCTTGTATACGTGCCTGTCCGTGAGCAGGAGCGCCCTGTCCCGGCTCTTGTTGAAGCGGTTAACCTGCGGGACGCGCGCTTCTGGATCACGTACCCCGCCGCAGGACGCCCGCTCCCGGTTTTTGCACGGGCCCTCCCACCCTCAGGCTCAGGAGCAGCCCGGACCTCAGGCTGGCCGGCCTCACCTTTCGCACGTGGCTGGAGAAGAGCACAGCCTCAAAACCGTCCTTGTCCCGGAGCGACTTCAGTCGCTGAGCAAACATGTCCGAGGCTGCGGGGTTGTCGGTGGCCTGAGGAGAGAGGCAGAGCCTTGGGACCATGGCTCGGCCATCCTTCACCTCGGGAAACCGAGTCAGGCCATACACCAGCCTCCCACTGGGTCTCCCTTCAAGCCCTAAGCCCGGGTGTGTGTGGGGGTGTGCTTCCACTCGCACCAACAAGCCACGCAGGCCAGGCCCAGGCCTACTCCAGGGGGACAGGGCTAGGAGAGTGGGCACCAGAGCCCCATCCTCTGACTGGCCAGGGGTGTACCCACGGTGCCTGGGCTGCAGTGGGGGCTGCGTGGGGGCTGTGCCTGAGGGAGTCTGAGACTAAGAAAGGTGGGGCTGTGCCAGAGAAGGGGGGCACTGTGTCAGAGAACGGGGGTGGGGCTGTACCTGGAAAGTGGGGACAGTGCAAGAACCCAGGGAAGGGGAGTGGGAGTCAAGCCGAGGAGGAGGTGCTTGGTAAAGCCCTGGTCAGCTGGTTCTGGGTGGAAAACCCTGTGTCTCAGAGGTGGGGTCAGGGGCAGAGGGGCATGGATCGTGGAACAGCCAGCAGGGCAGGCCAGGGACAGCACAGTTTGGGTGGACACAGCAGGGCCTCAGCCTTGAACGCCTGCTTGCTGCTCAGCCCTGAGGCCCAACACTCACAGAGGACAGGTAGTCCTGGGTCCAGGCCCGATGGCAGCCCCAGTCTGGCCGCAGCTCCTGCAGGACCCCCATGGCAGCTACCTTGGCCTTGATCTGGGCCATGTCTGAAGGGGGTATGTTCTTCACCAGCTGCCAGGCCCGCCACCTGGAGAGGGCCAGGCGGTCAGACAGGCCCCTGTGCTCCCTGGCCTTCCCCACCCCTGGCCCTGCCCTTCCCACACCTTTCACCCCCCAGAAGGCCAGGACCCTCAGCCTCTTATTGGCTGCCTTCCCTGCCCCAGCTTCCCTGGTCTCAGGGGTAGGAGGCCCCTCCTGCTCTGAGCTCACTGGTTGCTCTGTGCTCCACCTCTTAGAGAACTCCTACTCAGCCTTCAAAGCCCCACTCAGATGGAGTTTCCCCTGCACCCTAGCCCTGTCCCGACAACCTCCCCTGCAGGCCTCTAGAGAGGAAACGGAGTGCCCAGCCCCTCCAAGTGCCCAGCATGGTGCTAGGGATATCAGGGCTCCATTGCCCACTGTGGGGCATGGGCAGCCAGCTCATGTACATAGCCCCTGCTCTCCCACTTATCAAAGGGGCTCATTCATCTCATCTCCCAGCCAGCACTGCAGGGTCCAACGACCCACCCAGGTGTTCAGTGGGCACCAGCTTAATGGGAGAGTGATGGGCATGAACCTGCAGAAGAGTGCACGGCAGGTGTCCTGGAAGGGCTGCAGCACTGCAGGTGGCGGTGGCCAGATGAAGTCTCGGCCATAGAGTGGGGGCTGCCTTGCAGCCTGGAATCGCCTCTGAAGCTCGGCCAGGTGAGCGCACACCTTGTGTTTCCGGAACCAGCGCATGATGGTGTAGATGGCTTGCAGCTGCCGGCAGCGCCACCTGGCCAGTGTGCCCCGCCATGCCTGGGGAACCCCAGGACCGGAGGTGCTTGGTCAGGCTGGGCCAGGCCGGCCTCTCTCACTCCAACCCCCAGCCCTGCTCTCTCATCTTTCCTGAAAACACTGGCTTGTCTCCAGGGAAGCCCAACTTTTCCACCCACAGCCTGCAGGTTCTGGGTCAAGCTGATCTGCCCTTGGCACCCAGAAGCTGCCACATGGCTGATTCTTGGGAAGGCACCACCCTCCTGCTCCTGCCTGTTAGGCTGAGACCTGGCATGGACAGATGGAGGTGCTTTCCTACCCAAAGCGGCAAGTACTAGCTGTTCAACTGGCATCTGACTTGGTCCAGGTCTAAGCTCCATCTCCCAGATGACACCAAAACAGATGGGTACCCTTAGAAGGCAGCCATCAAAACCCAGACTGGAAACCCTACAAAGCAGGCAGCCCAGCAGACCCACAGCTGGAAGCATAGTAAACAGTGCCACACTCAACCACAAAGTACGGACCCTGGCTCTCACAGACTGGGGAGATGGGAGCGTGGGTACCAGAAATCACCCTCTGCCATGACGGTTTTGTGTCTCATTCTTAAAAAGAATCCGTGTGTTACAGGAGATAGTAAATAATGCAGTGCCAGCCAGATTGGATTCTGGGTTCTGGAAGGAATGGAATGGGTGACAGAGGAGCACTTGTGGAAATCTGAGTGTGGTCTACGTATTAGATACTCAGGTGGGAAGATCATATTGTCAGTGTCAGGTTTCTTCAGCATGCTAATGGCGCTGTGGTTACAGAGGTGAGCAGCCTTGGTCTCAGGATGTGCCAAAGTAGTGAGGGGTGTCATTACTTCATATGGTTCGGGAAAACTTACAAATATGTACGTACATGAGTATCAGTGTGCAGAGAGAAAGAAAGGTATGCAGGGAGCACCCAACCACACCAGTCCAGGTCACTGGTAACCACTGTACCCATCTTTCAACTTCCTATAGGTTTGAAATGTTAAATTTCTGAGGGAGGTGGCAGAATCCCTATCCTTTGGAAATGCAAACTGAAATGATCATAAATGAAGTGGTATGCTTCTGAGTAACTGAGGGGATGAGGCTGACACTGGACAATGACCACGTACATGTTCTGCATAATTTTCTTTAGGTCTGAAGCCTTTTAGAATAAATAGAAGACAAGAAGGAAAGAAGGCAGGCAAGCAGGCAGCACATTCCTGAGAATTTTGTTTTGAGCACTTGCATCCGCCTTGGGCCCCCTGAGCCGGCAGGACTGAGGTGGCCTGAACCATACTTTTTACTCCAGGCACTTATGCACCTGCTGTGCATCTGGCCAGAGGGGCTCCTGCATATCTGCTGGGCTGCCTGCAGTCTGTCTGCACTACAGCCCCCCCATCCCTGCTGGTGCGCACACAGGCCCCCTGCTCCCAGTATGCTGCCCTGCCCCTGGTGGTGCACAACCCCAATGCATGACACCTTCTGCAGCAGTAGCACGATGATGGGGATGAGGCGTGCGCGGCTCTGCTCCAGTGTGACCAGTGTCTGGGGTGAGCGGATGAAGAGCTTGCTGTGGCCAAAGGCCACATCCCCCTGCAGCCCGTGCTGCTCCAGGAGGGCACTCACGGCGGCCTTGTCAGAGCCCAGCAGGTGGTTGGGCCATGTGTACTCACAGGTCATCTTGTACCTATTATCAAGGACAGGGCAATGGACACCATGCCCCTGGGTCCCACAAGGGTCCTGGCCGAATGTCAATGTCCTGATGGCAGCAGTGTGCCAGCTCTCATGTGTTTCGACATCTGAGCATTGCCACCTGTTTTTGGGATGCCCTGCCCGCCCCTCGGACTCCACATGGGAACAGAAACCACAGGGGGCGGGGTGGCAGGAATCCTGGGCATCAGGGGCCGTACCTGAGCAGAAACCGAGAGTAAGGCTGGCGAGAAGCAAAGCCAGCCCTGCGGACCCTCACATTCTCCAGCAGCCCCAGGTAGGCAACCTGGTGGCGACAGTGGCCCTCATCTAGCTTTGCAGCCACCTTGTCCTCATTGGGCTTGATGCAGCGGACATAGAAGGGCTCCTGGGGGGACAGAGGACATTTGGGCAGACTGATGTCACAGCCCCGTGCCACTGGGCAGAGGCAGCAGGTGAGCTCAGGTGTGCTGTCGTACATGCCTCCCACAGTCTGTCCCCAAGGAGAAGAGGCTCTGGCAGGGAAGCCCAGCACCAGATGGGGCGGCCACAAACCCATGGCCCTTGCTTCTGCCTCCCTATGGCCCTCATGCTCTGTTGCCACCCAGGCCCTAGTGTCTTCCTGCTGCCCAACTGTGGGCCCCAAGCTGCAGAGAAGCTCAGGCCACCTTCCTGTGCCTGTGACCCCAGCTTCCAGGCACTGGGTAGGGCCTCTCCACCCCACGCTCCCCTCCTGAAAGGCAGTGGGGCCAGGGAAGGCAGGTTCAAGCCCTGCTTTATTCCAGCCTACAAGGACATCTTAACCTCTCTGCTGGAGAGTATGCAGCCCCAGGAAGGCATGAAATGAACACCCCCTTTCCCAAGATGTGCAGAGGTTGGGGATCTGACTTGAAACTCAAGACCCAGGAGGGGTCCAGGGTGGGAGTGTGGGCATTACCTTGGAGGCCAGGTTTTCCACGAGGGCCACCATGGAGTTCTTGAAGAGTGTGCCAGCCGTCAGGGGGCGCTTGGTCACCTCTGTGATGTCCTGCTGCCCATCTGGCCACATGGCCCGCAGGGTGGGGTCTGCGCTATGGAGGCAGGCCCCATGCCCCAGGCCACTAGTAAGTCTTGAGGCCTGAGTGGAACAGCAGGCTTCTGCCCATTGGGTGGGGGATGGAAGCGAGCGTCTGGAGGCCCTCAGCCTTGGTGCCCCCCCCCGACACCCACCGAGCCCATTCACCTGTTGTACAGCAGCCGCTTGAAGTCTTGGAAGAGAGAGTCTCTGTTCTTGTCGATGAAGCCCTCCACTGTGTACCTGCGGGACCAGCCCTGAGGGCGGGGCCTCTGCACCAGGAAGCCCCGCCCCAGCCCTCCCACTGGCTACCACTGTCGCCTTTCTGCCTCTCAGCTCAGGAGACCCACCCCCCCACCTTCCGCAGTTTGTCTCCTGGAACTGGCTGGGGTCGGTGGTGATACCCGTCCTTGGGGCCAAAGGTTCAGCACTAAACGGGCTCCCTGCCTACGTGCTGTGTGACCTGGATCACACCACTCAGCCTCTGTGCCTCTGCATAGGGCACAAGCTCAGAACAGTGCCTGCGAGTTTCCACAAATACAACCAGAGACTCGGAGTCACTGAGAACCTCTGATTCATGGTCGCTTCTCAGCCAGAGAACTCGACGCCCAGACCCCGCTGCACCTGCTGCCCCTGCAGAGGCGGGGGTATGAGACCTGCCCCTCTGCCTTGCCTTCTTTGCTCCATCTCTCCTCCCGTGAAGGATACACTGGGTACTCCTGTGCCTCACTGTGGGTCGCTCAACTCCGCTTCGGGCCAGATGAATTAATAAGTAGGGCAATTTCTGAAGGACCCCTGGGCCTGCGTCCTCAGTGTGACAGAGGGCCAGCTGAGGAGCTTTTTAGAAATGCAGACTCTAGCCCCTTAGTCCCCCACGTTGACCTGCACCCCAGGGCAACTCATTGCTCAGTGTGATGGGAATGACCCTGGGCTCAGAGCAGAGGCCCATGCTGGCTGCCCCTAGTAATCTCTGCCCCTGCCCCAGACACTGGATGGGTGGGGCCCAGACCGAGGCATTTTTAAAAGGTCCCCAGAATATTCAGGATGTAGCAGGGCTGAGTACACCACTCCAAGAGCCCCGCTGCATTCTTCCACTTGTGATCCGGGGAATGCATGTTTTCAGTGTCTTTAAGAGGGAAGGGCCAGACGCTGAGTGGGGGGCCTTACGTGACATCCCCCGCGTAGTGCTTGATCCGGAAGTCTCGGCCAAACTCCATGGTCTTGTCTGTGGGGCAGAGCTGTGGGAGGTGGGGAGCCAGAGTCAAGGCATAGAAGGTGGATGTCTGGGGGGGACACTCCTGCAGTAAAGGCCAGGCCTCCACCAAGGCCGCCAAGATAGGCGGCATGGCATCTGTGGGGGCCTGCCAGCGCCTGCGCAAGCTGGGGGTGCACAGGTGGGGTGGCCGAGGGGGCAGGGGCACCTGGCGGCTGGAGTAGTGAGGGTGTTGGCGGTGGTGCGTGTCCAGGGTCTGCAGGAAGATCCTGTCGGTAATGGTGCCCGCGGCGCTGCAGGCCTCGTCCAACACCGCCAGGATGCCCCAGTGCGGCCTCTCGACCAGGTCCACGATGGTAGCGTTGTTGAAGTACTCCACCTGGGGAGAGCGAGTAGCGCTGCCGAGCCAGCCCCGCCTCCCAGCGCCACCGCCTAGCCCCCTTCCCAAGCCGCCCAGCCTCCTGGCCCCGCCCCTCCCCACTGCCCAGCTCAGCCCCACCCCGTCCTGACAGTGCCCCTTCCTGTCCCGCCTACCGCCCAGCCACCTGGCCCCACCCCCGCCCCCGCCGGCCTGGCCCAGCCCACCCGGAACTCACGCTCTGCCAGGCGATGCCCTCCCGGTCATACTCCTCCTGCTCCTGCTTCAGGATGAGCTGGATGAAAAGCTGCTGCAGCTTCTCATTGCAGTAGTTGATGCAGAACTGTTCAAAGCTGCAGCGGGGCGCTCAGGGTCACACCTGCCCCCGCTGTGGTCCCCACTCTGTGTGGACTGAGTTCAGGGTCAGCAGGCTTCTCCCCGTGGCTCCCCTGGAGTGGGCCCAAGAGCCCCACTGTGGGGTACACCTGCCTCTCTGGGCCCCTCATCCTGCACCCCAATCTCTGGCATGCACACTCTGAGTGGATTTGGGAGCCATGGCCAGGGGAAGTGAGCCCCAGATTTCACCTTCCTGGGCACCACTGAATGGTGGCACAGCCGAGGCTGACTCGGAAACATGAGCCTGGGGCCAGGGGCCAGGCAGACAGATGCCGGTGTCCTGCTCCCGCCGGCCCCAAAAGGTGGGGGTCAGAGTGTGGAAAGTGGTGGCTGAGCTGCCCACCTGTTGACAGGAAACACCTCGAAGCCGTAGATGTCCAGCACGCCAATGACTGTATCCTTGCCGTGGCGCCGGGGATCTCGGCCCCGGGCTTCCATGACACCATTGATTCGGTCCACCACCCACTCAAACAGCCGCTGGTACACTGCCTGGAGAGAGGTCAGGGGCTGTCTGCTTCTGGTCTCCTCTGGCCTTGCTTCCTTCAGGAAGGCCTCCTGGGTGCCACCCCGATTGAGGCCCCCAGAATACCTTGGCACAGGCATCCCGGGCATAGCTGGCCTCAGCTGCAGAGTGGCCCTTTTCAATGAGCTCCCTGCCTCCGGAGGCCACGGTGCGGGCCAGCAGGGAGCGCAGCAGAAGCTTGCGGGGCGTGGCCGTCAGCTCAGCCACGTGGTTCACCAGCATTTCCTCAGCCACAGCTAGGCGTCCCTGCTCCAGCCCGCCCTCCTCTGTCTCCACGAACTCCATGTTTCCCTGGAGAGAGGGGACCAGGAGGAGTCAGGCTCCTTGTCCCTGGGGAGCCTGCACACCTCTGCCTGGGGAGGAAGAAGGGAAGGCAGGGATGGGGTGTGGTGGGACCAGAGATGGGGAAGTGCTACCCGGAGTCCACCAGAGCTTCCCCAAGGCTTCCTGCCCAGAAGCCCCAGGAAGAATCCCACTTGCCTCCTGCCACAGCCAGCTGTGTGCTACCCTATGCCTCCGGCTACTTCAGAGAGGATGGAGGCTCAGAGGTGCTGAGTAGCCTGCCCAGAGCCACACAGCTCTTCGATGACAGAAGTGACATGCAGGTTAGCCTGACACTCAGCTTTACTGAGCCCAGACTGCCCTTGCCCACTAAGCGGGGGCTCATTTGCCAGGCGTGGACCAGGCACGTTGCCAGGCTAACCTGCCACAGTCTAGGCAAGCAGAGCCCGCGGCTCGAGGGAGCCCACAGCAGAAGCAACTTGGCTTCAGCAGGGGGAGGAATGGGCATGCTACATGGCTACAGGGCCAGTTTCCTCCTCCAGAGACACTCAGGAACAGCATGTGGGAAGGTGACCCCCAGCCATGCCCACAAGACAACCTTACCAGGTGCAGGATGGCAGCCAGGATCCGGTGCACAGAGTCCACCTCCTCAGGACTGAAGCCGATCACCCGCATGGCCTCCGTCACTGCCTGGTGGTGGCTTCTCTCATCACTGTCCAAGGCCTGGGGGATAAGGGGCTCAGCACCCCTCCCCAAGCCAAGGCCCCCCCATTCAGTCCTCCAAAAGCCTGCTGAAACAGGGCCCTGCAGTTCTGCTGTGCTGCCCCATGGCCCCCGGCCCTGCTGAAGCCGCTAACCACCAGCACCAGGGCCCTGGGCTGGGCCTCAGCTCCAGTGGCACCCTGCCCCCACTCACACTGAGCCCCGCCCCCTGGCGTGTGAAATTGTACAGCGCAGGGTTCCTCTGCAGGTGCAGCTCCTGGAGCTCCTTGTCGTCACAGCCCCGCAGCACCTGGAGGATAGCGACGCCTCTCCGTTAGGCCACCTGAGCTCAAAGACCCACCCATATGCTGGACAACAAACATGGGAGCTCAGGGGTAGTGTAGACACTGCCTGAGTCCAGGAAGAACACTCCTCATCAGACATTGTGTAGACACTGAATGAATCCAATCAGAATGCTCTTCAGTGGTCAGATATGGTGTAGATACCATGGAAGAACAGTGAGATCCCACTTCAGTGGTCATACATGGTATAGACACTGCCTGAGTCCAGGGAGAATCCGCTTCAGAGGCCAGACATATATACCTGTCCTCCAGAAGAACCTACTTCAGTGCGTCAGAAAGAATGTAGTTACCACCCAAGTGCACAGAGATCCCACCTCAGTGGTTTAGAATAATGTAGACACTGTCCATGTCCTGGGAGATCCCACTTCAGTAGTCAGACATAGTGTAGGCACCTTCAGAGTTGGGGAGATCTGACATCAATGGGTAAGACATGGTGTAGACCACCAATGTCCAGAGTTCCCACCTCAGAGGGCCAGACACTGTGGAGATATGCCCATGTCCTGGGAGAGATTATTTCAGTGGTTGGCCACAGTGTAGACACTGCCTGTATCCAGGCAGACCCACCTCAGTGGCCAGAGTTGGTGTGGACAAGTGCCCAAGTCCAGGGAGACCCTACCTCACTGGGTCTCACAGGGTTTAGAAACAGTAGTCCAGGTAGAATCTACCTCAGGGTCAGATAGGGTGCAGACACTGCCCATGTCCAGGGACATCCCACCCCAATGGGGGCGTTCCCTGTCTGTCCCCACCTGCTTTGGCTCACCTGGTAGAAGGCATGGAAGTTCCTTTCGCCCACATGTTGCTTGAGGACCCGAGACTGTGGAGAGAGGTGACAGCCAGCCTGTGTCTGGCAGCAGCTCCACCTCAGGGGGTTGCCCTCCCAGGGCTCCCAGGACAGTGCAGACGGGGGGCGGGGACCTGGTCACAGATGGAGCCCTGCCCTGCCAACCTGGGTCTCAGAGAAGGTATGTTCCCAACCCCAGGGCCCCAGACAGGAGGGTCAGCATGGGTGGGCAGCTCTGCCTGGAGGGGTCTGCTGCTGCAGAGCTCACCTTCTCCAGCAGGTAGCTGTGGATGTGACCCCCGACAGGGTCTCCTTTGAAGTCGAAGTTGATGTCCATGTATTTGCCGAAGCGGCTGGAGTTATGGTTGCGGTTGGTACGAGCATTGCCAAAGGCCTCCAGCACACAGGTGGACTTGAGCAGCACGTCCTTAACCCTGAGAGGCAAGGAGCTGGGCTCTAATGCACAGACCTCATGCTGAGCACTGTGCCCATCACAGAAAGAGGGAGCCCATGGCAGCTGCCACCCCATGAGGCTCCAAGCCGGCAGTGGCAGGGCTCTTTGCTCTGAGACTCTGGGGTGGTGCCTGCCAGGCCTCAGCACACTGTGGGCACCCTACCCCCCCCCACCCCAGACTCCAGTGAGGCCACTCTGCCTGGACTTCCAGCTTCAGGCGTGGGCAGCTGCAGCCATATACCCTTGGGAACTCCACCACTGTCCTCCCAGGCCCCACCTAACCCCATCTGGGCAGGAAGAGTGGGGCCCCCACACAGTAAACTGCTCCCCCAAAGCCCAGTGTGGAACAGCTGGGAGCAGCAGGCCAGCAGAAAACAAATGGGCCCTGATTTCTGGGTTCCTGGCCCAAACCCTGACACCTGGCCTGGTGTCCTAGGCCTTCCGGGCCTTCTCCCCTTCCATCGGGCCCCCCTGGGAGGCCTACTGCCTGTCAGCTGGCCCTCTGCACCTCATCTTCTTCCTGTTCTTAGTGGCAGGGTGCCCCTGCACTAGGCTTGGCCTGGGAGGTCCTGGGTATGGGGCACCTGGAGCCCCTGACAGATAAGCCCACTGAACTTGGCCTGAGGGTGTACCTTTTGCTCCCAGACTCAGGCCTAGGCTGCCCTGGCCCCAGCCCTCCCTCTGCCCACCTTCCCACCCCGGCCCCAGCACTCCCTGCCCTCACCTCTCCACCTCAGCCCTCTGGCTGGGGTTGGTGACTGCAGCGATGTACTGCATGATGTGCTTGCTGGCTTCTGTCTTCCCTGCCCCACTCTCCCCTGCCATACAGATGGACAGTCAGACAGAATTAGTGGCTGCACCCCCTCGACCGGCTCCTTGTGCCCACCCCCACCCCTGGTACTCCAACCACTGGCCTGTCACTGACGAAGGAACATACTGGGGTCCAGGGAGGCTGTGAGACTGGGCCCTGGCCGTAGGGCAGGTACCTGAGATCACAATGCAGGTGTCCCTGGATCGGCGCTTCATTGCCCTATAGGCAGCATTGGCCACGGCGTAGAGGTGGGGCGGTTGCTCATAGAGCTCACGGCCCTGGTACCTGGCTATGGCCTCGGGCCCGTACAGGGGCAGCTCCTGGTAGGGGTTCACAGACACCAGCACCTCGCCGATGTAGGTGTAGATGTGGTCCTTCTCAAACCTGCATGGGCAGGGCCGGTCCTCAGCACCCAGGGCCAGACACATACCCAGGTCCTGGGGCACCGGGCCCATGCGGGGAGCCTGGCCCATGCCTGGGGCTGAGAGCAGAGAAGGGGTGTGGCTTGACCTGAATCTTCCTTGTGTCATCTTGCAGGGATCCCACCCCTACTGCAGGTAGTATTGGGGCCTATGCTGCCCTCCCTGGGGGTCCCAGTGTCACAGGAGTTGTGACCACCCATTTTACGAAGGGACCAACTTGCCCCAAGGTCATACTGGGCATGGCCCAGCCGCAGGTGGGGAGATGGGGTTTGTGGGCGGTAGGCCAGGGAGGGGCCTCAGGCTGGTTCCGATCTGAAGGCCTGGGTGGGGACCCAGAGGCAGAGGGGACGGCGCCCAGCCCCACCCTGATGGCAGGGGTCTGGCACCACTCTTCCTTGCATCCTGATTTCTCGACCCTCTCCTTCAGGACTCCTGGCATCTTGGGGGTGTCAGTGTCTATCCCTCTCTTGGCCTTCCGGCCCTGGGAGGAGCGCTGGCCTGTCCTCCTGCTGTGGCAGACAGAGTTCCTCTTCCTCCTCCCGTGACAGGGAGTCCTCACTCAGCTGCCTGTACACCCACTCAGTAGCTATGGGCCACTGCTGCCCACCTGCTCTGAGAGTGCATTGGCTGGGTGTCCCACCTTTCCACTGAGCAGAGTGCCTGTTTCAGGCGCTAGGTCACAAGAATGAAGTGAGATCAGGTCAAGCCCATTCAAAATAGCTTGCTTCCTGTCGCAGGCTTCCACAGTCAGCCCAGCAACCCGTCCCCAAGCTCTCCCCAGAAGGCCACCTTCTGCCCCCGCTGTCCTGGGATGAAAGGGCACTGGCTCCTCCCTGCCTTCTGCCCTCCTCCAGGCCACTTCTGCCCGTTCTGCCCTGCAGCACCCCATGCTCCTGGAGAATGTACCAGCTCCTTCACATGCACCCCTGGGCAGGGCCTGCCTGCTTCCCTGAGGGCCCCCATGGGCAGCAGGGAGACACCCAGCTCTCCCTGTTAGTGTCACAGGGAGACACTGTGTGTGGGAGGCAGGGGCTGGAGAGCCCACTGCAGGACTGGCTGCTCCTTTGCCCTGAGGCGACAGTCCTGCTCTGCCACGGCCCTGCGGTCACCAATCAGTAGTATGGGTGCGTGTGTATGCAATCCCCTCCCTGGGCTGGTGGAGGCAGTGCCCCTGGCCCACCTGAGCTTCAGGTTCTCCATGAAGTCCTCCATGGTCACTTGGTCCAAAAGCACAAAGTCGGGTTTGCCACACTGGGGGCCCTCGTCCTCCATCCTGCTGGTGGGAAGCACCCACCCAGGTTGCCTGACCTTCCTATTAAGAGGATGGAGGGGGTGCTCTGCGAAGGCCCAGCCCTTCCGCCCACAGCACGCCCTGCCTGCCTCCCAGTGCCACAGTGAAGTAGGAAGTGGGCTGGGGGGGAGAAGGGGGGCCTACCCACTTGCCACACCCTCCCGAGGGGCTCTGGCCCTGCTTCCTGGTCCCCACACCCAAGGCGGGCGTGCCTAACGGTCCAGGTGCCAGTGCTGTGGGCTCCCATGGGCTCCTTCAGGTAGCAGTGACTCAGACCTCTGTTACCTAACTCCAAGCAGGGGCTACGAGGTCCCAGCCCTGCAGTGGTCACCTGTGGGGCTGCAAGGACAGAGTTGCTGATCCACCTGTCTGTCGACCTTCACCTCAGCACCTGTGGGTTTTGGGGTAGGTACCTTGTACCTTGGACAAAGGTAAAAATGTGAATGGCCAGGCGTTTGGGGCTGGGTCCTGCCAGTCACTGCAGCATGCATGGCCATACCAGGCCAGGGCTCAAAGCCAGCCACACATGCTTGCTAGGAGAGGCTCGCAGCCGCCATGGCCCAGGCCGCGGACCTCCTTCATGGGGAGGCCCAGGATGGGTGTTGGAGCCCCGTGCTACCTGGTCCCCACAGCTCATAGGCACAGACGTCACCTTGCTGACACGGCACCTCTGGAGTCCTGAGCTTGGGTTTTCTGTGCAGACCTGGGTGGGTCTCCCTGTGAGATGGAGACCCCACACCCCCTGGGGCCGGTGCTTTTGAAGGGCTTTCCAATCCAAGCTCAGGACTCTGGCAGTTTCGCTTCCCCACCAGATTGGTATTAACACTCAAAGGGAGAAGGCCATACCAGTGAAACCTCAGGGACAGAGGCCTGAACTTTTATCATGCGTCACAAGTTTTCTTTTCCATGTAAAAACCTCAAGAACTTCCTGAAGTTGGGGACTGACCCATGGGTGGAGCTTGCCATCTGGGCTTCAAAGGCTGTTGTTTAGCCCAAGCAGGCTGTACAGGCCCTGACAACCTGCAGGGGACTTGCCACCCTGGTGACCTCACACCACATCCTTCCCCTTCACGGGCCAGGTGGCGCCCCTATTGGCAGCTTCCCAGGGCACACCCCTGCCAGGGGGTGGCATCAGGCTGCAGGAAGGCAGGACAGCAAAGGGGGTTGGGGGCAGTAGCTTCACTGTCTGAACTACATCAATTTCAAGATGCCCCACTCTGTCTGGTGTCCCCCGCATTGCGCTGATGCCATTGACGTCTGCAGACCAAGTCCCTTATGGTTTCCGGGCTCCCCCACCCAACTGCACCCACTGAGGACTTGCATGGAAGGCTTATTCCACCTCACCTCAGGACACCCCCACTGTTGGGTTTAGTCGCAGGGAAGGCCCTACCGTGCTGCCCTGGAGCTGTGTCCACATGGGCCACCCCTCACCCTCTGTGGGCACTCAGAGAACCCCCCACCCCCACCCCAGGTGGTCAGCAGGATCTCCTGGCTCCTTTTGTCTCCAGTTCAGAGGTCAGTCTTCTGCTCATGCCCTCAGGGGTAGCTACCATGTCTTGGGATGTAGGCACCTTTGTTTTTTTTTATGGTCACTATGTCAGTAATGAACTGGACAGAAAAGTGGCTCAATCAGCCTTGGCCTAGCCTGACACTTCTTGACATCACCAACACTGAGCTAGATGGGCTCAACTTGTGGGTGCAACCTGTTGGTGGGCTGTGACATTACTTTTCAGATGGAACAGGATATCCTGTGGGTGCACCCCTCATACTAAGAGTACCAACCCACACACCTGGATCTGGATGCCTTAGCATACCCCAGCGTGAGAATGTACCCCACCCCGTCTGACTCATGCTGGTGAAGGGGAGAAGAGGCAGAGAATCCTGCCAAGCCAATGGAGCCCACCCCAGGTTTCCAGGACAAGCTCCTGGTGGCACCCTGCACCCCACTGCCCACTCTGCAAAGGCATGAATGAGATGGGAGGCACCCAGGCCTGAATGAACTTGGCTGAGCCTCCTTCAAGAGCAGGGCCTGCTTCCTTCACGTCTTGAGTATGGAAAGGAAGAAGAAACAGGCTGGGCTGAATTGCACTCTGAGAACCATTTTTTTTTATTAAGGTTTCACATGAAAAACATTGTGGTTACAACATTTACCCATATTATCAAGCCCCCCCACTGCAGTCACTGTCCATCAGCATAGTAAGATGCCACAGAGTCATTACTTGTCTTCTCTGTGCTACACTGTGAGAACCACTTATTAAATGTCCTTTTCCTGTTCAGGAGATGGCAGGGGGCCAGGTCCCAGTGCACAGCAGGTGTCCTTGCTCCTGAAGCAGACCACATGGCGCCCAAACCTGGGTGAGAAAATGTCAGTAAGATGTGCACACCAGGCCCCAAGCCACCCACACCCCAGCCTGGGCCAAGAACCAGAAAATCCCTAAAGAGGGAGCAGGTGAGGCTATGAACCTCCTCAAAAGGCTGAGGCACAAAGGCCTTGGTTGCCACTGTGGGCAGGCCACTCACTCAGCACCCACTTCCTCATCTACACTAACCAGGAAATAGAAAACGATTCCAAGGCCTGCTGTAAAAATTAAGTGATGTAAGCATATAACTGAGAACTGTTATAAATGCCAGCTGCCGAGTGGCAATGACAGAAGTGTACCTGGGTTCCCAATTCCTGACTCCATGTAAGCTAAGAGGCCTCTGTGATGTGAGACGAGTCAAATAACACTGGCCTAGGAGGCTCCTGGGGAGAGGGCTGCACTGGAACCCAAAACCACAAAGTCCACCAATGCCATGCCAAAGCAGGGCCACGTGAGTACAGACACTAGACAACTGTCTGATCCTAAGATACTCTGGAGGCAACGAGCATGTGGGACTCAATCACGTGACTTACAGTAAGACACGGCCGGGATACATCCAAGGTTTTGAACTTCTTGGCTTAAGAACTCATGGCCAATTAACATATGAAACAGAAGGGAGCTGACCTCCTAAGCCAGGCCCTTCCTGGACCCTCACACTGCAGACTCCATGGGACAACAGCACAGCCACCAAAGAAAGGGTCATCTCTTAGGTGTCTTCTAGCTCTGGCTCCTGGGATTTCTGCTGCTGAAATCCTGGTGGATGGCAGATAGCGCATGTCAGGGGCTGGGGCACACACCTGTCAGGAACTGTGAAGCGCCCCCGCCAGGTGACAACATGGCGTGCCGGTTCATGGATTCTGGTAAGATGCACGCCTCCCTGACTAGAGACAAGGACTGTTGGTTCTTCACAACAGCTGGAGCCAGTCTCAGCAGCCCCAACTCCTCCTGCAGGTAGCACAGGGAGGCCAAAGCACTGAGCTGCAGTGGGTCGCATTACAGAAAGGCACATCTTGTATGGCGGACAGCAGGCGCCACCTCATGCATGCTGAGGATGTCTGCTGCTCAAATGCCCTTGAAGAGATCATCTGGGCGAGCGTCTCACTCCTAGGACTGCAGGAAGGAGACTCACTTGGAGGTGTCTCCCAGCCAGCAGTCCTGTGAAGGCTGGTGTCTTCAAGCATCTGCCCCTGGACTGAAGAGACCTACCTGAGTCCAATGGAAGGCTCAACCTTTAAAAGGAGGTTGTGGTGTGATCCAGCCACCCAGAGGAGCACAGGAGCCGTGCTGCCCTGCCACGACCATGCTGGCCACTCTCCATCCTGGAGTATACCTGACTGCATCCAGTAGCCCTCACACCAAGTACAGAACACAGGGTATTTCCCTTTACCACTTCTGGATGCCACTCTCCATTCCCCATGTAGCATCCTGGCAAGGAGCACCAGGCTGGAAGCCTGGCTTCCCATCCCAGCCTGCCAGTTTCTGGTTGGCAATCCTGCACATGTGCTTCTGACCCTGGGCCCCTCATTTGTAAAGGACCTGAAATCCCCTCACAGCAGATCTCAAAGATTTAAACTGGGTGAAGATTCAAGAATTTGATGCAGAACAAATAAGTTGAGCAGACATTAGTGCCCTCCTGTCTGTGAGTGAGGTGCACATTTTAAGATCAGTGCATGCTGACCTCACCCTACCTGCCCCAAGGCATGGGTTCTCTTTGGTTTGCCTACTAACTGCAAATATGTCTCTCGAGGAAGGGCTTATCCCTGTTACTCCTTTCTGTGTTATTCTGCAGGGCCACTCCACTTTTACCACCCCCTCTGAGCTTCATCTTCAACTTTTGTAAGGATTTTGTTTTAAGGATATAATAAAATTTGCAATGATCCTGGAACACAGCAAACACCCAAAGTCTAAAGCAACTAACTTTGACAAAGATGTGACTTCTACAATCCGCAGTCCAATATAGTAGCCACTTACCAAATGTAGCCACTAAGCACCCTGTGGTAGTGTGAATGAAAAGCTGCACTTCACAATTTACTTAACAAATTTAGCCACGTGTGGCGAACAGTTATCACACAAGCTGGTACAGATCCGCACAATGCCCAAGGCATGGATGGGTACGGAAGGCAACTCACACTTGTCTGAAATTTCTATAACCTTGCTCTGGATGGAGCAGGGCAAGGCCTCAAACCGTTTCGGAATGATTTTGCAAGCACTATAGGAATGCACAGGGTCACCCCAGACCCAAGCACGCTGGAGGCTTGCGGCCCACGTTTCTTCAAGCGCCTCAGGCCCGGGGCGCACAGCCGGCCTGTGAGCACCAGCACCGACCAGGGGCCAGGAGAGAGCCTCCGGGGCAGAATCTAGGCTACCTGTGTTTCTTCTCGTAGCCCATGGACGCTGCCAGGTGGTGGTAAGGGATGGGCTGCAGCGAGGTCCTTCCTGACTTGGGGAGGGGAAGGAACCTTGGAGAGGCCGCCTGCCTATCAAGTGATGAGACGCCAGGAGCCACCTTTAGCTTCGTCCCCTAGACCCGGCCGCTCTAAAGCAGAGCTCCCCGGATGCAAGAGCCCGGAATACTCGCGCCATTATCCGGAAAAATCTTTTCTCCAAATTCGTCCGGCGTGCCCTCCATAGCTAGGAAAGTACGCGGACAGCACAGGCCGAGGCGCTCAGTATCCTCGGAGGCCTCTCCTTCCCGCTCCCTGCGACAGGCCACGCCCACGATCCCGGTCCCGAATGCTGCCCCTACGCCAGGCGTGTCCCCACCGGCCCCGGATGCCCGGTGCGAGCCTCTCGCCGCGCCCCGCACCTCACCCTGCAGCCGGGCATGCGGGCCCCACGCCCCTCACCCGTGTTCAGCAGAGGGCTGACACACCCCAGGACCCTGGATGGCTTCGGATGATGCCGCCGCCCAGGAGCGTCCCTCGGTCACAAAGAGGACCCAGGAATGCCAGCCATGGCGCTAGGGGCCCACGACGGCGCGTAGCGTCAGCACGCAGCCTGCCGGCAGCGGCTAACGGATCACGTGACCTGCGGCCCGGCGCTGCGAGACGGCGCGTAGCGTCAGCACGCAGCCTGCCGGCAGCGGCTAACGGATCACGTGACCTGCGGCCCGGCGCTGCGAGACGGCGCTCCGCGGGGCTGCTGCGGCCCGGAGCGGAAGTCCAGTGACGGGCGGGCGCGCCTGCGCAGCCGGCCGCGTCGAGGGGGCGCCGGGGCGGGGCCAGAGGAGACCCTGCCCGACCCTGGCGCCCGTAATGGACTGGTGGGAGTCCTGCGCCGGCGTGAGCCTGTGGAGGAGGCCCGGCAGACCGACGCAGGCCTTTCAAGCACCGGGCGCTTGTGTTCAGGCGCGGTTGTCCTGGCACCTACAGCCCGGTCGCACGCTATCCTGGAACTCAGGCGTCACCTGTCACCCGACTGCAAGTTGTGCAACCTGGCCAGGGTAGCGGGTGGTGTCCAAGCAGCTACAAAGGAGAGCAAGGCTTCCTTTTGTCTCTGCGACCCTTTACGGTTGCCTGTGATGTACATCATACTCTGGATTGATGTTTAAAGGGAACAACGCAAAAATTTACTTTGCGGAGAGGTTTTCTGGGTTGGAAGGGGATTTTGTTTTAAATTATATTCCCCACACACAGGATGAGAAAAGTATATTGGAAGGTACCGAGACTAGAACAGCCGTGGCTTGTTGACGATAGAGCTAAGTGTTAACAGTATTGTAGTGTTCTCCATATGGAAGGGTGTGAAGGATGACACATTCAAAGGGTTTTGAGTATTGGGCTAGGAAGGCAAGAACTTGGGTCTGTAAGTAAAATACTTGAAACTTATAGTTTATGTATAGCACCTAATAAATACATTCAAGCACTTTGCAATAGACAGGTCCCATTATTTTATTAAATTTCATGAGACACATAGGGCAGGACAATTACTTACAGGTTGCCAACATGGAAACTAACATTCATCTGCAGAGTGGCTTGCTCCAGATCTCATAGAAGGCTATGGCTGTCGTTCTAGCTCAGACTTCACTGTACATTTTGTCACTGTGCCATGAGATAATCAAGAGAACCAGAAAGGTAAATGGTTGTGAGGCCAGAGCATAGGTGTGAGGGTGTGGGGGTATGGGTGACCAAAACAGGTGGACTCTCCTAGAAGGGGGGGGCACCCTCAAAACATTTTGATAACTGAGGTTCCATTTCTTAAAGGTTTTTCTCTACAGCAAAAAGAAAAAGTCCTAAACTGCAGAATTTCAACCAGAAAAGCCTGGTTCCAGAAGGAATCAGGTCAAAGACCAGCATAGTTCCAGTAGGAACAGGCTGTTCTAAAAAGGAGTCAGACTGAAGGCTGGCACAATTCCAATAGAACAGTTTGATCCCTGAAAGGATATGGACTAAATGCCAAATAAGTACTCTCAAAAAGGACAAGGCCTTAAAGCAGGTCCTGAATAAAAAGTCTAGAGAGTTCAAACATGCAAGGACAGTGGCGCTTGAAATCCAGGAGAAAACTACCTTCCAGCTACAGTGTAGGCAGGAAAGCAGCAAGCTCAGTGAACCCTGTGGGTACTGGCACCTGTTTACTCATGAGCTTTGGAGCTGTTGGGGGTCTTCTCTGATCCCACACTGATCACCAAGTAATACCAACTTTAAAAATAAAACAGTTATTTTATCAGCAAAAATGGGTTAGCAGAGAACTGCAACTCAGGAGATGCAAGCTAGGCAAAACTATAGGCAAGTCCAGAGAATAAAGAATAGGAATGCTCTTTTATGAGAAAGTGTTTCAACAAAGTCGGTGTAGAGGAGACATATTAAAACATAATAAAGGTCATATACATTAAACCCACAGCCAACATCATACTCAATGGCTAAAAGATGAAAGCTTTTCTTCTAAGGTCAGGAACAAGATAAGGATGCACACACTTGCACTTTTATTCAACTTAGCACTGGAAGTCCTAGCCACAGCAATAAGACAAGATAAAAAGATAAATGGTTCAAATTGGTAATGAAGGAGTTAAACTGTCACTATTTGCACATGACATACTATACACAGGAAACCCTAAAGACTCCACAAAAAACGATTCGAATTAATAAATGAATTCAGTGAAATTGCAGGATACAAAATCAATACAAAAATCTGCTATATAAATAATGTACAAATAGTAAACTAACAAAAAGAAAAAGTAAGAAATTAATCCCATTTACGATAGCATCAGAAATAATAAAATACCTAGGAATAAATCTAACCAAAGAGGTGGAAGATCTGTACACTGATGAAAGAAATTGAAGAAAACACAAATAGGAAGATATTCCCAGCTCATGAAAAGGATGAATGGCCATACTGCCTAAAGCAATCTACAGACTCAATGAATTCCTATTAAAATACCAATGGCATTTTTCACAGAACCAGAGCAAATTATAATCCTAAAATTTGTATGGAACCACAAAAGACCCCAAATATCCAAAGCAATCTTCAGAAAGAAGAATAAAGCTGGGGTATCATGCTTTGCAGACTTCAAACTGTACTACAGATACTGGCACAAAAACAGACACATAGATCAATGGAACAGAACAGAGGCCAGAAATAAACACGTTTATCTGGTCAATTAATATATGACAAATGCGGCAAGAATGTGCAATGGGAAAAGAGTCTCTTCAATAAATGGTGTACGGAAAACTGGATAGCTACATGCAAAAGAATGAAATTGGATCACTGTCTTACACCATACACAGACATTAACTTAAAATGGATTAAAGACTTAAATATAAGACTTCAAATCATAAAACTCCTAGAAGAAAACATAATAAACTTGTCATTAGTAATTTTTTTCTGGATATGTCTCCCCAGGCAAGGAAAACAAAAGCAAAAATAAACAAGTGGGATTGTTACTGGCTTAGATGCTGTTTTTCCCAGGATTGTGTCTTGGAGGCAAGGAAGAATGAAACCAACAAAGAGTATGGAGCAATCAGCAGAGCTTTTAATGAGTGAAAAGAAAAGGAATGCTGCTAATCAGGAGGGGCTCCAAGGAAGGAAGCCACGAGGGCTGCTATGTCTAGGGTTTATAAACACTGAGAAATTTACATGATTGTTGAGGCAGGAGTAGGGGAGGTTGTTAGGGCTCAAAGGAAAAAGAAAAAAATCCCTTGTTTTTCAGGCTGAATTTTCCAGATATTCAGGCTGTGCTCCTTGTTTCCTGCAAAGCCTTGACCTTAGGTCCCTCCTGACTGAAATTTACCCAGGGGGTTCTGGGGTGTGGAGGGATTTGAAACTTACAGGTGGCCTTGAAACTTACATGGGCCTTGAACTCTGTCTGTGTCACACTAACAACTGCCTCAGGACTATATCAAACTAAAAAGCTTCTGCACAGCAAAGAAAACCACCAATAAAACAAAAAGGCAACCTATAATATGGGAAAATATATTTACAAATGATATATTTGATAAGGGACCAATATCCAAAATGTAAAACAAACTCATACAACTCAACACTAAAGAAGCAAATAACCTCATTAAAAAATAGGCAGGCAACCTGAATAGACATTTTTCCAAAGGCATACATGAAGACTCTACCAAAAACTTAGAATTAATAAATGAACATCATCTATTCATAAGGGAAATGAATACCAAAACCACAATGACATATCACCTCCTACCAGTCAGAAATGGCTAAGATCAACAAGACAAGAAACAACAAGTGTTGGCAAGGATGTGGAGGAAAGGGAGCCTCCTGCACTGCTGGTGGGCATGTAAATTGGTGCAGCCACTGGGGAAAGCAGTATGTAGGTTTCTCAAAAACTAAAAATAGAAAAACTATATGACCCAGTAATTCCACTTCTGGTAATTTATCTGAAGAAAATAAAACCACTAATCCAAAAAGACATATACAGCCCTATGTTTATTGTAGCATTATTTACAATAGCCAAGTTACGGAAGCAACCTAAATGCCCACCAATTGATGAATAAAGAAAATGTGATACATATATTCAATGGAATATTACTCAGCCAAAAAAGGAATGAAATCTCACCATTTGTAAGTAACATGGTTGGACCTAGAGAGTATTATGTTGAGTGAAGTAAATCAGGAAGAGGAAGACAAATGGAATCTAAGAAAAAAAAAAGAACAAACAAACAGAAGCAAACTCATAGACACAGAGGAGTGACTGGTGGGTGTCATAGGGGAGGGGTCTGTGGATGAAATAGGTGAAGGGGACAAAAAGAAAAAAAATGGGGGAGATGGGGAACTGTTCTAAGCAGAAAGCCTATTGGAGGAAGCTGGGAGCCTCCCCCACCCATCACAGCATCTCATTGGCTGGGCTGTTGCCAAGGGAGTGAAAACCTTCCTTCTCTTGGGGGGAGTAAAGCAGGAGCTACAGCACTACTGGCCTTGCAAGATCAGCTATTCCTTCCTAGGGTCTGCAGCTGGCTGGGGCAGTGGGTGTGAAGCCTCGCCCTGCTGCCACCCCATGCCATGTCAGGAAGGTTCCCTTGATTAATTTTCACAGGGAGATGAAGAAAAGGCATGCCAGTGGGTAGGAGCAGCCTGAGGATGGTCAGCCTAGCATCAGTTTGTGAAAGAATAGAAAATACATATATTGGTCTCAGCCCCCAGAGTCTGGCACAGAGCTCCTAAATTCCTTGAAATTTCCTGGGTGAAAGGAGTGTCTTTGTTTTAATGAGGTGACTCTGGGTGGGCTCCTGAATAGCTCCTGGTTGGGGGCTGGGCATTAGAAAGACCATAATTAGAAGCTTGGAATTTTCAGTCCCATTCTCCCATCCTCCAGAGAGGGGAGAGAGGCTGAAAATAGAGCTAATTGATCATGCTTACATGAGGAAGCCTCCATAAAGTTCCAATAGCATGGGGTCTGGATTGCTTCTGAGTTGATGTGGTGTACTCAGAAGAGGGCATGGAAGTTCTGCACCTTTTCCCATATCTGCTGTAAGTCCAGGGAGAGGAAATCCCAGGGCAAAATAGCTCTAGAACTGAAATCAGTCAAAGGGAGAAATAAAGTTTAAAACCCATTTATTGCTTACAAACTGCAGTATGGGCCATCTCTTTCTCCTACTGTGGCAGAAGCAAGCCAGGACCTCCCCCTAACCTCTCAGGTTCAGATGGGCCCTGTTGCCCAGGTAATTACCCACTGATATGGAGTTGAACTGCTCTCTACTCCTGAGAAACACCTGTTGATATGCAGATGTACTAAAGCCAGGAGAGATATTCTGGAAATATTACAATTTTACCCACCAGGCCACCCCTCCAGAAATCTCACCTCACAATCTACCCATTCCCCCTCTTCTGCAATGGTCCCTTGGGCAAGAAAACTGGAGCATTGTGACCAGGCTAATGACATACAATAGCAACAGAAATAAAATCATGATAATCCTCAAGCCGGAGGATTCAGCTAGGTTAAAGTCTTATGCAGATTAAGTCCAAAGCTCGTAAATTCCAAAGGCAGGCAGTAGCTGAAGAGGTAGAGTTCAGAGCAATCATCACGTGGCAGTTGCAACTAGGGGGCGCATTCAGGCCACAAGGACTGTGTAGAAGAAAATAACCTTAACAGTGATAAGATACATGTTTTGATGACACCAGCATAGGCAAATCTTGTCCATCAGGTAGGATTTATGCAAGAGAGTGGTCCTGTGATAAAACAGTGGCAGGAATGGTGTCTCGTCCTGGTCTAGCACACCAGACTTTCACCCCCTTCCCTGTGGGAGTTACAGATGGGTCAATATATAGGGCTATGGGAGATACATGCACTGACCATAAAGATAAAACAAAACTTCCCTGCAAGATGCTCTTACCTCCTGGATGTTTTGGGTACACTACCGTGATCTTTGAGGGGCCACTCTGCTGTTACTCCAGGAATACACAGGAGGCCAGCTTCCAGCCTTTCCCGCAAGGGCCAGAAAGGCCAGCCAAGTCTGGTCTATGTGTCAAAATGTCCAGGGCCATGTCCATTCAACAGTATCTTCAGGGTTTAATGAAGTAGGGGTTGGCAGCAGGATGTTTCTCTGCTGGCCATATCCTGGCTTCTATAACTTTTCTTTGGTTTGGACGTACAGTTGTATAGGAGAGGCAGCAAGGTGTATGAGTATATCCACAGGGCTGAAAGCTCCTTTACATGGCTTCTCATTCAAATGCCATAGCACTGTCCATAGGTGACCAGCCCTGTAGACTATTGGTGTCCAACTTCAGGCCAGATTTCAACAAACCATTGTACATCTCTATCATGCCTGCCCAGGTAGGATTATATGGTACACAAAATTTCCACTTTATTCCTAATTGCTGCACCAGCCTTGTAACGCATTTCCAGTAAAGTGGGTGCCTTGATCACTCTCAATTACCTGCAGCCAAACATAGGCTGCAAAGAGATGCTCCAGGCCTCTCTTGGTGGTTTGCTGATCTGCACGACATGCAGGAAAAGCGACCAATAGTCCAGTAGCCATGTCCACACAAGTTATGGCATACCGATATCCTTCTGATATAGGCACAGGCCCAATATAGTCTATTTGCCACCTGACAAGGAGAATCGGCTCCCTTACTATTGTCCCATGTTGCTGTGGGACTTGGTGTAAGTCCCTTTTAGAGCATACGACACACTCCTTCCAGCCTCTGCTGACTTCTTCAAAGGTCAATGGCAATCCCCACCTATGGGCTACAGCCCACATTGTCTTTTGCCCCATGTGCAACAAATGCTGATGTAGCCATTGTGCCACATCAGAGGCAGGCTTTTCTTCCAGCCAATGCACCTGGGCCAATGTGTCTGCTTCATCATTCCCTGGGGATGCCATAGGCAAATGTCCAGTCACATGATACATGGTAACAGTCTTAGTCTGGCCAGAGACCCATAGGTCTTGCCACAACTCTTGCTCCCAAAGGGGCGGGTGACCAACCATCCAGTTGGCATGGTACCATGTCGGTAGCCAAGGGTCAAGCCCTGATAGATGGCCCAGCTGTCAGTGCAGACAACTATGGGGGAAGGCTCGTGGGTGATCATGAGCCATACTGCCCACAACTCAGCCCATTGACTGCTCTTCCCCTCTCCATCCTCCATCCATATTGTCTCAGTCTTAGGATAGAAAGCCACAGCCCTCCACTTTGGGGGCTGCTGATGACTGGAGCTGTCTGAATCCCAAGCATCTTCAGGTATAGGGCTTTTCCTTCCTGATAAGAACTCTCGGCTACAATGGCTCAAAAGCAAGTTCTTCCTGCTTTCCACTGGTATAAATCACTGGTCCCAGTAAGCATTGGAGTTCTCCACCTAAGGGGCTAGTAGAGAGAGCACTACACTGCTGTAAATATGCACCCCATTTGGCCAGTGTAGGTGTCTGTGCCATACCACTCTGTGGCCTTTGGGTCCAGTCTCACCCCCACACTGCAATGGGATAGGTAGTTATTACCTTGTTTGGAGCTGTTCCAGCAGTGGGCTCCATAGCCAGCAAGGCATGGTACATAGCAGCCAGTTGCTTCTCTGTCAAGGTGTACCAGACCTCTGCTCCTTTCCATAGTTGTGACCAGAATCCAAGGGTTGGCGTGTCTGTTCAAGCGGCTGCCAAAGACCTCATCCATAACCATCCTCAGTTACATGAACATCTAGCTCACAGGGCCTTGATAAGTCCATTACATTCAAGGTCTGTATGGCCTTGAATGCCCGCTTGGCAGCAGTAAAAGCAGCTGCACATGTCTCATTGCAGTCCCACCTGATGCCATTTCATACCAAGCAGTATAAGGGCTTCAGAATTTGTGTCAAGTGCGGGATAAACACTCTCCAGTAGCCCAAAAGACCTAAAAACTCTTGTAATACTGCCACAGTGGCAGGGGTGGGGAAAGTCTGGGCCTTGTCTATGACTTCTTCAGGAACTTTAGTTTTACCTCACCAGACAACCCCCAAGAATTTCATAGACAAACCAGGTCCCTGAACCTTGGTGCTGTTCACAGCCCATCCTTTTTCCTGTAGATGTTGCAACAGTCTAGGAACTGCCCTTTCTAAATCTGAAAGAGAATCAGATGTGAGCATATCATCAATGTAGTGATACAACTGCACTGTTTTCAGTTTCCTCCATGTGGCCAAGTCCTGGGCTACAAGTCCATGACAGATGGTAGGACTGTGGAGGTATACCTGTGGAAGGACAGTGAATGTCCACTGTCAGCCTTCCCATGTGAAGGCAAACTGTTCCTGACTTTCCTGTGCTATGTCAATAGAGAAGAAAGCATTAGCTAGGTCTGCTACATAATGATATGTTCTCAGCTCATGGCTGAGGGTGTGAAGAATGTCTGCTATAGAGGGGACAGGAGCATACAAAGGGGGTATGACTTTATTCAATTCCCTGTAGTCCATGGTAATACACTAGGAGCTGTCTGGCTTTTTCACTGGCCACACTGGGGAATTAAAAGGACTATCAGAGGGCTTTATCTCCAACTCCTTTAGAGTTTCTCCAATTCCCTTGTGCCCCCCAGGCAATTTATACTGCTTAGTATTTGTCACCCACAGAGGTACAGGCAGAGCTACTGGGGGGTGCTTAGCATGTCCCCTCAGAACTGCCTTTACTACATGTACCCTCAGTCTAAACTCACCTGCAGTGGTCTGTAACCACAGGCCCTGCAAGATATCTACCCCAAAAATATGGTCAGGGATGGGAGAAGTTTACATGGTATACTCCTTTGGGGGTAAATGCCTTATTCCCAAGGAGATTTCAGCTTTCTTCAATCTAATTGTCTTACCTCCATAGCCATCTATCACAGCAGGGGTCCCGGGAAACTGCTCAGGGTTGCCTTGAATAAGATCAGAGAACACCCAGCTCCTGTGTCCATGAGCACCAGGACACATTGTACATTCACAGGGACCAGTGAATTGCTAATTCTACATGTGGCCTCCAGTCCCCACCATGTGCCCCAAGGTGGGGACTTCGACCCCCCCCTTTAGTCAAACCATGATGCCCAATTGTTCTCCTGTGGAGGTGAGGGCTCAGGCAAGTCCTGAGAACTGTCTCCCATGAAGTTTTACAGGGACACAGGCCAGGCATGAGGCCTTGACTCTAGTTTCCGTGTCCTGGACCTCAGTGGCTGTAACTGCTGCTCTGGCTTTAATTGGTGCCACAGTTTTAACAATATTCTATTTGGCTGACCATCGAGTTTTTCTTTCACTACACTGGCCTTTATCAAATCAACCCACATCTGGATCCTTGAGAACTTCACAGGGCCTTTTGCACTTCTCCTTTCAGTCGAAGCCTGTACTTCCTTCTGTTCCCTTACTGTTTCAACCTCCCCCAGATCTGCTAAAGTACCAATAGCCTCACTTATTGATTGGCCTAGGTGGGGGGCAAGAGTAGTCACTATGGACACAAAGAGAGATGTGAGATCTGTATGCAGCACCAGATTTCTCATTCCTGCCATGAACAACTCCTCATTGGGGCCCTGGGGGGTCCATATTATAGATGATATTTTTCATACCCAATTCCCACAGTTGGAGCTCTGAATACATTTTCCAACTCCTGGGTAAATATGGTAAATCACCCTGAGTAGGCCAAACTATCCTGATGGCAGCTGCCACCCATTCCAGGAGTGTCTGATTCCCTGAGGCGTGACAGGCATTTTGCAGCTGCTGCTGGAGGGAAGGGTGGGTCATCAGGGAAGCCATTCTACTCATTTCAGTACCCGACATAACAACATTTTCCACCCCTGTATCCCAGAGATGTAAAAGCCATGTAGACAGAGATTCCGATGGCCTCTGCCTTTACTTGAAACTCATGTCCACCCACTCATCCTGGGTATAGGGGCGGAGCAAAGAGTGCTCCACAACCTGGGGAGGGGGCGGCTTCGCCCCCTGAGGAGCCCGTGGTTGTTTCATTTTTATTTTAATTACAGCTGGGTGGGCCTTTAAAATGGGAGAGGATGGTACCTCCAACCGTGGCCTGGGTAGCACATCTACCCATGGCCCCGCCTCCTCCTCTTCTACCCCTGGCCTCTCCTCCATCTCTGGGGCTGAAGGCACCACTCTTTCCTCCCCCTCCCACATGGCCTCCTGCAAGGTGGCTTTTTCTGCTGCCTCCCCCCTCACAGCTGCTAACAAATTTTCTAGGAGCATGACTTGCCTTTTCAGTAACTGTCTCTGTTCACTAACCCTCTTGATAATCCTCTCTTCCTCCTGTATAACATTTTCCACTATCTCGATGAAAAGAGACCCTACAATGCCAGATGTTACACGGCCCCCTAAGGTCTCCAAGTAGCTTTCCAACTCACAGAGGCCTAATTCTGCATCTTCCAGTGTTTCCACCCTTCCCCAGTTATGAGGAAGGTCCCATGCATCCAGGAGGTACTTTACCCTAGACTAATGCCCCACAGCTGGGGGGATAATAACAGGTGAAACTGCATACTCTGCCGCTGCATCCACTGGGGCCTCCCCACCATCCACAGGGTGGGTTCCGGGCAGCTCCCCACCATCTCTAGGGGCAGCCCTCCCATAGGTTTCACTCATTATGACAGATTTTGCATTCAGAGGTCCTGCTGACTGCGCCAGATGCAAGTCAGGGGAGAGGAAATCCCAGGGCTAGTATCTTTAAAACCGAAATCAGTCAAAGGGAGAAATAAAGTTTAAAACCCGTTTATTGCTTACAAACTGCATTCTGGGGCCATCTCCTTCCCCTACTGTGGCAGAAGCAAGCTAGGACCTCCCCCTAACCTCTCAAGTTCAGATAAGCCCTCGGTTGCCCAGTTGATTACCCACCGATATGGAGATGAACTGCTGTTCACCCCTGAGAACTGCCTGTTGATATGCAGTTGTACTAAAGCCAGGTGAGATATTCTGGAAATATTACAATTTTACCAACATCTGCCCTCTGCATCTTTTCCATCTGGATGTTTACCTGTATCCTTTATCATACTGTTGTTGGAAAATCCATTCTGGGGAGATCTCCCCAGGCACTAGGTGAGACCTCAACTGGAGAGAGGGTTCTTGACTGATTGAGAAAGAATTCACGAGTAGGCCGAGTAGATGACAAGCAAAGAGTAGTTTAATAAAGCAAAAGTACACACTACAGGAGGGAGCGCAGGCATGCTTGCAAGGTAAGCAGCCTGGTGGAGCTCAGATTGGGTGGTGTGGTGTTATAGCTGGAGTTCAAGTACGGGGTGGAATATTCATCAGGACAGAGGGGTTTTCTTGCAACAAGGATGGGGATTTCAGGGAAATAGGGTGATGCCCTCTTTGTCCTTAGGGAACTAACTATCATGGCGCCAAGGGATGTGATTTTTAGTATGCTAATGAGCATGTGATGTATTTTGAGGTGAAGTCAACTTCTCCATGTTGGAACCAGAGTTTTGGCTGGTCTATTATACATTCTTACTCCCCACACCCAGGAAAACAGTTTACATGGAGTGTTTAGAATGTAAACAGCAGCCAAATGTAAACAACAGCTGAAGTCTCCTTTCCCCTCCTGCTTGCGTCTGGTTTTCTACCTACTAAAACAAAAGCCTTTTATAATAAACTGGTAAATGGTAGTTTCTTTTCCTGAATTCTGTGAGCTGCTCTAGCAAAACAATTGACCTGAGTAGGGGGTTGTGGAGGCCCCAATTTATAGCATGTAAGTGCGAGGCACAAGTGACTTGATATTGGTTATTTGAAGTGGGGGCAGGACAATCTTGGTGGACTGAGGTTAGTAGGTAGCGTCAGAATCGAGTTAAAGTGTAGGGCATCCAGCCTGTGCCACAGAATTGCATGGTGTGGAAGAACTCTCCACACAGCTGGTGTCAGAAGTGTTGTGAGTCTGCCAATATTGTGAGAGTAAAGGAGAAACACAAGGGAGTGAGCTTTTCCTAAAGAAAAGGTTAAGGGAAGTTTTAGTAGTGAAAGAACCAAACTAACACCATAACAGGCTTCAGGAAGCCTCAGAAACTAGAAGGCCTAAGTTTCAGTCTCCCCGAAACTATCAGGTAGTTACATATTGCCCAAAGCACGTAACCACCCTCCTGCCATCCAATCAAGAGAAGCCGAAAGCCTCCCTACATTCTTGAGGATGGGGTCTGTGAGCAGGAGATATAGATAAGACCCTGTAAAAGTTAACCTGTTAGTCATCAGACAAGACCCTAAGTTCGCTCTGTAAGTGGTTAATTTCAAAGATACCTTAAATATTGTGGTTGGATTCCGCCAAAAGTAATGGATGCTCCAAATGATATGTATGGCTGGAATTGTCGTCAATAATGTTGTGTAACTATGATTGGATTGCTGTATCCATGTCCCAGTTTCCTGTAACCCCCTCTTCCCAACGCCCATAAAAATCCTCCCCGCCTTTGTCCAGGGCTCTCAGCTCACCTCCACTACCTAGGTGGAAATGCTGGGAGTCCAAGCTTAAGCCCATAATAAACGCCCTTTGCTCTTGCATATGTGACTCGGTCTCCCTGGTGGTCTCTGGTCTCTGAGGATACTGCAATCCGGACATAACATTTGGGGGCTCGTCCGGGATTCCTCCTCTCCAGAGGGGGTTTCCTGTCCCCAGAACCCCTTGGACCCCGACACGTTGGGCTCGACCGCCGGCTAAATTGGTGAGTGCACTCGTTTCTTTTGGGCCCTCTGTCTTAACCTCTTGTTGGACTGGTGCTTGTTTTTCTGAGGTTTAATTTCTTTGTGGTTTCCTTTTTGGTTCATTGTCTGTTTCGGTCTGGTGGTGTTGGGCTCTAGGTCTCAAAAAGGCCTCAAAGGAGCCAGGCGGACGCGCCGCGAGCGCTCGAGGCAGTGAGTTTCAGGAGACGTCTTGGACTCACAGGGTAGAGACAGCGGGTTTGAGTCCCGTGGCGCCACTCTGGGAATTAACGAGATCCCGTGAACGAGATCCCAGGGAACTCTGAGGCATTACTCTGTGGCCTTAGAGGTGTTCCGTTTAGACCCAGGGAACTCTGAGGCATTACTCTGTGGCCTCAGAGGCATTTTGTCCAGACCCAGGAAGCTTCAGCAAGGGAACTCCATTGTGTGTATGTTCTGTACTTCTGTTTTGGTTGTTTGACTGCTGGTTTGTTTAACTGCTTCGTTGTGACTTTGACTGACGAGGATGGTCTAAAAGAAAAACCTCCCATTTTTCATGGGACTTTGGGGCACTAACCTTACATACTTTACTTTAGAGAACCCCTGGAGACCTTCATACTCTCTTCGTTTTTTCCTCTGTTGGCCAGGAGGACTAATTCCTGTGTTTGGTGTTTTAATCTTGCTTCTTATACTATTTTTCTCTAGCCGGACTTACAACATGGGACAAACTGCGTCCACTCCTCTGGATCTGGTCCTGATTCACTTTGAAGAAGTAAAAACTCGAGCTCACAATATGTCTGTAAATATTAAGAAAGGAAAAATGTCCACCTTCTGTGCCTCTGAATGGCCTACCTTTGGAGTAGGATGGCCACCAGAGGGTTCTTTTCACCTTCCCTTTGTAGAGGCAATAGAGGGAAAAATCTTCCAAAGAGTGGGGGGCCATCCCGACCAGGTACCATACATCGCCACTTGGAAAGATTTAGTCATCAACCCGCCCACATGGATAAAGGCTTTTCTCCTCCCCTTAACTTCTCTAGCTCCTCCAGTTTTTCCACAGGTCCTGGTGACACGAACCTCAGAGAAAGAAGCCCAAGACGAAAACAGGAGCCAGAGTTTACTCCAACCCCGGCTTCAACTTCGCCTTCGGCTCCCCTTTACCCAGTTTTACAAGAAGTCACAAAGGAGGATCTTATCTTTCCTCCCCCACCCTATCCGTCTCCTCCTGCGCCAGCTCCCGATCCCCTTCTGCCCCTCTCCCCTGAGCCCCTACCGTCCCCACCCCCTCCTAGGGAGGGACCTGCCCACGGAACACGCAGCTGAAGAGGGGCCACCCCAGAGGTGGACTCTACCGTGCTCCCCTTGCGAGCTGCCAGGTCAATGGATGAGGCAGGAAATCAGCCTCACCACTACTGGCCCTTCGCCTCCTCTGATCTTTACAATTGCAAGTTACAAAACCCTCCTTTCTCTGAAAACCCTAAGGGCCTTATTGGACTACTAGAAACTGTACTCTTTACTCAGCAACCCACTTGGGATGATTGTCAGCAATTGTTACAGGTTTTGTTTATGACCGAGGAGCGAGAACGAATCCTGATGGAAGCGCGAAAACTCGTTCCTGGCCCAACTGGAGTGCCCACCATAAACCCTGCTATCATTGCTGCTAGATCTCCCCTTGTTCGCCCTGATTGGGCCTATAACACGGGAGAAGGTAAGGAGCGCCTTACGGTCTACCACCAGGCTCTATTGGCAGGTCTCAAAGCGGCCGCTAGAAGGCCTACTAATTTGACTAGGGTGTATGATTTAAAGCAGGGAGAAAATGAGAGCCCAGCTGCCTTCCTAGAACGGGTGATAGAAACTTTTAGACAGTTCACCCTGTTCGATCCTGAACAGGCAGAACACAAGTCAACCGTGGCTATGGCTTTCATTAATCAGGCAGCACCAGATATTAAGAAAAAGCTACAAAAGGTTGAACGCCTCGGAGAAAAGAGTCTCCAGGACTTAGTAGAAATAGCTGAGAAAGTATACAACAACAGGGACAGTGCCGAGGAAAAACAAATGAAGGCAGAGAACAGGCAGAACAAAAATTTAGCCAGAATGTTATTAGCTATGATGGCAGATTCAAAGGACCGCCGCCAACAATTAGAAGAAATTGCAGACTCAGAATGCTGTAAGTCATCGTCAAATAGAGATTGGTGCTCCTTCTGTAAAAAAAGAAGGACACACGACTGCTAGATGCTACAAAAATAAAAACCGATGTGCATGGTGCAAACAAGGGCACTGGGCTAAGGACTGTCCAAAAAAGAATAAAAAAATTGGGCCCAGAGTGTTGTTGGCTGGGGAAGACTCTGACTAGAGGGGACGGGGTTCGGAGACCCTCCCCAAACCCAGGGTAACCCTTAAAGTGGAGGGGAAACCAACTAATTTCTTGGTGGACACAGGGGCACAACACTCGGTATTAGTAGAGGCCAACGGACCTACTTCAAGTAGATGGTCCTGGGTTCAAGGTGCTACTGGAACCAAACAATATTCATGGACTACCCGAAGATCAGTTGATCTAGGGGTGGGCCGGGTAACCCACTCATTTATGATTATCCTAGATTGCCCTTATCCCTTGCTTGGGAGAGACGTTTTGTCCAAAATGAAGGCCCAGATTCATTTCAGCCCGCAAGGGGCACAACTCCTAAATGTAGAAGGAAAACCTATTCAGGTCCTCTCCCTCAGCCTGGCTGATGAATACCGACTATATGAAGAGCCCCTAACTCCAAATGCCCACATTGGCCAGTGGCTCCAAGAGTATCCACAAGCCTGGGCTGAGACCAGTGGCCTAGTACTAGCTCGCCATCGCCCACCAGTGTTTGTGGAACTCAAGTCGGGAGCAGATCCAGTGGCAGTTAGGCAATACCCAATGCCACAGCAAGCCAAAGAGGGAATCAAACCCCATATCCATCGCCTGCTAAAATTAGGTGTTTTAAGAGCCTGCCAGTCTGCCTGGAATACTCCCCTGCTCCCTGTTAAAAAGCCTGGAACAGATGACTATAGACCAGTACAGGACCTCAGGGAGGTTAACAAATGGGTGATAGATATACATCCCACTGTCCCCAATCCTTATACTCTTCTGAGCTCCCTGCCTTCTGAAAAACAATGGTATACAGTCCTTGACCTCAAGGATGCCTTCTTCAGTTTGCCACTGGCTCCCAGGAGTCAGGAATATTTTGCCTTCGAGTGGCATGATCCTGATATTGGCATCAATGGGCAGCTGACTTGGACACGACTACCTCAAGGATTTAAGAACTCCCCTACCATCTTCGATGAAGCACTGCATGAGGACTTGGGTGAGTACCGGAGGGAAAACCCAGACGTAACACTGTTACAATATGTAGATGATCTTTTAATTGCAACCACCACCAGGGAGAGCTGCCTCCGGGGAACTAAAAGCCTGCTTCAGACGTTGGGCAGGTTGGGATATTGTGCCTCTGCTAAAAAGGCTCAAATTTGTAAGTCCCAAGTTACATATTTGGGATACGTCCTTAAGGACGGACAAAGATGGTTGTCCCCGGCTCGAAAAGACACCATTCTCCACATACCGCCACCCAAAAACCCAAGACAGATGAGAGAATTCCTCGGGTCTGCAGGGTTTTGCAGACTGTGGATTCCAGGCTTTGAAGAGATTGCCAAGCCCCTATATGAACTAACCAAGGACAAGAGTGAGTTTCAATGGACCCCCGAACATCAACGGACATTTGAAACTCTTAAAACAGCTCTGTCAGCCCCTGCGTTGGGGCTTCCTGACATTACTAAGCCTTTCCACTTATTTGTGGATGAAAGTAAAGGGGTGGCAAAAGGCGTGTTAACCCAAAAGCTGGGGCCCTGGAAACGGCCAGTGGCCTACTTGTCCAAATGTTTGGACACGGTAGCAGCCGGATGGCCCTCTTGCCTGAGAACTGTAGCTGCAGTGGCATCATTAGTTAAAGATGCCGACAAGCTGACCCTGGGACAGGTTCTGATGGTGACCACCCCCCATGCAATTGAGGGAATACTAAAATAACCACCTGATCGATGGCTCAGCAATGCACGAATTACTCATTACCAGGCATTACTACTCAACCCTGACAGAATTATTTTCCAGCCCGCCTCCTCGCTCAATCCAGCTACACTCCTGCCCGATCCTGACGCGGACTCTCCACTTCACGATTGCACCAAGATCTTGGCCCAGGTACATTGTTTCCGAGAGGACCTAACAGATGTGCTTCTTCAAAATGCAGACCACACCTGGTTTACAGATGGAAGCAGCTTCATTTCAAATGGAGAGAGAAAAGCAGGAGCGGCTGTGACTACAGATGCTGAGGTAATTTGGGCCCCACCCTTGCCTCCAGGGACTTCAGCCCAAAAAGCTGAACTGATAGCCCTAACTAAGGCATTAACTTTAGGGAAGGACTTAAAAGTCAACATTTATACGGACAGCAGGTATGCCTTTGCAACAGCCCACGTACATGGGGCTATATACCAAGAAAGGGGCCTTCTGACCACAGAAGGAAAGACTATTGAAAACAAACAAGAAATTATAGACCTGCTACAGGCCCTTTGGCTGCCAAAAAGGGTGGCCATCATCCACTGCCCTGGCCACCAAAAAGGAGACCACCCCGTGGCTAAGGGAAACAACTTGGCTGACAAAACAGCTAAAGAGACTGCTTTTAAATCCATTGAGGCCTTACCTATAGTTCTGCCCGACCCTGGGGATCCCAGGCTACCTGAAAACCCTAAGTATACTGAGGAAGAAATCCAATGGGCCCAAAAGCGACCTATGAGCCAATTCTACAAAGGACGGTGGAAAGACTCAGATGGAAAACTAATCCTCCCAGAGGCCCTGGCAGAAAAGGTATTATCTAAAATACATCGATCCACACACATGGGAGAACACAGAATGCGGGATGCAATCCGTCGATCTCAAGTAGCAACCAAGGACTTACACTTAAAAATTGACAAAATTGTCCATGCATGCAAAGCGTGTCAACTCACTAATGCCTATTCTAATCCCCAAAATCCAGGACAACGCCTACGGGGTAAGAGGCCCGGGGCCTATTGGGAAATTGACTTTACTGAAATAAAACCAGGCAAGTATGGCTATAAATATCTCTTAGTTTTCATAGACATGTTTTCAGGATGGACTGAAGCCTTCCCCACCAAGAGTGAGACCGCGACTATCGTGGGAAAAAAGTTATTAGAAGAAATCCTGCCAAGGTATGGTTTTCCTCAGCTGATAGGGCCAGACAACGGACCAGCTTTCGTGTCTAAGGTAAGTCAGGGAGTTGCACAGTTTATTGGGGCAGATTGGAAATTACATTGTGCATACAGACCCCAAAGTTCAGGACAAGTAGAAAGAATGAATAGAACTCTAAAAGAGACCCTGACTAAATAGACCTTAGAGAGTGGTGGAGACTGGGTGGCCCTCCTCCGCTTTGCCCTGTATCGGGTAAGAAACTCCCCCTACCAAATGGGTCTGACTCCCTTTGAAATCTTATATGGAAAACCTGCCCCTATTATCCCTAACCTTCAGGCGGCTGCCCTGATGGACATAGAAGATCGTAACTTGTTATCAGAAATTCAGGCCATTCAATGGTCTCATAAACAGGTGTGGCCTAAATTATGTGCTCTTTATGAATCAGGTGCGCCCCTGGAGCCTCATCAATACCGGCCCGGTGACTGGGTCTATGTCAGACGGCACCGGCAAGAAACCCTGGAACCACGGTGGAAAGGACCTTACATTGTCCTACTGACTACTCCAACTGCTTTAAAGGTAGACAGAATAGCCGCTAGGGTCCATCATACCCACATGAAGCCAGCCAACCTAGTTCCTGAGAGCTGCGATCCCAAGGCTGCTAGTGACACATCACAGCCAGAATGGAAGACCACACTGTGCAGAGGAAAACCCTTACGGCTCAAGCTTTCCAGAACTGGCTGCTCCTGACTATAGTAGAATCCTCTGGCCGGCAAAGGAACGGCAACCCTCATCAACCAATGAACATCACCTGGCAGGTAATAGACACTGCATCAGGAGAGGTGGTTAACTCCACTTCCCGAGAGGCCCCCCAGAACACATGGTGGCCCACCTTGACTTTTGACCTCTGTGACTTGGGGGAGGGAGATCTCACCACCTGCGGGGAAGGGTGCTCAACCCCGATGGGGGGGGGCAAAAATTCGCTAACACGAATTTTATGTATGCCCCGGGTGGGAGAGAGATAGAACCTGGAAGAAAAAGTGTGGGAATGCGGATTCCTACTTCTGTGCCGCCTGGGGCTGCGAGACCACAGGAGAAAAGTCATGGGTAACCTCCCAGGCAGATTACATCTCAGTCAGAAGGGCAGGAAACTACTTAGGTTATATATGGACCCAAGGCAGTCAGTCACTTTGGTTTCCGCCTAAATCCCCAGGACACGGCGAAGTCCAAACCTATGCTAAAGGAAAAGGCCGCGTTGGGTCAGGAGGGTGGGGTGGAGCTTGCCACCCCACCACGACCGTGGGAGGCTCTGAAAAAGGGCAATGTAATACAGTATCCCTTTTACTGAGCTAGGAAAAGAGCAAGAATGGACAGGTGGAATGACTTGGGGACTTAGGTTACATGCTGAAGGAAAAGACCCAGGGACGCTGTTCACTGTCCGCATGATAGCACAGCCTCTAGGGGGCTCCCCCATCCCCGTGGGCCCCAACAAAGTTCTGACTAAAGAAAACCTCTTCCCTGCTAAGGATAATCTGACATCCCTGAATCCTAGCAGAAGTCCTGAAACCGAGCGTCCCCAGACCCTAACCCCAGACCCGCTCTGGCAGCTCATGAGTCAAACCTTTGTAATGATCAATAATACTAAGCCAGAGCTAACCCAAGAGTGTTGGCTTTGCTACTCAGCCAAGCCACCGTATTACGAAGGAAGAGAAATCAAGGGAAACTTTACCTCCTCCTCTAGCCAATCCGCCTGCAGGTGGGTTCAGGGCCAAGGAATAAGCCTCACCCTCCAAGATGTATCAGGAAAAGGGAGCTGCCTAGGCAGAGTCCCTAGAGAGCACAAGAAACTCTGCAACCATACCACCCCAGCACCAAATTCAGACAATTACTGGATTCCCCCTGATGACATGTGGTGGGCTTGCAACACAGGGCTCACCCCATGTGTCTCTTCTCAAGTATTAAACAAGACCCAAGGATTCTGTATCCTTGTACAGCTAATGCCCCGAATTACGTATCATATCAGCGAGCAGGTTATAAACGCCTTAACCGGCCACGGGCCCATTCACAGAACACGCAGGGAGCCGCTCACTGCCATCACTCTATCTATCCTCCTGGGGCTAGGTGTAGCTGGGGTGGGAACGGGAGTAACCACCCTAGCCCTGCAGAGTAAAAACTATCATGACCTCTGAGTTGCTATTGATTCAGACACCCAAAATTTAGAACAATCTATCTCCCAGTTAGAAAAATCACTTTCTTCCCTGGCTGAAATGGTTTTGCAAAATAGGCGAGGGCTAGACTTACTGTTTTTACAGCAAGGCGGCCTCTGCATAGCCCTGAAAGAAGAGTGCTGCTTCTATGCTGACCACTCTGGAATCATTAAAGAGTCCCTAGCAAAAGTCAGAGAAGGACTCGCCGCCAGAGAAAAAGAACACAAAGCTTCCTGAAGTTGGTATGAAGAGTGGTTCTCAAGCTCCCCTTGGTTAACAACCCTCCTCTCTACCATACTAGGGCCCCTAGTCGTATTACTCTTAATACTCACTTTCGGTCCATGTAACCTTAACAAGCTGGTACAATACATAAAAGAACGCCTGAGTACAATTCAGCTTATGGCCCTCAGGCAACAGTACCAACCCTTACATCAACACACTTCTCCTTAAAAGGCAGGATGAAAACAATGTCAATAGTCCACAATTAAAATTAGTCACTAACCAGCTATTTTGGCTTCTGTAAATCGCTTTGCATATACCTTTGTCTATGTCTCTTTCCCTTTGCTTTGATGTTTCAATTTATAGTTTGATTTATTATTTTATGCGAGATCCAATATTTAACCGACTGACTGACCCAAGATTGGGTCAGTTACAAGACAGAGGGGGGAATGAAAGAACCAAACTAACGCCATAACAGGCTTCAGGAAGCCTCAGAAACTAGAAGGCCTAAGTTTCAGTCTCCCCGAAACTATCAGGTAGTTACATATTGCCCAAAGCATGTAACCACTCTCCTGCCATCCAATCAAGAGAAGCCGAAAGCCTCCCTACATTCTTGAGGATGGGGTCTGTGAGCAGGAGATATAGATAAGACCCTGTAAAAGTTAACCTGTTAGTCATCAGACAAGACCCTAAGTTCGCTCTGTAATTGGTTAATTTCAAAGATACCTTAAATATTGTGGTTGGATTCCGCCAAAAGTAATGGATGCTCCAAATGATATGTATGGCTGGAATTGTCGTCAATAATGTTGTGTAACTATGATTGGATTGCTGTATCCATGTCCCAGTTTCCTGTAACCCCCTCTTCCCAACGCCCATAAAAATCCTCCCCGCCTTTGTCCAGGGCTCTCAGCTCACCTCCACTACCTAGGTGGAAATGCTGGGAGTCCGAGCTTAAGCCTGTAATAAACGCCCTTTGCTCTTGCATACGTGACTTGGTCTCCCTGGTGGTCTCTGGTCTCTGAGGATACTGAAATCTGGACATAACAGTAGTGTTATTTACCATATTGCTGAGTGGCAAGTATGGAAAGGTACATAAAATATCAGGCTCTGTTCTGTGAACTACCGAATGCATTACATTATTTGTGTCTGTAAATATGTCAAGATGAATTATGGCAGAAGGTAGGCTGAAAAATCATTTCCTGCACCTCTGCTTTGTGTGCCGATGGTCATGGACTACCCAATAGTGAACAACTATTTCTTCGGTATCTGTATCAAATAGGGTCCAATTAGGAGACAGGATCATGGTACAGCTGTCTTGCAAATGAGTTTCAGCCCCAGGCAAGTTCACTATAGATTCACTGTGACCAAAGAAATTTACAGCAAAGGGTTCTTGGGGTGAAGAGGTTATACCCAACTTCATTTCGAGGTGGCAGGTCAGTCCCTTGGCACTGCCACCACTCCAGCCTCCACTCCGCTCTCCTACAGCCTTCCAGCCCCGCCACCCAGTCTCCGGTAGAGCACTGGGCGGAACTCCTTACATTAACACAGTAATGGCTTATTGCCTAAAGGTGTGGAAGCGGTAGCCTAGCAACAGGCCAGTTACATTTAAGTTCAGTGAGGATCCTGGCCATAGGAACCCCAACTTCCCCACAACAGCAAAGGCTTAATTATAAAGAATTATTAAGTATAACGGGATTGGGATAACAAGGGATTGGGTAGTAAAGGTAAAAAGAACTCTGAAGAATACAAAAACAGTAGCTCAGAGGAGCAGATACTATTCTGAGGGCTGAGAAAAAGCTCCCAACGAAGAAAAGCCTCTCACCCCCAGGGCTGAGATCCAACTTTGTTGGAGAGAGCATAGGTACAGCTCACTGAATGGAAGTGAACTCGCAGGAGGTCCAGTCCCTCGAGTGCAAGAAAAGCTGTACGAGGGGAGCCATCTTGCCAGTGATGCCGGGGTTCTTGTTCACGAAGCCAAAGAATGAGCTTCATAAACAGTCAAGGTAGGAGAGCAAGGTACAGGCTTTTATTTAGAGATAAACTGAAAGGACAGAGCTCCCGGCTCACTCCAGGAGGGGAGAAGAGAGTCCCAGGGTGGTGCGTTGTCTAGGGGTTTTTATAGGCAAATGAGGATTTTTCCAGAACATGAAAAAAAGGCTTAGGGTTGTGGACTTGTACCACCTGCCCTGCTCTCAAGGTGGGCTGGGTTGTTCTCTGCTTGCTAGGGTTGTTTACAGTATAAAGTCATGGGTTATACTGAGATACTCTTCCCTATTTGTAAAACCACTCAGTCACTCTAGGCTAAGCTGCTCCTGGCCTTTTGACTTTTAACTGACCTTACTGAAGATGTCTATATTCTTAGTCTGGTATCTTGATCCTAGAGGATTAGTGTTACCTTGACTTTGCATAATGCTTAACACAGAGTTTCAAAAGGGACTTCGTTGCCCATTGTTATATTGCTGACTGTAAATATCCTGCCCTGCTTTTTCTGGAGGCCCTCACCCTACTCTGACTACACTCATGGTCCCTGTCTCACCAGGAGCACTAGAGTATAAAACTGCCCAAGGTAGGGGCTGGGGTTATCAGCTGGCTGCGTGTCCTGCCGGCAGTCGTGCACTGGAGAACCAGGCAGAGCGGAGAGCCGGCGGCCCTAGAGGGATTGCCTGCACGTGGTGGAACTGGTGCTGCTGAGGCCTAGTGCTGCAGGGGGTGCCAGGGGAGGCCCAGGGCCAGCAGCAAAGCTCCTCCTCCTGCACCGCCTCCCTGCAGCTTCCGCCGGCACAACTGGACAAGCCACCCGCAGAGGGGCGCTCAATACCCAGTCCTCTGGCAGCAGAGCCGGGGAGCAGGAGCTGAGGCACTGTGCGCTGCAACTGGCACAGGATCCTGAACTTCCACAGGCAGTTGAAATGAATACTGCTTTTCCGGTATCAGTTGACTTTTCCGCCCTACCGAAGGTCCCGCCCGCCAGTCCCGCCCTCAAAGCCGGTCCCACCCCAGCAGGTCCCGCCCATTCCCTCCTGCCACTCATCTTGAGGCCCCGCCTTCCCCTCCCCTCAAAGATAGCCCCGCCCCTTCACACAGGCCCCGCCCCTCCCGTCAGGTTTCCCCCTATACCGTGGGCCCCGCGCCTCCCCCACTCGTCCTCACGTTTCCAGGTCCCGCCCCTTCACACCCGTCCGCCTCCTCTCAGACCCCGCCCTCTGTACCTCGTCGGCCCGAAAGGGACCTCTGTGCGCGAGGCCGGTTGGGAAGTTGGCTAAAGATGGCGGCAGAATTGAAAAGCCCGAGCCTCGCCCTCGGCCCTGAGGGACAGGGAGGGCTTGGGGAGAGCAGGTGCGCTCCCGCCCTCCTTGAGGGGTTTGGGCCGGCCAGGGAAGCTACTGCGACGCTCGCTTGGCGTCCCGGGGTGGGGGCGTGGGGTTGGGCGTGGCGTGGGGGCGGGACTTGGGGCGGGCGGCGCCCTCGGCCCGGAAGTGCGGGCGCGGCGCGGGCGCGGACGGCCCCTGGCGGCCGCGGGAGGAGACTGCGGCCGGGGAGGGCGGGCAGGCGGCGCAGGAGCGGCGGCGGCTGCGGGCCGGGCGGGCATGTAGTGGGCGCGGGCGGAGCGGGCCTCCCGGGGCGGGCCGGACCGCGGGGGCTCGTGGCGACATGGAGGAGGAGGGCAAGAAGGGCAAGAAGGTGAGGGTGCGCGGGCGTGTCCTCCGCGGTGCGCGGGACGGGGGCCGGTGCTCGGGGGACAGGCATGGGTCCCTCGGGCCGGGCTTGGGTCTGCTGGTGCGGGCTTGGGCGGTCCGGTTGGGAGGTCGGGGGAAAGGAGGTGAGTTGTGAGGCCAGCGTGGGGAGTTCGGGGGCGCTCACGGTTGGAGGTGAGAGTGGCGGCCAGGGCGGCGCACGGTCAGGCCCGGGAAAGGGCTGTCTGTCTCCGAGGATCGGGTAGGAGCCGAGCCTCTGGACAATGGGGTTAGGTGGTCCAGGCTGGCCCGGCGGGGCGGGGGAGGAAGGAGCCGCGCCTTTCCGCCCCTTCCGGTCAGCGCCTCTCCCCCAAACCAGGCTCTCCATATGGCCTTCCCCGCGGGCAGTGACCGGGGCTGCAGAGGAGCCGGCCCCGTTTTGGGGCCAGAAAGTTTTCCAGGGTTGGTGTCTTAGAGACGGTGGGGTATGAGCTTAATGTGGAAACATTTGCTGCTCAGTTGACTTCAACTTTTTGATACCAAGTAACAGCAAAATCTGTCCCTCACTGTATAGTCTGTTCAAGTTTGAGTTCTGCTTTACCTAATACCAGCTGAGTGATTTCAGTGGCGTTACATTTAGCACTTGGATTTCGGACACAGTTCAAGAGGTTCCCTTAGATTATGTAGTTTTAAAAATATGGCTTTAATTGTAGGGAGACTGAAATAACCAAGTGGATAAGCTTGGTTACTTGGTTACTGTTAAAATGAAAAATGGGTTTCGATGAAATAGTATCTTTTTCAAATACAGGCTTTATAATGTGTTTTACCTATCGTTTTCGTTTTAATAAACGTGTGCACTTTTATGCACGAGTTTAAAACGGACCTTGATAAGTTCTCTGATTTTACCACCGTCTTTCAGAGCCAGCTGTGTCCTTCAATTGAAATTACTCATCACCTTGTACAAGATGCCCCATTTTAAAAAGGCATACTAGAAATTGATTGTAGCCAGGTGGTCTTCAGGGGATTGCCTGGTGCTGCTTCTCTCTTTACTCATTATTCTGTTACTTCATGAACACACCTGTCTAATTTAAGAGCAGTATCAGTATCAGTTACCTACAAAGATGGGTTAAGTCTGGAAAACAGCCCAAGAAAGGGATTCAGCCTGCAAGCATTAGACCGCAGAAGGATGCTGCCCACCCTAAAGAGAAAAGCTGAGTTTACTGTTTCTCCAGAAGAAATCAGCCAGTTCCATCCTTCAATCTTGCAGATAGGAAATGGCCTGTCTCCAGCACCCTGGGTTGCCAGCTTTCTGTAGAGTAGCCCCAGAAAGGCACCGGTTCTGGACACATGCATCTTCCACAGTCAGGCCAGAAGGTGTCTGTTAAGGAGAGTCTCTCCTTTTGGGCGGGTGCTGACCTGTCTGTGATTGGGAAGGTTGGGGCTGACTGAATTCTTACTACCAGCTTTGGTAAAAACATTAAAACGTTCAGCAGCATTGAGAGAGAGAAACAGTAAGACATTCTCGAGCTTTTGGAAGAGAAGTGAAAAACCAATAAAACTCAAAAATTTTAGAGCTGGGGGCAATGGGAAGATTTAGGCATAGAGAAGTTGTTAATAATGAATTTTATTGTGTGCTTTAGAGGAGATAATCAGTTGTTACATAGTTGCCTAAGGATGGAGTTCGCGTTTTTTGTATGGAGCGCTGCTGCCCTAGCTCCTTTTCCCACAGGCAAGCTGGACAGAGAACTTGCAGCCTGAACTCCTGTCCAGGCCACTACTTAGCATACTTTACCTCTCGCTCTCTGCCAATCCTGAGCCGGCAGAACCTTCCTGCTCTACTCCCCCATTCAAAGTGAGGTCACTTCCAACTAATGAAACTTGGTGTTTAAGTTGTTCTCTTTGTGGTAACTTAACCACAGATACCTGTTTTAAAATTTGTATGCAAGTTCAAGGTAAAACAGCTTAAGTAATGAATTTAAACTCTTTACCAGTTAGCTCCCTCAAAAATGCAGTTTTAAACCTTTAAAAATGTGCACTGGTAGGCTTTGTCAGGTCTTCAGACACTCAGTGTTTTGTCAAGCAGTTATTCAGGCTTGTTCTCCCGTGGCCTGTTTCCTCAGGACAGGAATCAGTGAGCTGCCAGAGAACCAGTAGACCAGAGTCGGTTTCATATAAAGTGGCCCCAGATACAGCTCTGTTCTTTTCTCATGCTGCCATGGCACATACAATGAGGGTGACTTGAGCTCTTAAAATGGCCCATGGAAGGCACTAGAGATGTGGGAGCTGCTGATGGGGAGATGAGTAAGTCTTGGAGTTGCTGAGGCAAGAACATGTGGACAAAGAAGTCCACTGGTTGCTAAAGGTGTGGAGCTTGGAGTAGGAATGACTACTGGGGTCCCTCTCCTACCCCGATTACGTTTCAGACCACCAGTCTTGATTTGGGGGTTTGGAGAATAAGGCTTTCTCCTTACAAAATAGACCCAGGTTTCATGTATTTCAACGCTACTCTGTCAGGATGTGATTCCTTTCTGTAGGAAACTTTGACGTACACTTGAGTTGAATTTTGTGCATTTTTATAAAATCACTTGACTTAGATGAGGATCACAACCCATGGGAGGTCACTATGGGGCCTCAGCTCTCTTTGGGTCCCAGCTTCTGCTGATAGGTTATAGGTTGCACCACCAGTGGCCATGATTTCAGCCATAATAAGATTAAATAGCTTTATGTTGGTTTATTTTCTTTAAGTGAGAATAAAAAGACCTGGATATTCAGTGATGATGAATTATTATTATCAACTTTGTTGGGTGTAATATTTGTATTTTGTCAAGTTCTCACACATGTACTGAGATGTTTATAGGTGAAGTGATATGGTTTCTGAGATATGCTTTACTCAAACTAGAAAAAAAAGTAGGCAATACCTGAATTCTTTGGCAATGGGTATTCATTGTTCATTATTCTGTCTAGTGGATTTTTGAGTTTCCATAGAAGAAATGGGGAGTGAAAGAAGCCCCTGGTTATGGGCTTTGGTGGTTAGCTCCTGTATCTCCTGAATCATTGCTCAGCCAGTGTCCTTGGGGAATGGAAAGTTGGGCGGCCAGCACCTGTATACTTCTGTAACTCTGCCGTGGGCAGCCATCCCTTTCCCATAGATGTGCGCACACATGTGTAAATATTTGTGTAGCTGAAATCAAAGTTTAAAGAAATTATTTTCTTACTCTTTTTTTCCATTGAAAATTGTCAAGACCTGCTAAATTGCTTTTGGAACTAAATTGATTCTAGAGCTGTCATAGCTGTGACTTGGGTTAGCAGGTGCATGTGGGCCCTGTGCCGTGTTTCATCTTTCCTCTAAGATAGTTGTCACGGTGCTTCCTGAGTGGCAGCACGGTGCCCTGAGGTGCGGGGCTGGGAAGACCAGGGCAGGAGGTGCCTGCAGAGATCAAAGGTCAGGTGTCCTTTGGACGAGTCCAGCCATGACCTGCAAATGTGAGGCTTATTCCTCTCTGGTTTGGAGAGTTGCCATTTACATTGTTTTGTGTTTATTAATTTGTAATGTAAGGAACAGTAGAGTCCTTGTCTCCTTCAGTCAGATTCTAGAACTGTCATGATTTAGAATCAGAAAGTGTACAGGAGGCCTACAGTGCATCTCTGTCACTGCTTTGAGCACCACTGGAGGGGAGGTGTGTAGAGGGAAATGTCTCTCTGGGCGCCAAGCTGCAGTGGGGCTGCTCTGAGATGAGAGGGCTGTCAGCATTTCACCATGAGGTCAGGGTGGCCACCTTTGGTACCCAGTGGGGTTGGTCGCCACAGATACTGCTGGCCTTACATTTTTACATTTTGTCAGCAACAGCCCAACTGTCCTTGTCACCACTCTGCAGTGGGAGTTAACAGGCACAGTTAGGTACTGTACATTTAGCTGATGAGCAAGAAATCATCCTGTTTGAGTGCCTCTTGCATGCTTAGTACAGTGAGAAGAAGGGTGAGAACTTTGTGTTTTGTTTGGAGAGAAAGCTGCTCACGTAACGTTAGAGAATGAGAGGGCCAGTGTCAGCATCCCAGGAGAGACGTGGGTGGCCTCCACTGATTACCTGGGGGCCACGTGCATGCCATTAGGCAGCAGGGGAGGCAGGGGCTGCAGCCAAAGTCCAGGAGGGCCTGGGCCTGGGTGGGCGGGCGTGCAGCTTTGGTACTGTGTGCAGATGAAGCCATGAGAGGCTTTCCTTTATCCCTGTAAGAACTACTGTTTTTTGGCCCTGACCATGTGCCAGGTGTAGATGGCGGGGAGACAAATGGGCTGTGTGGCTGTGAAGCCTGAAGCTGAGCCCAGAGGACTGTGAGAAAGCATGCTTTGACCAGTGCACCTTAGAAAACCTTCCTGTTATGAAGACATCCAGTTCAAGTGTAGAGAAAATTGGGTAATGAAGCCCCAGTGCCCACTTGAGACATTGCAGGGCATTTGTTCCCAAGGTCACATCCCTCATCCAGCCCTGCTCCCCAGGTGACATGGGCCGACATATGTCACCCCCCAGATTCACATGATGAAGCTCTAACACCTCAGAATGGATCTGTGTGGATGCAGGGCTTTCAGAGGTGATTAAGGTAAAATGAGGTTGCATTGCTGGGCCCTGATCCCATGTGACCAGTGTCCTCATAAGAAGAGGAGGTGAGGATCCAGATGCACAGAGGGACCATATGAGGTACAGGAGGAGACGGCATCTACATGCCCAGGAGGAGCCTCAGGAGGACCCGCCCAGCCACACTGTGACCTCAGGTGTCCAGGCCCAGGCCCAGGAGGGCCCAGTGTCTGTGATTTAAGCCACCCTGTCTGTGAATCTGTGATGTTTGTAAGGTAGCATAAGACAGTAGTATTTCACAGCAAACCCGAGACGTCAGGGTGATGGGGCAGGGGTCGCAGGGAGGGGCCATGTTGGCAGGACTTGGTCCTGTAGGCCTGGTCTGTGCTGTCTCAGACGTGGGCAAGCTGCTCTAAGCAGCAGGTGGGCTCCCAGCACTCTCCGTGGGTCCCAGGTGGAGCCTTCCTGCTTTGGTGTGGCCCTCCAGGGCTCGCCTCCGGCTTGGGGTTCATTCCACAGGCCCAGGACCGAGGCTGTTCTTCATGGGCTGCCGTGTCCATGGGGCACAGGTGCGGGAGTTTAGATTTGGATTCGCCAATTTAGTAGAAATAAAAAGGAAAATTTTTCCTTTGTTCTGTGCCAGTGCTGAAAATGTAACTGTTTTTCCTCCTTAGTGGGCCTGAACAGTAGCAGTTTTTGCTAGATTGTGTTAAGAATTAGGGAATTTGATTGTGGGCATTAGATGCATGCAATGGAAATAATTGTCTTTGATAAGTGCAGTAGGAAGTTGGAATTTAGGCTTTTGTCTGAGGCTTAGGAGGGTGAACTGCAGTGTATACCGTGTAACCCAGGAGGGGTGGCATTCTGGAAGGGTGAGAAAAATGTCCAGTCTGACCCTGATGTGTTACAGTTCTTAAGGAAAACCTGGTGTGGGTGTCCCTCGGGTAGAAGGTGCTATTTGACCTATGATGTTATTTGTGACTCTGAGAAGAAAAAGGGAGAAACTTGTATTTATTGGAATCTTCATTATCCACCATGTAGTTTAAAATTCCATGCAGTTGCCCTGGAGTCAGATAGTTACCACTGACTGTGCAGTCAGGTGTGGCTCAGAGCATCCCGTTTTTCCCTTGTTGTTTACATGGTGGGGAGTCAGTACTTTAATGCCCTGGGTAGACCTAAATGTCAAGCATATTATCCGACATGTCACACATCAGGAGATGTTCTGGGTCTGCCCATGTCTGTTTTATTACTGCCAGTGTCCCTCTGAAAAACTCCTATGTTGTGTGTTCTGAGGTATACACAATAGCCAGGGCAGACCTGCCTGTCCGTCGGCATCAGGCATGTTTCAGGCTCTGTTTGGAGGCTCCTTGCCCCTAATACTGAATCTTTGGCTCCCTCCTTAGAGGAGCAACGTGTAGCTGCTGTCAGCTTTGTCCAGCCCTTCTTCCTGCATTTTACCATGGAAAATTTTGAATACACTAAAGTTGAAAGAATTTTATGGAAAAATCCCTCACCCCAGCTGTGCTTGTTTTACCCCATATCTGCCCATCTCTTCATCCCTCTACCCATCCATCAGCCGATTTTATTTTTCTGATGGATTTCAGAGTAAATTAGATATTAGTTCACTTTGATCTAAACATTTCAGCTTCTAAGTTTCTTCTGCTGTAAAATTTATATACAGTGAAATGTATACATCTTAAATGTACATGAGCTGAATTTTGACAGTTGCATACACCTGTGCAACCTGAGCCCCTGCCAAGAACGAGAGCATTACCATTGTTCAGGAGGTGACCTTATGCCTCTTGCAAAGTCCCTCCTTAAAGCAACCGAGTTCTGATTTTTCCACTGTAGGTTAGTTCTGCCCGGATTAGTTCTATGTGTTCTAGAACTTCATACAAATGGATTCATACAGTGTATGTCTTTTCATGCGAGGATCCCTTTACTCAGCAAGGTGTTTCAGAGGTTCATCCATAATGCTGCATGTGTCAGTCACTGCTTAGTGACGCCCTGTGTGTGCACATACCACAGCTTGTCTGCCATTCACCTGTCGTCAGATGTTTGGGTTCCTTCTAGTTTGGGTGGTTATGAAAAGCCACTGTGAACATTTTTGTGAACAAGTCATTGCACGGACACATGTCATTCCTAAGAATGGAATTGCCAAGTTCTACGGGAACTGTATTTAACTTTGTAAGACGCTACTAGACTGAGCCCCTCCTCCGTTTCCTCCGCCAGTTCTGTCACTGGGGGGTTGAAAGCTGAGTGTTTTGGTTTGCTTCTCCCTGTACGTCTCTTAAACTTGGCATTGTGAACTTTTAGCTCCGTTCGTAAGTACACACACACGTAAGGTCAGTAGGTCTTGTTGGAGTGACTCTTGATGCATTGACTGCTGATACGTGTGCCACTCTTTCTTGCTTTTGAAGTCCGCTGTGTCAGATGTCAGCATTCACACCAGCTGGCTTATGCTGTACATCTGCATGTGGTGTCTTCTAGCATGGCTATATGGCTGTAGCTTTGGGTTGAAACTCTATCTTTTATAAACAGCATATTGCTTATGTGGTTGTTATATCTTTCTTTTTTGGTGTAATTCCACCAATATATTTAATATAATTATTGATGCAGTTGTGTTTGTGTACCATTGTGCTGTTTGTCTTCTATTTCTGCTCTTTGCGCTTTGTTTCCATGTCCCTCCTTTCTGTCTTTGGGCTGAGCATTTTCAGTGTTCTGTTCTCTTGCTCATTTTCCTTGGCTCCGTCTCCTCTGGGGGTTACAGTACGCGTCCACAGCTTGTCAGGCTGCCGTAAGTTACTTTCTTGTCTGTTGTAAGAACCTTTCAGAAGTATCATCCATTTATACTTCCTCCTGTCATTCACATGACTTTGGACATACATTTTATTTCTTAAAATATTGTAAACCCACTTGATTTACCACAGTTGATTTTTCATCTTTTATATTGAAATAAATTTAACATAAAAGTTGCAGAAATAGTACACAGAGCACCCATACACTTTCCACTCAGATTCCTCAATTGTTAACTTTCCTGAACCATTTAAGAATAAGTTGCAGACACGATGCCCTGTGACCTTTTATCCTCAGCGTGTATTTTCTACGTATAAGGATACTCCAACTTTACTTCAGCAATCAGAAAATTAATAGTCCAGTATTACCTCTAATTCATGGGCCCCACTCAGACCGGATGCGGAAGCCAGTTTGCTCTATTTTTTTGTGATGTTGACTTGCCAGGTTTCTGCAGCTGAAAGTTCTTATTTATTCCTCTTTTACTTGCACTACTAATCCTTTACCATCCTTATTTACATTGAAGCTCAAATTGTGCCAAACTCAGTAAGTAGGAGACACTTTAAGCTGGCTCTGGTGTCTTTTTATTTTTAATTGTGGTAAAAAATAACAACAACCCATAACGTACAATTTACCATCTTAAACATTTTCAAGTGTACAGTTCAGTCATGTCAAGTACATTCACATCGTTGTGTGTCTGGTGTCTTTTGACAGCTCTTTCGATGTTCTTTGAGCTCTTGCTTATGTTTGCTAAAACATTCTAGGCTCCCCTGAGACCTTGCTGTCCCAGCCCTGAGCTAGACATTTGTCTGTGGAGCCCTGGTTGCTTTCATTGGAAGTGGTGTTTGGAAACCAAGGTCTGACCAGTGGACAAGCTCATATCTGCTCAGGGGCTGTTAACGTCTAGGCCCTGGAGTTCATCAGCCTGCTCTCTGACAGTGTTGTTCTAATACAAGCTACTTTCCTGTTACAGAACCTCTTTTGAGGTCTTGGTTCTTTCTTTTTTTTTTTGGTATCATTAATATACAATTACATAAGCAACATTGTGGTTACTAGATTCCGCCATTATCAAGTCCCCACCACATACCCCATTACAGTCACTGTCTATCAGCATAGTAAGATGCTATAGAATCACTACTTGGCTTCTCTGTGCTATACTGCCTTCCCTGTGCCCCCCGCTACATTATGAGTGCTAATCGTAATGCCCCTTATTCCCCTTCTCTCTCCCTTCCCACACATCCTCCCCAGTTCCTTTACCTTTGGCAACTGTTAGTCTATTCTTCTGTTCTGTGAGTCTGCTGCTGTTTTGTTCCTTCAGTTTTTTCTTTGTTCTTATCCTCCACAGATGAGTGAAATCATTTGGTACTTGTCTTTCTCCATCTGGCTTATTTCACTGAGCATAATAATACACTCTAGCTCCATCCATGTTGTTGCAAATGGTAGGATTTGTTTTCTTCTTATGGCTGAATAATACTCCATTGTGTATATGTACCACGTCTTTTTTATCTATTCATCTACTGATGGACACTTAGGTTGCTTCCATTTCTTGGCTATTGTAAATAGTGCTGCGATAAACATAGGGGTGCATATGTCTTTTTGAGACTGAGAAACTGCATTCTTAGGGTAAATTCCTAGGAGTGGAATTCCTGGGTCAAATGGTATTTCTATTTTGAGTTTTTTGAGGAACCTCCATAACGCTTTCCACAATGGTTGAACTAGCTTACATTCCCACCAGCAGTGTAGGAGGGCTCCCCTTTCTCCACATCTTTGCCAGCATTTGTTGTTCTTAGTCTTTTCGATGCAGGCCATCCTTACTGGTGTGAGGTGATATCTCATTGTGGTTTTAATTTGCATTTCTCTGATAATTAGCAATGTGGAGCACCTTTTCAATTGCCTGTTGCCACCTGAATTTCTTCTTTGGAGAATTGTCTGTTCATATCCTCTGCCCATTTTTTAATAAGGTTATTTGCTTTTTCTGTGTTGAGATGTATGAGTTCTTTATATATTTTGGATGTTAACCCCTTCTCAGATATGTCATTTAAAAATAGATTCTCCCATACTGTAGGATATCTTTTGGTTCTGCTGATAGTGTCCTCTGCAGTACAGAAGCTTTTTAGCATGATGTAGTCCCATTTGTTCATTTTTGATTTTGTTTCAGGAGGAGATGCATTCAGGAAAAAGTTGCTCATGTTTATATTCAAGAGAGTTTTGCCTATGTTTCCTTCGAAGAATTTTATTGTTTCATGACTTAGATTCAGGTCTTTGATCAATTTCGAGTTTACTTTTGTGTATGGGGTTAGACAATAATTCAGTTTCATTCTCTTGCATATAGCTGACCAGTTTTGGCAAGACCACCTGTTGAGGAGGCAGTCATTTCCCCATTGTATATCTATGGCTCCTTTATTGTATATTAATTGACCATATATGCTTGGGTTTATATCTGGGCTCTCTAGTCTGTTCCATTGGTCTATGGGTCTGTTCTTGTGCCAGTACCAAATTGTCTTGATTACTTTGGCTTTGTGGTAGAGCTTGAAGTCAGGGAGCTTAATTCCTGCCGCTTTATTCTTCCTTCTCAGGGTTGCTTTGGCTATTTCGGGGTCTTTTGTGGTTCCATATGAGTTTTAGAATTATTTGCTCTAGTTCATTGAAGAATGCTGTTGGTATTTTGATAGGAGTTGCATTGAATCTGTAGATTGCTTTAGGCAGGATGGCCATTTTGACAATATTAATTCTTCCTATCCATGAGCACGGGATGTGTTTCCATTTATTGGTATCTTCTTTAATTTCTCTCATGATCATCCTGTAGTTTTCATAGTATAGGTCTTTCACTTCCTTGGTTACGTCTATTCCTAGGTATTTTATTCTTTTTGATGCAGTTGTGAATGGAATTGTTTTCCTGATTTCTCTTTCTGCTAGTTCATCGTTAGTGTATAGGAATGCAACAGATTTCTGTGTATTAATTTTGTATCCTGCTACTTTGCTGAATTCAGATATTAGTTGTAGTAGTTTTGGAGTGGATTCTTTAGGGGTTTTTTTTGTACAATATTATGTCATCTGCAAACAGGGACAGTTTGAATTCTTCCTTACCAATCTGGATGCCTTTTATTCCTTTGTGTTGTCTGATTGCCGTGGTTAGGACCTCCAGAACTATGTTGAATAAAAGTGGGGAGAGTGGTCATTGTTGTCTTGTTCCCGATCTTAAAGGAAAATTGATTCTTTCTATTGTTTTATTCTTCTCAATTTTATTTATTTCTGCTTTAATCTTTATTATGTCCCTCCTTCTACTGACTTTGGGTCTCATTTGTTCTTCCTTTTCTAGTTTCATTAATTGTGAATTTACACTGTTCATTTGGGTTTGTTTTGCTTTCCTGAGGTAGGCCTGTATTGCAATATATTTCCCTCTTATCATGGCCTTCATTATGTCCTACAGTTTTGCGGTGTTGAATTATTGTTGTCATTTGTCTCCATATATTGCTTGATCTCTGTTTTTATTTGGTCATTGATCCATTGATTATTTAGGAGCATGTTATTCAGCCTCCATGTGTTTTTGGGCTTTTTCATTTTCTTTGTGTAATTTATTTCTAGTTTCATACCTTTGTGATCTGAGAAGCTGGTTGGTACAATTTCAATCTTTTTGAATTTACCGAGGCTCTTTTGGTGGCCTAGTATACGATCTATTCTTGAAAATGTTCCATTTGCACTTGCGAAGAATGTATATCCTGTTACTTTTAGATGGTGTGTTCTGTAGATATCCATTAGGTCCATCTGTTCTAATACGTTGTTGAGTGCCTCTGTCTCTTTACTTATTTTCTGTCTGGTTGCTCTGTCCTTTGGAGTGAGTGGTGTGTTGAAGTCTTCTAAAATGAATGCATTGCATTCTTTTGCCCTCTTTAATTCTGTTAGTATTTGTTTCACATGTGTAGGTGATCCTGTGTTGGTTGCATAGATATTTATAATGGTTATATCCTCTTGTTGGACTGATCCTTTTATCATTATGTAATGTTCTTCTTTGTCTCTTGTGACTTTCTTTGTTTTGAAGTCTGTTTTGTCATACAAGTACTGCAACACCTGCTTTTTTCTCCCTATTAGTTGCATGAAATATCTTTTTCCATCCCTTTACTTTCAGTCTGTGTATGTCTTTGGGTTTGAAGTGAGTTTCTTGTACACAGCATATAGACGGGTCTTGTTTTTTTATCCATTCAATGACTGTATGTCTTTTGATTGGTGCATTCAGACAATTTACATTTAGGGTGAATACTGATAGGTATGTACTTATTGCCATTGCAGGCTTTAGATTCGTGGTTACCAAAGGTTCACGGGTAATTCCCTTACTTTCCAATAGTCTAATTTAACTCCCTTAGTATGTTATTACAAACAAAACCTAAAGGTTCTTTTTTTTCCTCCTTTTTCTTCTTTCTCCATTCTTTATATGTTAGGTATCATATTCTGTACTCTTTGTCTATCCCTTGATTGACTTTGGGGTAGTTGATTTGATTTTGCATCTGCTTAGTAATTAATTGTTCTACTAGCTGTGGTTTTATTTCCCCTTTTGACAGCTATTTAGCCTTAGGAATACTTCCATCTATATCAGTGCCTCCAAAATGCACTGTAGAGATGTTTTGTGGGAGGTAAATTCTCTCAGCTTTTGCATATCTCAACATTGTTTAAACCCTCCTTCAAATTTAAATGATAATCTTGCTAGACAGAGTATTTTTGGTTTGAGGCCTATCTTTTTTTCTTTTTTTAAAGTTTTTTTTTAGTTTGCTATTTTTAATGTACAATTATATGAGCAATATTATGATTAGTAGACTCCCCCTATTATCAAGTCCCCACCACATACCCCATTACAGTCACTGTCCGTCAGGGTAGTAAGATGCTGTGGTGTTATAGAATCACTACTTGTCTTCTCTGTGTTATACTCCCTTTCCTGTACCACCCACCACTATGTTATGTGTGCTAATCGTAATACCCCTTTTTTCCCCCTTATTTGAGGCCCTTCTTTTTCATTGCATTAACTATATCATGCCACTCCCTTCTGGCCTGTAAGGTTTCTGTTGAGAAAACTGATGGTAGTCTGATGGGTTTTCCTTTGTATGTGATCTTTTTTCTCTCTCTAGCTGCTTTTAAAAGTCTGTCTTTATCCTTTATCTTTGCCATTTTAATTATTATATGTCTTGATGTCTTTCTTGGGTCCCTTGTGTTGGGACATCTGTGCATCTCGATGGCTTGAGAGACTATCTCCTTCCCCAGATTGGGGAAGTTTTCAGCAATTACCTCCTCAATGACACTTTCTAACACTTTTTCTCTCTCTTCTTCTTCTGGTACCCATATAATGCGAAGATTGTTCCGTTTGGATTGGTCACATAGTTCTCTCAATATTCTTTCATTCTTAGAGATCCTTTTTTTTCTCAGTGCCTCAGCTTCTTTGTAGACCTCTTCTCTAATTTCTATTCCATTTACTGTCTCTTCTACTACATCTAATCTGCTTTTAAATCCCTGCATAGTATGTTTCATTTCAGGTATGGAATTTCTTAATGATTGAATCTCCATCTTATATTTGTTCCTAAGTTCCTGAATATGTTTCTGTACCTCTATGAGCATGTTTATGATTTTTTAAATAATTTGTTTTGGTATCATTAATCTACAATTACATGTGCAATATTATGGTTATTAAACTACCCCTTCACCAGGTAGCCCCCAACAACCCCATTACAGTCACTGTCCATCAGCATAGTGAGATGCTATAGAATCACTACTTGTCTTCTCTGAGTTGTACAGTCCTCCCCATGCCCCTCCAACATTACGTCTGCTAATCGTAATGCCCCTTTTTCCCTCTTATCCCTCCCTTCCCGCCCATTTTCCCCAGTCCCTTTCCCTTTGGTAACTATTAGTCCGTTCTTGGGTTCTGTGAGTCTGCTGCGGTTTTGTTCCTTCAGTTTTTTTCTTTGTTCTTATACTCCACATATGAGTGAAATCATTTGATACTTGTCTTTTTCGGCTTGGCTTATTTCACTGAGCATAGTACCCTCTAGCTCCATCCATGTTGTTGCAAATGGTAGGATTTGTTTTCTTCTTATGGCTGAATAATATTCCATTGTGTATATGTACCACATCTTCTTTATCCATTCATCTACTGATGGACACTTAGGTTGCTTCCATTTCTTGGCTATTGTAAATAGTGCTGTGATAAACATAGGGGTGCATATGTCTTTTTCAAACTGGGCTGCTGCATTCTTAGGGTAAATTCCTAGGAGTGGAATTCCTGGGTCAAATGGTATTTCTATTTTGAGTTTTTTGAGGAACCTCCATACTGCTTTCCACAATGGTTGAACTAATTTGCAGTCCCACCAGCAGTGTAGGAGGGTTCCCTTTTCTCCACATCCTCGCCAACATTTGTTGTTGTTTGTGTTTTGGATGCTGGCCATCCTCACTGGTGTGAGGTGATATCTCATTGTGGTTTTAATCTGCATTTCTCTGATGATTAGTGATGTGGAGCATCTTTTCATGTGCCTGTTGGCCATCTGAATTTCGTCTTTGGAGAATTGTCTATTCATGTCCTCTGCCCATTTCTTAATTGGATTATTTGCTTTTTGGTTGTTAAGGTGGGTGAGTTCTTTATATATTTTGGATGTCAACCGTTTATCAGATACGTCATTTATGAATATATTCTCCCATACTGTAGGATGTCTTTTTGTTCTACTGATGGTGTCCTTTGCTGTACAGAAGCTTTTCAGCTTGATATAATCCCACTTGTTCATTTTTGCTTTTGTTTCCCTTGCCCGGGGAGATATGTTCATGAAGACGTCGATCATGTTTATGTCCAAGAGATTGTTGCCTATGGTTTTTTCTAAGAGTTTTATGGTTTCATGACTTACATTCAGATCTCTGATCCACCTTGAGTTTACCTTTGTGTATGGGGCTAGACAGTAGTCCAGTTTCATTCTCTGAGATGTAGCTGTCCAGTTTTTCCAACACCAGCTGCTGAAGAGGCTGTCATCTCCCCATTGTATATCCAAGGCTCCTTTATCAAATATTAGTTGACTGTATATGTCTGGGTTAATGTTTGGATTTTCTATTCCATTACACTGGTCTGTGGGTCTGTTTTTGTGCCAATACCAAATTGTCTTGATTACTGTGGCTTTGTGTAGTAGAGCTTGAAGTCAGGGAGCATAAATCCCTAAATCCCCCTGTTTTATTCCTCCTTCTCAGGATTGCTTTGGCTATTTGGGGTCTTTTGTGGTTCCATGTGAATTTTAGAATTATTTGTTGCAGTTCATTGAAGAAAGCTGTTGGTAGTTTGATAGGGCTTGCGTTGAATCTGTAGATTGCTTTAGGTAGTAAGGCCATTTTGACTATTTATTCTTCCTAGCCAAGAGCATGGGATGCATTTCCATTTGTTAGTGTCCTCTTTAATTTCTCTTAGGAGTGTTTTGTAGTTTTTAGGGTATAGGTCTTTCACTTCCTTCGTTAGGTTTATTCCTAGGTATTTTATTCTTTTTGATGCAATTGTGAATGGAATTGTTTTTCTGATTTCTCTTTCTGTTAGTTCATCGTTAGTGTATAGGAAAGCAACAGATTTCTGTGTGTTAATTTTGTATCCTGCAACTTTGCTGAATTCATATATTAGTTCTAGTAGTTTTGGAGTGGAGTCTTTAGCGTTTTTTATGTACAGTATCATGTCACCTGCAAAAAGTGACAATTTGACTTCTTCTTTACCAATCTGGATGCCTTGTATGTCTTTGTTTCATCTGATTGCCGTGGCTAGGACCTCCAGTACTATGTTGAATAACAGTGGAGAGAGTGGGCATCCCTGTGTTGTTCCCAATCTTAGATGAAAAGCTTTCAGCTTCTTGCTGTTAAGTATGATGTTAGCTGTGGGTTTGTGATATATGGCCTTTATGGTGTTGAGGTACTTGCCCTCTATACCCATTTTGTTGTGAGTTTTAATCATGAATGGATGCTGAATTTTGTCAAATACTTTTTCAGCATCTATGGAGATGATCATGTGGTTTTTGTTCTTCTTTTTATTGATGTGGTGGATGATGGTGATGGATTTTCGAATCTTGTACCATCCTTGCATCCCTGGGATGAATCCCACTTGATGATGATGTATGATCCTCCTGATGTATTTTTGAATTCGGTGTGCTAATATTCTGTTGAGTATTTTTGCATCTACCTTCATCAGGGATATTGGTCTGTAATTTTCTTTTTTGGTGAGGTCTTTTCCCGGTTTTGGTATTAGAGTGATGCTGGCTTCATAGAATGAGTTTGGAAGTATTCCCTCCTCTTCTATTTTTTGGAAAACTTTAAGGAGAATGAGTGTTATTTCTTCTCCATGTGTCTGGTAGAATTTAGAAGTGAATCCATCTGGTCCAGGGGTTTTTTTCTTGGATAGTTTTTTGATTCCTGATTCAATTTCGTTGCTGGTGATTGGTCTGTTTAGTTTTCCTGTTTCTTGCTTCGTCAGTCTTGGAAGGTTGTATTTTTCTAAGAAGTTGTCCATTTCTTCTAGGTTTTCCAGCTTGTTAACATATAGATTCTCATAATATTCTCTTATAATTCTTTGTATTTCTGTGGGGTCCGTCGTTATTTTTCCTTTCTCATTTCTGATTCTGTTTATGTGTGTAGATTCTCTTTTTCTCTTAATGAGTCTGTCTAGGGGTTTATCTATTTTGTTTATTTTTTCAAAGAACCAGCTCTTAGTTTCATTGATTTTTTTCTATTGTTTTATTCTTCTCAATTTTATTTATTTCTTCTCTGATCTTTATTATGTCCCTCCTTTTGGTGACTTTGGGCCTCATTTGTTCTTCTTTTTCCAATTTCAGTAATTGTGTCTTTAGACTATTCATTTGGGAATGTTCTTCCTTCTTTAAATAGGCCTGGATTGCAATAACCTTTCCTCTTAGAACTGACTTTGCTGCGTCCCACAGAAGTTGTGGCTTTGTGTTGTTGTTGTCATTAGTCTCCATATATTCTTTGATTTCTGTTTTGATTTGGTCGTTAACCCATTGATTAATTAAGAGAATGTTGTTAAGTCTCCATGTATTTGTGAGCCTTTTTGTTTTCTTTCTAAAATTTATTTCTAGTTTTATACCTTTGTGATCTGAGAAGTTGGTTGGTAGAATTTCAGTATTTTTGGATTTACTGAGGTTCTTTCTGTGGCCTAGTGTGTGGTTTATTCTGGAAAATGTTCCATGTGCACTTGAGAAGAATGTGTATCCTGTTGCTTTTAGGTGTAGAGTTCTGTAGATGTCTGTTAGGTCCATCTGTTCTAGTGTGTTGTTCAGTGCCACTGTGTCTTTACTTATTTTCTGTCTGGTTCATCTGTCCTTTGGAGTGAGTGGTGTGTTGAAGTCTCCTAAAATGAATGCATTGTTGTCTATTTCCTCCTTTCATTCTGTTAGTATTTGTTTCACATATGCTGGCGCTCCTGTGTTGGGTGCATATATATTTATAATGGTTATATCTTCTTGCTGGACTGACCCCTTTATCATTGTGTAATGTCCTTCTTTATCTTTTGCTACTTTCTTCGTTTTGAAGTCTATTTTTTCTGATACAAGTACTGCAGCACCTGCTTTTTTCTCTTTGTTGTTTGCATGAAATATCTTTTTCCATCTCTTCACTTTTAGTCTGTGTATATCTTTGGATTTGAGGTGAGTTTCTTGTAGGCAGCATGTAGATGGGTCTTGCTTTTGTATCCAGTCTATTACTCTGCATCTTTTGATTGTTGCATTCAGTCCATTTACGTTTAGGGTGATTATTGATAGATACGTACTTATTGCCATTGCTGGCTTTAGATTCGTGGTTACCAAAGGTTGAAGGGTTGCTTCTTTACTATCTAACAATCTAACTTAACTTTATTGTTAGGTTATTGTAAACACAGTCTGTTCTTTCTTTGTTTCTCTCCCTTCTTATTCTTCCTGCTCCATTCTTTATATACTAGGTGTTTTATCCTTTGCCTTTAGTTAGTATTTCGAGGGTCGGCTTTCTTTGCTATGATTTTATTTTCTCTGGTGAAATCTTTTTAGCCTTAGGAGTGCTTCCCTCTAGGGCAGTTCCTTTAAGATATCCTGAAGAGGTGGTTTATGGGAGGCAAAGTCTCCCAGCTTTTGGATGTCCTGAAATTCTTTAATCCCCCCATCATATTTAAATGATAATTGTGGTGTATACAATATTCTTGGTTTGAGGCCCTTCAGTTCCATAATGTTAAATATATCATGCCATTCTCTTCTGGCTTGTAAGGTTTCTGTTGAGAAGTCCAATGATACTTTGATGGGTTTTCCTTTGTAGGTGATCTTTTTTCTCTCTCTAGGTGCCTTTAATACTCTGTCTTTACCTTTGATCTTTGCCGTTTTAATTATTATGTGTCTTGGTGTTGTCTTCCTTGGTTCCCTTGAGTTGGGAGATCTGTGGGCTTCCATGGACTGCGAGAGTATTTCCTTCCCCAACACAGGGAAGTTTTCAGCAATTATTTCTTGAAAGACACTTTCTATCCCTTTTTCTCTCTTTTCTTTCTCTGGTACTCCTACAATGCGAATATTGTTCCGTTTGGATTGTCACACAGTTTTCCTAATATCCTTTCATTCCTAGAGATCCTTTTATCTCTCTCTGCCTCCGCTTCTCTGTATTCCTGTTCTCTGATTTCTATTCCATTAACAGTCTCTTGCATCTCGTCCAGTCTGCTGCTAAGCCCGTCGATCGCTTGTCTGATTTCTGCATTGTCTTCCCTCACTTCCCTCACTTCCCCCCTAAGCTCTTGCATATTTCTCTGTAGATCCATCAGTACAGTTATGACTTTTATTCTGAATTCTTTTTCAGGAAGATTGTGCATTTCCATCCCTTCAGACTCCCTCTCTGGTGTCTGGGTCTGGGTAAGCTTTGTTTGTACCATATTCCTCTGTCTTTTCATGGTGATAAAAGTGGTTGCTGGTAGGTGCCACATATCTCAGCTGGGCTCTTTAAGACTTTAAAAAGAAAGGGGAGAAAAAGAAGGAAGAAGAGAATGAAAAGAGAAAGAAAAGAAACAAGAGATAAAAGAAAAGAAAAGAGAAAAAAAGCACCACCACCGCCAACAAAAAAACAAAAAGACGCCTGCTGGGAGTAGATTCTGTGAGGATGCTGTAGTTGGCGCTGTTGCTCCAGTATTCCGCAGCCACAGCCACGGCCTCTCTGCTCCGCAGGGACCTTTGTAGCTCTGGCCAAGGCGGGAACCAGTGGGAGGCTCCTGATCTCTGTGGGAATTCTCAGTGCGGCTACTTTTTCCCAGTCGCCAGCCAAGGGGTCCGAAATTCCCCAGGACTCCTAGTCTGCTGGACTGTGTGTACTGGGATGATCTTGCTCCTCTGTTGGGCCCCTATCTCTTTAAGACCGCTAAAAAAATTTGTACTTTTCTTTTGTCCCGGGGAGCTGGCTGCAAAGACCCGGTGCATTCCCTGGCTGAGATCCTGCTCCCTCTGCCTCTCCAACCTCCTATACACCACCCCATGTGTGTCAGCTCTCCCGGCGCAGATCACCAGGGCTGGTTATTTCGCGGGCGTGTACTTCCACTCCTTCCCGGCTCTGAATCCTCTCCTCCTGCCTGTGCGCTGGGGTGTGGGAGTGCTCGGGTCCCGCCGGGACGTGGCTCTGTATCTTACCCACCTCACGGAGTGCCGAGTCTCAGGTGTAGATGCAGGCTGTGTGCTGTCGTGTATCATCTGGTCCCTCTTTTAGGAATAGTTGTATTTGTTGTATTTTTATAAATATATATGGTTTTGGGAGGAGATTTCTGCTGTCCTGCTCATGCCACCATCTTCCCGGAACCTAAGATTTATTTTTTAATTGAAGTATTGTTGATATGCAATCTTACACTGGTTTCAAGTGTACAGCACAGTGGGTCACCAGTTACCCATATTATTAAATCCTCACCCCCACTAGTGCAATTACTACCTGTCAGCATAGGAAGATGTTACAAAACCATTAATTGCATTCTCTGTGCTGTACTACCATCCCCATGACCAACTTACATTATGATTGAGAATTTTTATGCCCCTTTATTTGCCCTCCACACTCATCCCAACCTTCCCCCGTGGTAACCACCATGCACTTCTCCATGTCTGTGAGTCTATTGCTGTTTCGTTCATTTTGTTCTGTTCTGTTTTTAGATTCCATGTGTAAGTGAAATCATATGGTATTTGCTATCTCCTGGCTTATTTCACTGAGCCCAATACCCTCTAGCTCCATCCATGTCCCAAATAGCAGGGTTTCTTTCTTTTTAAAGGCTGAATAATATTCCATTGTGTCTGTATACCTCTTCTTTATCCATTCATCTACTGATGAACACTTAGGTTGCTTCCATATCTTGGCAGGCCATGTGAAGATTTGATGCATGGCTAGGTTAACATCCACCTCAGAGGCACGACCCTGGACAGCTGCCCCTTGGTGATTGTGTCCAGGGCACTGGGCTGTGGGAAACTTGCAGTTGCTAACAAGGACACTTGCAGACTTTCACAGTTGTGGCCCTCAGAAGTGAGGTGGGCTTTACTGTCCAGGAACTGGGTCCAGTCTGCTGGATGAGGCCCTATCTAGTAACGTAAGAATATAGTGGACCTTGCCTCCACCTAGTCCAGGCAGACACAGATCTGTTATGGAGCTGCTGGGCTAGCCCTGAGGTGGAGGTCCTCATTCCATCTCTGAGTGGGCATTTATGGAGGGTTCTTCACTTAAAATAATGCAGTGTGGAGAAGAAGTGTCAGAATTGGAGTCTGACATCAGTGTACCTTCTGAGGGTGCTCCTCCCCTCCCCCCATTCCCTCTGAGGCCACTCTCTCTCTCCCCATTCCCTCTGAGGGCAGCTCTCCCTTCCCCCATTCCCTCTGAGCGTGCCCCTTCCTTCCCCATTCCCTCTTTGGATATCAGCCATCTCAGCTGTGCATTCGGTAGGCCTGGTTATACAGGGTCTTCTGTACTGGCTGTGAGGCCTCCTGGTGACACCCCCACAGCTCTGCTTCCGGTCATATGGGCTGACGAAAGCAGTGAGTTTGGCCAAAACACAAAGCACAATCAGCGTTCAGGTCAACTCAGGAACACGTGGCCCTGGACTTCGCTGTCAGCCTGTGGAACCCTGAGCCACCCGAGTCCTGCATCTCAGTCTGCACTCTGGCCCCCGCTACCATTCCCCCTTCTGCTTGCTCAGTAGCCCCTCAGCCTGCCAGGCTGGTCCTGTGTACTGTTGTAGCTCTAGCCCCCGATGAAGAGAAGGCCTGTGTACGGTTGCCGTACATGCTTCAGGGCTACAAAGCCAGTTGAAATATCCAAGCTCTTTGAGAGAAAATCCTGAAAAACATAGATGTGGACTTGCAGAAATGGAAGACACCTTGTTTTGGGTGGGACAGTGGCCCTATGACTGTCTGTTCTCTCTGAGTTAATTTATAATGTGATACGAATAAAAATACTATTGGGCTTTTTTCTAAGTAGACCATTTAACCGGAAGCTCATCTGTATTACGAATGATCAAGAGCAGTCAGAAGACCTCTGAGCAGAAGATCCAAGAGCCTCTGCGATCCTTGCACAACACATCACATGAGTGAAATAAACCCACAGTGTGCAGAAACTGCAGGGCAGACATTCAGACACGGCCTGCCAGAGCCACAGTGTGGAATGTTCTTCAGAGGCCCCGAATTGTGACGTGTGCACCTCAGGGAGCAGCCAGGGTGGAGTGCTGCCGAGGCGAGCGCCATACTCCGTGGACCTCATCAAGATCTTGATTTGAACAAACTAAGAAATTTAGAAGTCTGCTGGCAGAAATTGAGCACCCATTGGATATTTTTTTTACACATTTTTTTAATTGTGAAATGATTATCACAGGAAGTTTAGTTAACATCCTTCAACACTCATAGTTACAAATTATTTTTTTCTTGCGAGGTGAACTTTTGAGGTTTTTTCTCTTAACAACTTTTCAATACCCAAGACATTATTCCTCACCATGCAACAAACAAATTCCAATACGGTGAACAAGCTCCCACAAGGTGAACAATGCAAGGAGCATAGTGAACAAGTTCTCACAAGGTAAACAATGCAAAGGCAGTCATATCAAAGAAACTAATTCAGTTGCTATAATCAATCAAGTCAACTATGATTATTCATATGATTTTTTAAAAATTTTTTAAACTACCCTTCATCAGGTCCCCCCACCAACCCCATTACAGTCACTGTCCATCAGCGTAGTAAGATGCCATGGAATCACCACTTGTCTTCTCTGACTTGTACAGCCCTCCCCATGCCCCCCCAACATTACATCTGCAATCATAATGCGTCTTTTTCCCTCTTATCCCTCCCTTCCCACTCATTTTCCCCAGTCCCTTTCCCTTTGGTAACTATTAGTCCATTCTTGGGTTCTGTGATTCTGCTGCTGTTTTGTTCCTTCAGTATTTTTTCTTTGTTCTTATACTCCACATATGAGTGAAATCATTTGATACTTGTCTTTTTCGGCTTGGCTTATTTCACTGAGCATAATACCCTCTAGCTCCATCCATGTTGTTGCAAATGGTAGGATTTGTTTTCTTCTTATGGCTGAATAATATTCCATTGTGTATATGTACCACATCTTCTTTATCCATTCATCTACTGATGGACACTTAGGTTGCTTCCATTTCTTGGCTATTGTAAATAGTGCTGCAATAAACATAGGGGTGCATCAGTCCTTTTCAAATTGGGCTGCTGCATTCTTAGGGTAAATTCCTAGGAGTGGAATTCCTGGGTCAAATGGTATTTCTATTTTGAGTTTTTTGAGGAACCTCCATACTGCTTTCCACAATGGTTGAACTAATTTGCAGTCCCACCAGCAGTGTAGGAGGGTTCCCTTTTCTCCACATCCTCGCCAACATTTGTTGTTGGTTGTGTTTTGGATGTTGGCCATCCTCACTGGTGTGAGGTGATATCTCATTATGAGGTTTTAATCTGCATTTCTCTGATGATTAGCGATGTGGAGCATCTTTTCATGTGCCTGTTGGCCATCTGAATTTCTTCTTTGGAGAAGTGTCTATTCATGTCCTCTGCCCATTTCTTAATTGGATTATTTGCTTTCTGTTTGTTAAGGTGCATGAGTTCTTTATATATTTTGGATGTCAACCCTTTATCAGATACGTTTTTTATGAATATATTCTCCCATACTGTAGGATGTCTTTTTGTTCTACTGATGGTGTCCTTTGCTGTACAGAAGCTTTTCAGCTTGATATAGTCCCACTTGTTCATTTTTGCTTTTGTTTCCCTTGCCCGGGGAGATATGTTCATGAAGAAGTTGCTCATGTTTATGTCCAAGAGATTGTTGCCTATGTTTTTTTCTAAGAGTTTTATGGTTTCATGACTTACATTCAAGTCTTTGATCCACCTTGAGTTTACCGTTGTGTATGGGGCTAGACAGTAGTCCAGTTTCATTCTCTTACATGTAGCTGTCCAGTTTTTCCAACACCAGCTGCTGAAGAGGCTGTCATCTCCCCATTGTATATCCAAGGCACTTTATCAAATATTAATTGACTGTATATGTTTGGGTTAATGTTTGGATTTTCTATTCTGTTCCACTGGTCTGTGGGTCTGTTTTTGTGCCAATACCAAATTGTCTTGATTACTGTGGCTTTGTAGTAGAGCTTGAAGTCAGGGAGTGTAATTCCCCCTGTTTTATTCCTCCTTCTCAGGATTGCTTTGGCTATTCGGGGTCTTTTGTGGTTCCATATGAATTTTAGAATTATTTGTTCCAGTTCATTGAAGAAAGCTGTTGGTAGTTTGATAGGGATTGCATTGAATCTGTAGATTGCTTTAGGTAGTATAGCCATTTTGACAATATTTATTCTTCCTAGCCAAGAGCATGGGATGCATTTCCATTTGTTAGTGTCCTCTTTAATTTCTCTTAGGAGTGTCTTGTAGTTTTCAGAGTACAGGTCTTTCACTTCCTTCGTTAGGTTTATTCCTAGGTATTTTATTCTTTTTGATGCAATTGTGAATGGAATTGTTTTTCTGATTTCTCTTTCCGTTAGTTCATCATTAGTGTGTAGGAAAGCAACAGATTTCTGTGTGTTAATTTTGTATCCTGCAACTTTACCGAATTCAGATATTAGTTCTAGTAGTTTTGGAATGGAATCTTTAGGGTTTTTTATGTACAGTATCATGTCATCTGCAAATAGTGACAATTTGACTTCTTCTTTACCAATCTGGATGCCTTGTATGTCTTTGTTTTGTCTGATTGCCGTGGCTAGGACCTCCAGTACTATGTTGAATAACAGTGGAGAGAGTGGGCATCCCTGTCTTGTTCCCGATCTTAGATGAAAAGCTTTCAGTGTCTCGCCGTTAAGTATGATGTTAGCTGCGGGTTTGTCACATAGGGCCTTTATGATGTTGAGGTACTTGCCGTCTATACCCATTTTGTTGAGAGTTTTAATCATGAATGGATGCTGAATTTTGTCGAATGCTTTTTCAGCATCTATGGAGATGATCATGTGGTTTTTGTTCTTCTTTTTGTTGATGTGGTGGATGATGTTGTTGGATTTTCGAATGTTGTACCATCCTTGCATCCCTGGGATGAATCCCACTTGATCATGGTGTATGATCCTCTTGATGTATTTTTGAATTCGGTTTGCTAATATTTTGTTGAGTATTTTTGCATCTACATTCATCAGGGATATTGGTCTGTAATTTTCTTTTTTGGTGAAGTCTTTGCCCGGTTTTGGTATTAGAGTGATGCTGGATGCATAGAATGAGTTTGGAAGTATTCCCTCCTCTTCTATTTTTTGGAAAACTTTAAGGAGAATCGGCGTTATTTCTTCTCTATATGTCTGGTAGAATTCAGAGGTGAATCCATCAGGCCCAGGGGTTTTGTTCTTGGGTAGTTTTTTGATTACCAATTCGATTTCGTCGCTGGTGATTGGTCTGTTTAGTTTTTCTGTTTCTTGCTTGGTCAGTCTTGGAAGATTGTATTTTTCTAAGAAGTCGTCCATTTCTTCTATGTTTTCCAGCTTGTTAGCATATAGATTCTCATAATATTCTCTTATGATTCTTTGTATTTCTGTAGGGTCGGTCGTGATTTTTCCTTTCTCATTTCTGATTGTGTTTATGTATGTAGATTCTCTTTTTCTCTTAATGAGTCTGGCTAGGGGTTTATCTATTTTGTTAATTTTCTCAAAGAACCAGCTCTTGGTTTTACTGATTTTTTCTATTGTTTTATTCTTCTCAATTTTATTTATTTCTTCTCTGATCTTTATTATGTCCCTCCTTTTGGTGACTTTGGGCCTCATTTGTTCGTCTTTTTCTAATTTCAGTAATTGTGTCTTTAGGCTATTCATTTGGAAATGTTCATCCTTCTTTAAATAGGCCTCGATTGCAGTATACTTTCCTCTTAGAACTGCCTTTGCTGTGTCCCACAGAAGTTGTGGCTTTGTGTTGTTCTTATTAGTCTCCATATATTCTTTCATTTCTGTTTTGATTTGGTCGTTAACCCATTGATTAGTTAGGAGAATGTTGTTAAGTCTCCATGTATTTGTGAGATTTTTTGGTTTCTTTCTAAAATTTATTTCTTGTTTTATACCTTTGTGATCTGAGAAGTTTGTTGGTCGAATTTCAGTATTTTTGACTTTACTGAGGTTCTTTTTGTGGCCTAGTATATGGTCTATTCTGGAAAATTTTCCATGTGCACCTGAGAAAAATGTGTATCCTGCTGCTTTTGGGTGCAGAGTTCTGTAGATATCTTTTAGGTCCATGTGTTCTAGTGTTTTGTTCAGTGCCTCAGTGTCTTTACTTATTCCCTGTCTTGTTGATCTGTCCTTTGGAGAGACTGGTGTGTTGAAGACTCCTAAGATGAATGCATTGCTGTCTGTTTCCTCCTTTAATTCTGTTAGTATTTGTTTCACATATAGTGGCACTCCTGTGTTGGGTGCATATATATTTATAATGGTTATATCTTCTTGTTGGACTGACCCATTTATCATTATGTAATGTTCTTCTTTATCTCTTGCTACTTTCTTCATTTTGAAGTCTATTTTGTCTGATACAAGTACTGCAACTCCTGCTTTTTTCTCTTTGTTTTTTGCATGAAATATCTTTTTCCATCCCTTCACTTTTAGTCTGTGTATGTCTTTGGGTTTAAAGTGAGTCTCTTGAAGGCAGCATATAGATTGGTCTTGTTTTTTTATCCATTCAGTGACTCTATATCTTTTGAGTGGTGCATTCAATCCATTTACATTTAGGGTGATTATGGATAGGTATGTACTTATTGGCATTGCAGGCTTCAGATTCGTCGTTACCAAAGGTTCAAGTTTAACTTCCCTACTATCTAAAAGTCTAACAACTAACTTAATATGCTATTACAAACACAATCTAAAGGTTCTTTGTTTGTTTGTTTGTTTCCTCCTTTTTCTTCCTATTCCATTCTTTATATATTAGGTATCACATTCTGTACTGTTTGTCTGTCCCTTGATTGAATTTGGGTATAGTTAATTTAATTTTGCATTTTCTTAGTAATTAGCTGTTCTGTTTTCTTTACTGTGGTTTTATGGCCTCTGGTGACAGCTATTAATCTGTAGGTACACTTCCATCTATAGCAGTCCCTCCAAAATACACTGTAGAGATGGTTTGTGGGAGGAAAATTCTCTCAGCTTTTGCTTATCTGGAAATTGTTTAATCCCTCCCTCAAATTTAAGTGGTAATCTTGCCAGATAAAGTAATCTTGGTTCAAGGCCCTTCTGCTTCATTGCATTAAATACATCATGCCACTCCCTTCTGGCCTGTAAGGTTTCTGCTGAGAAGTCTGATGATAGCCTGATGGGTTTTCCTTTGTATGTGATCCTATTTCTCTCTCTGGTTGCTTTTAATAGTCTGTCCTTATCCTTGATCTTTGCCATTTTAATTACTATATGTCTTGCTGTTGTCTTTCTTGGGTCCCTTGTGCTGGGAGATCTGCGCACCTCCATGGCCTGAGAGACTATCTCTTCCCCCAGACTGGGGAAGTTTTCAGCAATCACCCCCTCAAAGACGCTTTCTAACCCTTTTTCTCTCTCTTCTTCCTGTGGTACCCCTATAATGCGAATATTGTTCCATTTGGATTCGTCACAGAGTTCTCTCAATATTCTTTCATTCTTAGAGATCCTTTTTTCTCTCTGTGCCTCAGCTTCCTTATATTCCTCTTCTCTAGTTCCTATTTCATTTATTGTCTCCTCTACCATATCCAATCTGCTTTTAATACCGTCCATTGTGTTCTTCAATGATTGGATCTCTGAGCGGAATTAATTCCTGAGTTCTTGAATATCTTTCCGGACCTCCATGAGCATGTTAATGATTTTTATTTTGAGCTCCCTTTCAGGGAGTCATAAGATCCATATCATTTAAATCTTTCTCAGGAGTTGTGTTCATAATTTTACTCTGGACCAAGTTCCTTTGGCGTTTCATATTTGTGTATGGCGCCCTCTAGTGCCCAGAAGCTCTACCCTCGGGAGCTGCTCAGCCCCTGAAGCAATGCAGGGATTGTGGGGGAGTGGTATTGGTGCTCCAGGGGAGGAAAGGGGTGTTTGCTGGTTGGTTCCTGGCTGCTATGCCTGTCTCCACTGCCTGAACCAGTGGGCTGAGCACACAGGTATAAGCCTCTGTGCTTTGCGTTTTTAGTTGCTATACACAGATCTTCCCTCTGGCTGGCCTAACACCAGGGAAGGATTTCCTGGTTTGCAAGCCCGGTGGGGCTGGCCAGAAGAAAGGCGCACAATTCTGCCTGTCACAGAAGGGGTACTTGGAACTGTGTACGCAGCCAGGGAGCTGGAGCACCTGAAGATTGTGAAAGCTCACAACCTGCTGAGCAGAGTGCACCCAGACAATTTTGTCTGCCTGTCCTTTCTCCTGAGCAGTAAGCTCCGTGCAATCCTTGCCGCTTTAGCAGCTGTCTTGCTAAGGGCTTCTTTGTTAGGAAGTCTCTCAGACTGCCTGCCCTTCTTTTGTCCCCGAACAGCTGGGTATGGTTCCCTGCTTTCACAAGCAGCTGGATTCTCAGTCTCTCCAGGAATTCTGCCTGTCTTAGCTTTCCAACCCCCTAATTACAAGAGTATCATGCAAGCACCTTGAAATGTAGGTTTGTGCTCCCAGAGCAGATCTCCAGAGTTAGGTATTCAGCAGTCCCACATCTCCACCCCCTCCCTTCTCCATTCCTGTTCCTCCTGCTGGTGAGCTGGGGTGGGGGAAGGGCTTGGATCCCGCAGGACCACAGCTTTAGTACTTACCCTTTTCTGTGAGGGCTGCTCTTGTCTCCAGGTGTATGCAGTTTGTTGCTGTCCTCTTTTCCGTTGCTCTTTCAAGAGTAGTTGATGTAACTTTATTTTCATATTATATGAGGTTTTAGGAGGAAGCCTCTGTCTCACCTCTCACGCCACCATCTTTAATTCGGAAGTCCACCCATTGGCTATTTGAAATTGTTAAACTCGCTGTCAAATTTTTAAGTAAAATCATGTAATGTGGTTCTGTTTTTAAGGGGCCTTACCTCATTGAGACTGTTGCAAAATGAATTGGTCATGGCTGGGGTGCATTTCATGGCGTTGCTGGGTTTAAGTGCATCGAAAGGTGACCTGGGCACGTTGTGGTTACTCTGTACATAACTCAGCCGTATGGTAAATCTTCTATGTTCAGAATAAACATCCTGTTCTAAAGGCATTAACATCAGCCACCATAACACCCCAGACCAACGTCTGCATAGGAAATGGTAGGAGTGCATTTCAGGGAGCTGGGTGGTCAGACCCCTGAGCTTGGCTGTGTGGGCAGAGCCCGCAGGGGCTCCCTCATCACGTCACTTCCCTTGGGACCATGGCCTAGAGGGGTAGGTGCTACATGATGTAGCCTCACTTCCCTCCCCTGCAGATGGGGCTGGGGAGGCAATTGCTGAGAACATACGTGGCATGGTTAGCATGGTGCCACCCAGTCTGTTGCCCGCCACCCATTGCTGCTGGTCATTGTCAGCGAGAGTTATCGTGAGACTGAGGTAGGCTGCACTCCAGCTCCAGAATTAAAAAACACGGGCAGAGCTGCACATCTGTTTGGCACCTTCCTTGCTGGGTTTCCCAGGACCTTGAGCAGGTGAGAAGCCCTCCCTTCCATGCCTGGTTCAGCCCTGCAACCTCTGTCCAGGGGACACCAGGCTCTTCCTCCAGAGGGTCCTTGTGGGCTTGAGAAATGCTTCATTTTTCCCAGACTGCCTGCAGCAGCTGAGGGTCCCTGCCTTTGGCCACACCTTACACACTAGCAGATGCTGGAGGCGAGGTGACAGAGGGCCACAGCCCAATGTTTCACCTGTCTCCACTCAGATGTGTGTGCAGTGTTTCATCCGGGAGGTGGGCGCCGGGTCTTTCTGTCATGGTGGTCGTGCATCCACCAGTCAGAAGCTGGTCTGCCTCTGTCCACCACTTGCCCTACTTTTGTCAGTTTTGCCAGTTATTTTTCAAAAAATCTTCTTAGGGTCAGAAGTAATGTTTTATGTCTGGCGTCTTGCTACTGGGTTTTGATTCAGTGGGAAATCTGTGTTCCCTTCCTAGCTGTATAAGTGTGTGTGTACAGGGGGCTAGTGCTGCCCCCTTCCCAATTCGGCCTCCTTACAGACACAGCAGGAGGCACTGCCATTGCCCAGCCCTTCTGCCCAGTGTGAAACTGTCCAAACTTGGGCGGACACCATGGAGGGCACTGCACAGTCCTGAGATGAGCCAGCTCCCACGTCTGGGAGGGCCAGTGCCCAGTGAGTGACCCCATGCCACCTGCCAGCTGGGGCTGGGAGGCAGCCTTGGCAAGGGCTTTTGTGTGTTATTAGGAATCAAGGTTCTTCAAGTAAAAATGTAAAGATGGAAGTATAAAGTCAAAGAACTTAAAGGAAAATCCTATTTGATTCATTTTGAACTAGAAGTCTCAGAATTTGTGATCTTTTAAAACCACCCATTTTTTAGCTGCAGCCCTGAGAATAGCAGGATGAAAGGTGGTCCATCAGCAGTGAGCACACCCGTGCCTGAGTTAATCTGTGCCCTTCCCTGAGAAGTGGGGTCGACTGGGTGGGAAAGCATGCTTTTTGGCCCCAGAGTCTGCTTCTGTAAGAGAATGTGTCACGCATTGAGGTCGTGGAGAGTCTGCCCTCCATCTGGTGTTCAGTCAGGCCGCGCTTTAGTATTGTTCACACTGGGATCATGCTGTGTGTGCGTGTTTGACCACCTTTTTGTTTTCTAGAGTTTTCTGATGGATTGCTTTCCTTTTTTCTTTCAAGAGTCATTCCTTTGTCATCAAGCACCTCTAGAGACTTAATCATATAATTCATTAGTGGCATCTTCTTGCATGTCTTTGGGCCTTCCCTGTCCTGCTTCCATGTGGCTTGCTGCAGGGTGGTCTCCTGGGGTTTCCTATCACTGTGTTCCCTGGTTAGTTCCAGTGTTGCCTAGAGTCCACATCTTTCTCTCTTGGATCCTATTTTTCTTTTGCTGGCAGTACATCCTCTAGTAGATTTTCCAAAAAGGGTTTTTTAGGGTATAGAAATTCCCAGGCACTGCAAGTATGCAAATAACTTTATTTTGCCCAAACTTGATAGACAGTTTGGCTCTGTACTGATTTATAGGTTCAGAGTAATTTCCCATTGGGACTTCACAGGAATTACTGTATCTCTGTGGCATGAGGCATTCAGTGTGGGTCTGATTCTTGTTCCTTCGTAGGACGCTTTCGTTGTCCTTACCAGAAGCTTTCAGATACCCTCTTGGAATCCCAGTTTTACAGGGGTGGGTCCGAGTGTCTAGGGTGGGGGTCTGTTCCACTCGGCCTTCTGATGCTGGGGCCTTTGCTGACATCTTTGACATCGTGTCCTTCATGTGCCCTTGTCTCCTCTGAGGTCTCAGAGACTTTGTGAACCTGGCCCCTGTGGACTTTAGCTCTTGTATTCTTTTTTTTTTTTCATCTTTGCTCTATGTTCTAGGACAGGGTTGGCAAACTTTTCATGTAAGTATTTCAGGCTTTGTGGCCAGGAGAGGGAATTGACATTGAGTAGGTGCTAAGAAGAGAGAAGAAATTTCCACAACATTCTCACTGAGGAAACTCTTAAATGTAATTGTTGCTAATTAGGCACAGCTTTTCGTGATGCAGTGCCAGTGAGGGTGGGATTCCTTTGGGCACTGGCAATGCCTAATCGGGGCTCAGAGCTAGTGCTCTCCGTCATCTGACTAACTGGGAGGTCCCTTTGCTGAGGTGGCCTCTGATGTCCTCCAGACCACTGCTCGGCTCTCAGTGATGCCTGTCGTCTTCAGCTTTCTCCTGAGCTCTGCTTTCGCAATGCTGTCTGTAATTCTGAGAGCCCGCTCTTGTTCTCTACCATGGCTGCCTCAGATGCAGCCTCCTCTGAGCCTCTAGGAGCACTAAGAGGACTCAGAGGCCCTGTCTCCACCTCTCTGTTGAGTGCCTGCCCATGTGCTCACTGGCCTTTCTCTTCCAAGCCGGCCCTGCTTCTCCTTGTGTCTGTGACTGCAGGGTGGGTGGGCTAACATGTGCAGGTGGTGGACTTCATTTCATGTATCCACTTCCCTGGGAGGAGGGCGGCTGTGTGCTGCAGGCAGGGCTCAGTTCCTGCAGGCACCACTGTGAGACGTCGGGCCCCTCCACATCCCGGGTCTCTGACTTGCTCCTGGCTCCTGTTTCTGTCTGTTTGTGGTGGAGGTCAGGGCCACCTGTCCTGCTCTGCAGGGGCAGCTTTCACAAGAAAGAACCTGGCTGCCTCATCAGTAGAGCCCTGCAGCTGCTGGCCCCGCTTCCAGAGGCTTAGTGGACAGGAGGGGTCCAGCCAGGGAGCTGCTGTCTCTTCTCACTGCCTCCCACAATGAGGGGCTGCTTGTCCTGGCTTCCCCCAAGGGTGTGTGCCGCCAAGGTGAAGGCTGGAGGGGCTTTGACCAGTAAAGAGCAAAGCTGGCTCAAAAGAGAGGGAGAAATCTGAGTCCAGCCCTTTGTCTGCACAGCATGGAGTCCAGAGAGATAAGGGGGCAGTCCATTAAAACCACATGTTTATTCAAACAAATCTAGTGCAGTGCTGCCCTCCTGGCTCATGGCACTTGTGCATCTAGTGATCACTGAGACATGAGATCATTGTTTTGAAGCCGTCTTTTTCAGAATTGAAAATACTAAAACGTTTTTACAGTTTTAAGTTGATCTGTGTGAAATTGCCCTTTCTAGAGGCAAAAACTTGAAAATCAGCCCTTTGATTTGGTTTATCCTAATCAATAAAATTGTAATTGTTATGTTTGTTGATCTGTGAGCATACATGGTCACTAATTAACCAGGATGTTTAGCTAAGTAGCCTCTCCTGTTTGCAGACACAGAATAGAGCAGGGCCCATCAACACACCTGACTTCTCCATTTCTAGACTTGGTTTGACCCTGAAGGAGCTAATGTGGGCTTGTGCAGAAGCACATTCTTTAGTGTCACCTGGAGGTGGCAGGCTGTGGGTCTCAGGAGGTGTGTTCTGCCCAGCTCCTGCCCAGTGCGCCCTTGGTGCAAGTGCCTGGGTGGGTGACACCACGTAGCCAGGAGGGCCCAGCAGTGTTCTGAGTGTGCTTGCTTGTGTCTTTTGGTTTTGCCATCTGGATTTGTAGAATGGCTGGAATTCCAAGGTGATGTCCTTCAAGAGGTGACACCACTTGGCCTGGAGATGTGGGGAGGCCACCGTGCGTGCTGTGTGCTCGAGGCAGTCAGGAGTGTGCACGACTTTTACTTTGTGTCTTTTGTGCATACGGCCGTTTTGGATTTTGCGAGCAGTTTCAGGGTGTTGCCTGTCTCTTAAACGTTCATAAAAACTGTAAACAGCTTCAGTGGGGTTTGCAGAAGGAAACTGTGGTTTCTGTTCTTCCTGTTCATTCACATGTTTTCTTCAGAGGGAGGGCTGACATCCGACTGTGTTTTTCATCAAGATCAGAGTGGATCTGTCTGCACAGTGACTATCGGCAGGTGGGGGCCAGAGCTCCTCCTCAGGCTTCCCAGGGGGAACGGACCATGGAGAAGGAGGTAGGTGCAAATCCGCATGGGAGGTGTGCAGATGACTGTGGGGTCCCTCGGTGTGATTGTGAGGTGGACCTGGTCCCATGGCCCCTGCTGTGGGAAGATGGGGTAGAAGGTTCTTGTTGGCTTCCGGGTCTGAGAACCAGTGACTCCTAGCAGACAGTGAGCAAGGTGGGGACCCCTTTGTAGGTCGTTGGGTTCACCCATCTGAACGCAAGGAGGGAGAGGCTACAGGGGTCACACGGATTCCTGGTCAGGACCCAAGATCCGTGTTGGGAAATGATTTAGGGAAAGGTGAAGAGAAAGAGCAAACCCATGCGGGGCAGACTGGACCTGGCCCCCTCCGGGACGCAGGTGGTGGGGGGTGCAGAGCACCTGCCCTGTGAGCAGCCTGCTGCCACCACGAAAGGGCGGAAGTTTGTCCAGGGGCAGTTTTGTGTTACTACTAAGGGGTTAGCTAGGACACCATGCAGGTGCCCGAGCACTGCACTGAGGTACTCTGTATGCCCAGTGGGCTTCGTTCCTTTCTGGACTGCTCAGTACTTTCCAGAAATGCTGAGCTCAGCGTGCGCATGTAGAGCTACTTGGTATGTGTTCCTTATTAACGTTGGTCCTCAAGTAGAGGCCATTATCCCATGGGTGGTTGTGGTTCCTCCAGAGATGCATTTCTTGTTGTAAATTAATGAACAGACACTGATGGAGGAGTAAGCCTCTGAGCATTTGTCTAGGAGACACGGTGGTCACCCCAGGTGAGCTGACAAGGATCTTTAGTTGAGTGATGTGAAAGACCAGCCTGGCACCAGGCTAAGTAGGCAGGGTTAGTGTGTGTGTGTGTGTGTGTGTGTGTGTGTGTGTGTGTGTGTAAGATCTCATTTTAGGTTTCTGACTAAAGTTGTTCAAGTGTAAGATGAAAAGTATTGCAAGAATATTGTAAGGATCTAGGGATCCCATGCACCCATAGAGTTCCCCATGCTGCCTCTCAGTGCCCCTCCCCAGCCCAGGTGTGGACCCTTGCCTGTTCCTTCAACCTGCAGGGGCCCCAGCCCTTCTTGAGAGCCTCAGCGAACACAGACCCCGGACGGTGCCCAGTGCCAGGTCCGCTCTCCTGGAAAAGCCCTTAGCACTGTTCTCCTGGGGGCTGTCTTGGTCCTTTTGTCTTTTGGGTTAGAGATGACAAGCTTACTTTCGTGATGAAATAAATTAGCTCCACAGAAATACTTGAGTGAAGAATAAACAATTGCAGGTATGAAACCACTTTTTTTTATATTAAGGTTTCATTGATACACAATCTTATGAAGGTTCCACATAAGCAACACTGTGGTCACTACATTCACGCATAATATTGAGTCCCCCCGCCACACCTCACCACAGTCACTGTCCATCAGTGTAGCAAGATGCCACAGAGTCACTACTTGTCTTCTCTGTGTTACACGATCTTCCGGGTGAACTCCCACCATGTACCACGTGTGCCAATCATAATGCCTCTCAACCCCCTTCTCCCTCCCTCCGCAGCTCCTCCCCTTTGGTAACCGCTAGTCCCTTCCTGGAGTCTGTGAGTCTGCTGCTGTTTTGTTCCTTCAGGTTTGCTTCATTGTTATACTCCAAAAATAAGTGAAATCATTTGGTACTTGTCTTTCTCCACCTGGCTTATTTCACTGAGCATAATACCCTCCAGCTCCACCCATGTTGTTGCAACTGGTAGGATTTGTTTTCTTCTTATGGTTGACTAATATTCCATTGTGTATATGTACCACATATTCTTTATCCACTCATCTACTTATGGACACTTAGGTTGCTTCCATTTCTTGGCTATTGTAAATAGTGCTGCGATAAACATAGGGGTGCATATGTCTTTTTCAAACTGTGCTGCTACATTCTTAGGGTAAATTCCTAGGAGTGGGATTCCTGGGTCAAACGCTATTTCTATTTTGAGTTTTTTTTTTAAATGGCAGATTAATTTTATTGATATATATATATATGTATATATATATACATATATATATATTTTGGTATCCTTAATCTACAATTGCATGTGCAATATTATGATTATTAAACTACTCCCTTCATCAGGTCCCTCCCACCAAGCCCATTACAGTCACTGTCCATCAGTGTAGTGATATGCTATAGAATCATTACTTGTCTTCTCTGAGTTGTACAGCCCTCCCCGCGCCCCTTCAACATTATGTCTGCTAGTCGTAATGCCCCTTTTTCCCCCTTGTCCCTCCCTTCCCACCCATCCTCCTCAGTTTCTTTCCCTTTGGTAACTATTCGTCCGTTCTTGGGTTCTGTGAGTCTGCTGCTGTTTTGTTCCTTCAGTTTTTTTCTTTGTTCTTATACTCCATATATGAGTGAAATCATTTGATACTTGTCTTTTTCGGCTTGGCTTATTTCACTGAGCATAATACCCTCTAGCTCCATCCATGATGTTGGAAATGGTAGGAATTGTTTCTTCTTATGGCTGAATAATATTCCACTGTGTATATGTACCACATCTTCTTTATCCATTCATCTACTGATGGACACTTAGGTTTCTATTTCTTGGCTATTGTAAATAATGCTGTGATAAACATAGGGGTGCATCTGTCTTTTTCAAACTGGGCTGCTGCATTCTTAGGGTAAATTCCTAGGAGTGGGATTCCTGGGTCAAATGGTATTTCTATTTTGAATTTTTTGAGGAACCTCCATACTGCTTTCCACAATGGTTGAACTAATTTACATTCCCACCAGCAGTGTGGGAGGGTTCCCCTTTCTCCACATCCTCGCCAGCATTTGTTGTTGTTTGTCTTTTGGATGTTGGGCATCCTCACTGGTGTGAGGTGATATCTCATTGTGGTTTAAATCTGCATTTTTCTGATGATAAGCTATGTGGAGAATCTTTTCAAGTGCCTCTTGGCCATCTGAATTTCTTTCTTGGAGAATTGTCTGTTCATATCTACTTCCCATTTTTTAATTGGGTTATTTGCTTTTTGTTTGTTGAGGCACGTGAGCTCTTTATATATTTTGGATGTCAACCCCTTATCGGATATGTCATTTATGAATATATTGTCCCATATGGTAGGATGTTTTTTGTTCTACTGATGGTGTCCTTTGCTGTACAGAAGATTTTTAGCTTGATGTAGTCCCATTTGTTCATTTTTGCTCTTGTTTCCCTTGCCCGAGGAAATGTGTTCAGAAAAAAGTTGCTCATGTTTATATTCAGGAGATTTTTGCCTATGTTTTCTTCTAAGAGTTTTATGGTTTCATGACTTACCTTCAGGTCTTTGACCCATTTCAAGTTTACTTTTGTGTGTGGGGTTAGGCAATAATACAGTTTCATTCTTTTACATGTAGCTGTCCAGTTTTGCCAGCATCAGTTGTTGAAGAGGCTGTTGTTTCCCTGTTGTATATCCATGGCTTCTTTATCATTTATTAATTGGCCATATATGTGTGGGTTTATATCTGGGATCTCTCTTCTGTTCCATTGGTCTATGGGTCTGTTCTTGTGCCAGTACCAAATTGTCTTGATTACTGTGGCTTTGTAGTAGAGCTTGAAGTCAGGGAGTGTAATCCCTGCCACTTTATTCTTCCTTCTCAGGATTGCTTTTGCTATTCGGGGTCTTTTGTGGTTCCATACGAAGTTTACAACTATTTGCTGTAGTTCGTTGAAGAATGCTGTTGGTATTTTGATAGGGATTGTATTGAATCTGTAGATTGCTTTAGGCAGGATGGCCATTTTGACAATGTTAATTCAACCTATCCTTGAGTATGGGATGTATTTTCATTTATTGGTGTCTTCTTTAATTTCTCTCATGAGTGTCTTGTAGATTTCAGAGTATAGGTCTTTCACCTCCTTGGTTAGGTTTACTTCTAGGTATTTCATTCTTTTAGATACAATTGTAAATAGAATTGTTTTCCTGATTTTTCTTTCTGCTCATTCATCATTACTATATAGGAATGCAACAGATTCTGTGTATTGATTTTGTATCAGGCATCTGTGCTGAGTTCAGTTATTCTAGTTTTGGAGTAGATTCTTCAGGGTTTTTTTATGTACAATATCATGCCATCTGCAAACAGTGAGAGTTTAACTTCTTCCTTACCAATCTGGATGCCTTTTATTTCTTTGTGTTGTCTGATTGCCGTGGCTAGGCTCTCCAGTACTATGTTGAATAAAAGTGGAGAGAGGGGTGGAACAACATGGATGGAGCTAGAGGGTTTTATGGTCAGTGAAATAAGTCAGGCAGGGAAAGACAAACATCAAATGATTTCCCTCACTTGTGGAGTATAACAATGAAGCAAAACTGATGGAACAAAATAGCAGCAGACTCACAGGCTCCAAGAAGGGAGTAATGGTTACCAAAGGGGAAGGGTGGGGGTGGGTGGATGGGGAGGGAGGGAGAAGGGGATTGTGGGGTATCATTATTGGTGCACAGGGTGTGTGTGGGGTCACGGGGAAGACAGTTTAGCTCATAGAATACAAATAGGGACTCTGTGACATCTTACTACACTGGTGGACAGTGACTGCAGTGGGGTGGGGGGAATCGATAATAAGGGTGAATGAAATAACCATATTTTCTTTCTTGTGAAACCTTCGTAAGAGTGAATATCAATGATAACTTAAAAATAAGAAAAGAAAAAGGAGACTTAAGAAAAAGGTCACTTGTTGTATATACCAAAAAAAAAAAAGTGAGGTGAGTGAGCATCCTTGTTTTGTTCCCCTTCTTAAAGGAAAACCTTTCCCCTTTTCACTGTTAAGTATGATGTTGGCTGTGCGTTTGTCATATATGGCCTTCATTATGTTGAGGGACTTGCCCTCTATACCCATTTTGTTGAGAGTTTTTATCTTGATTGGACGTTGAATTTTGTCAAATGCTTTTTGAGCATCTATGGAGATGATCATGTGATTTTTGTCCTATTTGTTGATGTGGTTGATGATGTTCATGGATTTTTGAATGTTGTACTATCCTTGTATTCCTGGAATTAATGTCACTTGATCATGATGGATGATCTTTCTGATGTATTTTTTTTCATCTTTACAAAACCTTTATTTTGGTATTATTAATGTACAATTACATGGGCAACATTATGGTTACTAGACTCCCCCTATTATCAAGTCCCCACCACAAAGCCCATTACAGTCACTGTCATCAGTGTAGTAAGATGCTATAGAATCACTACTTGTCTTCTCTGTGCTATACTGCCATCCCCGTGCCCCCCCGCCCACATTATGTGTGCTAATTGTAATGCCCTTTATACCCCTTATGCCTCCCTTCCCACCCATCCTCCCCAATCCCTTTCCCCTTGGTAACTATTAGTTCATTCTTGAGTTCTGTGAGTCTGCTGCTGTTCTGCTCCTTCAGTTTTTTTCTTTGTTCTTATACTCAACACATGAGTGAAATCATTTGATACTTGTCTTTCTCTGCCTGGCTCATTTCACTGAGCATAATACCCTCTAGCTCCATCCATGTTGTTGCAAATGGAAGGATTTGTTTTCTTCTTGTGGGTGAATAATATTCCACTGTGTATATATACTACATCTTCTTTATCCATTCATCTACTGATGGACACTTAGGTTGCTTCCATTTCTTGGCTATTGTAAATAGTGCTGGGATAAACATAGGGGTGTATCTGTCTTTTTCAAACTGGGGTGCTGCATTCCTAGGGTAAATTCCTAGGAGTGGAATTCCTGGGTCAAATGGTATTTCTATTTTGAGTTTTTTGAGAAACCTCCATACTGCTTTCCACAATGGTTGAACTGTTTTACATTCCCACCAGTAGTGTAGGAGGGTTCCCCTTTCTCCACATCCTTGCCAACATTTTTTGTTGTTTGTCTTTTGGATGGCGGCCATCCTAACTGGTGTGAGGCGATACCTCATTGTGGTTTTAATTTGCATTTCTCTGATGAGTAGTGATGTGGAGCATCTTTTCATGTGCCTGTTGGCCATCTGAATTTCTTCTTTGGAAAAGTGTCTGTTCAGCTTCCTTGCCCATTTTTTAGTTGGCTTATTTGCTTTTTGTTTGTTGAGGTGCGTGAGCTCTTTATACAATTTGGATGTCAACCCCTTATAGGATATGTCATTTATTAATATATTCTCCCATACTGTAGGATGTCTTTTTGTTCTGGTGTTCTTTGCTGTACAGAAGCTTTTTATTTGATATAGTCCCCCTTGTTCATTTTTGCTTTTGTTTCCTTTGCCCCGGGAAATATGTTCATGAAGAGGTTGCTCATGTTTATGTCCAAGAGATTTTTGCCTATTATCTTTAAAAAGTTTTATGATTTCATGACTTACATTTAGGTCTTTGATCCATTTTGAGTTTACTTTTGTGTATGGGGTTAGAGAATAATCCAGTTTCATTCTCTTACATGTAGCTGTCCAGTTTTGCCAACACCAGCTGTTGAAGAGGCTGTCATTTCCCCATTGCATATCCATGGCTCCTTTATCATATATTAATTAACCATGTATGCTTGGGTTTATATCTGGGCTCTGTAGTCTGTTCCATTGGTCTATGGGTCTGTTCTTGTGCCAGTACCAAATTATCTTGAGTACTGTGGCTTTGTAGTAGAGCTTGAAGTCATGGAGTGTAATTCCCCCCACTTATTCTTCCTTCTCAGGATTGCTTTGGCTGTTCGGAGTCTTGTGGTTCCATATGAATTTTAGAACTATTTGCTTTAGTTCATTGAAGAGTGCTGTTGGTATTTTGATAGGGATTGCATTGAATCTGTAGATTGCTTTAGGCAGGATGGCCATTTTGACAATATTAAATCTTCCCATCCATGAGGATGGGATGTGTTTCCATTTATTGGTATCTTCTTTAATTTCTCTCATGAGTGTCTTGTAGTTTTCAGAGTGTAAGTCTTTCACTTACTTGGTTAGGTTTATCCCTAGGTATTTTATTCTTTTGGATGCATTTGTGAATGGAATTGTTTTCCTGATTTCTCTTTCTGCTAGTTAATCGTTAGTGTATAGAAATGCAACAGATTTCTGTGTATTAATTTTGTATCCCGCAAATTTACTGAGTTCAGATATTAGTTCTAGTAGTTTTGGAGTGGATTCTTTAGTTTTTTTATGTACAATATCATGTCATCTGCAAACAGGGACAGTTTGACTTCTTCCTTACCAGTCTGGATGCCTTTTATTTTTTGTGTTTTCTGATTCCCGTGGCTACGACCTCTAGAACTATGTTGAACAGAAGTGGGGAGAGTGGGCATCCTTGTCTTCTTTCCGATCTTAAAGGAAAAGATTTCAGCTTCTTGCTGTTCAGTATAAAGTTCACTGTGGGTCTGTCATATGTAGCCTTTATTGTGTTGAGGTAGTTGCCGTCTATACCCATTTTGTTGAGAGAGTTTTTATCATGAATGGATGTTGAGTTTTGTCGAATGCTTTTTCAGCATCTATGGAGATGATCATGTGGTTTTGTCCTTTTTGTTGATGTAGTAGATGATGTTGATGGATTTTTGAATGTTGTACCATCCTTGTATCCCTGGGATGAATCCCACGTTATCATGATGGATGATGATATTATTGATGTATTTTTGTGGTGTCTTTGCCTGGTTTTGGTATTAGAGTGATGTTGGCCTCGTAAAATGAGTTTGGGAGTATTCCCTCCTCTTCTACTTTTTGGAAAACTTTAAGGAGGATGGGGAGTAGGTCTTCACTAAATGTTTGATAAAATTCATCAGTGAAAGCATGTGGTCCAAGTATTTTGTTCTTAGGTAGTTTTTTGATTACCAATTCATCTTCTTTGCTGGCAATTGGTCTATTCAGATTTTCTGTTTCTTCCTGGGTCAGCCTTGGAAGGTTGTATGTTTCTAGAAAATTGTCCATTTCTTCTACATTATCCAGTTTGTTAGCATATAGTTTATCATAGTATTCTCTCATAATTCTTTGTATTTCTGTGGTGTCCATAGTGATTTTTCCTTTCTCATTTCTGATTCTGTTTATGTGTAGAATCTCTTTTTTTCTTGATAAGTCTGGCTAGGGGTTTATCTATTTTGTTTATTTTCTCGAAGAATTAGCTCCTGCTTTCATTGATTCTTTCTATTGTTTTATTCTTCTCGATTTTATTTATTTCTGCTCTAATCTTTATTATGTCCCTCCTTCTACTGACTTTGGGCCTCATTTGTTCTTCTTTTTCTAGTTTCATTAATTGTGAGTTTAGGCTGTTCATTTGGGATTTTTGTTCTTTGCTGAGGTAGGTCTGTACTGCAGTACATTTCCCTCTTAGCACGGCTTTCACTGTGTCCACATATTTTGCGGTGTTGAAATATTGTCATTTTTCTCTATATATTGCTTTATCTGCGATTTTATTTGGTCATTGATCCATCGATTATTTAGGAACATGTTATTAAGCCACCATGTGTTTATGAGCTTTTTCAGTTTCTTTGAGTAATTTATTTCTAATTTAATACCTTTGTGATCTGAGAAGCTGGTTGGTACAATTTCAATCTTTTTGAATTTACTGAGGCTCTTTTTGTGGCCTAGTATATGATTTATTCTTGAAAATGTTCTGTGTGCAGTTGAGAAGAATGTGTATCTTGTTGCTTTTGGATGGAGTATTCTGTAGCTATCCATTAGGTCCATCTGTTCTGTTACATTGCTCAGTGCCTCTGTGTCTTTATTCATTTTCTGTCTGGTTGATCTGTACTTTGGAGTGAGTGGTGTGGTGAAGTCTCCCCAAATGAATGCATTGCATTCTATTTCCCCCTTTTAATTCTGTTAGTATTTGTTTCACATATGTGGGCGATCCTTTTTTGGGTGCAGAGATGTTTATAACAGTTATATCATGTTGTTGGACTGACCCCTATATCATTATGTAATGTTCTTCTTTGCCTTTTGTGACTGTCTTTGTTTTGAGGTCTATTTTGTCTGATACAAGTACTGGAACTCCTGCTTTTATCTCCGTATTAGTTGCATGACATATATTTTGCCATCCCTTTATTTCAGTGTGTGTATGTCTTTGGGTTTGAAGTGAATCTCTTCTAGGGAGCATATAGATGGTTTCTCTTTTTTTATCCATTCCGTGACTATACATCTTTTGATTGGTGCATTCATACCATTTACATTTAGGGTGATTATCGATATGTATGTACCAGTTGCCATTGCAGGCTTTAGATTTGTGGTTACCAAAGGTTCAAGGGTAACTATCTATTCCCTTACTATTTAACAGTCTAATTAACTCACTTTGTATGCTATTAAAAACACAACCTAAGGATTCTTTTTTTCTTCTCATTTTTCTTCCTCCTCTATTCTTTGTATGTCATGAATCATATTCTGTACTCTTTGTCTATCCCTTGGGTGACATGTACTTAGTCTTGGGAATACTTCCATCTATAGGAGTCCCTCCAAAATGTACTGTAGAGGTGGTTTGTGGGAGGTGAGTTCTCTCAGCTTTTGCTCATCTGAAAATTATTTAATCCCTCCTTCAAATGTAAATGATAACCTTGCCGGGTAGAGTATTCTTGGTTCAAGGCCCTTCTGCCTCATTGCATTAAATACATCATGCCACTCCCTTCTGGCCTGTAAGGTTTCTGTTGAGAAATCTGATGATATGGCCTGATGGGTTTTCCTTTGTATGTGATCTTTTTTCTCTTTCTAGCTGCTTTTAAAAGTCTGTTTTTATCCTTGATCTTTTCCATTTTAATTATTATGTCTTGATGTTGTCTTCCTTGGGTCCCTTGTGTTGGGAGATCTGTGCACCTCCATGGCTTGATAGACTATCTCCTTCCCCAGATTGGGGAAGTTTTCCGCAATTACCTCCTCAATGACACTTTCTATCCCTTTTTCTCTCTCTACTTCTTCTGGTACCCCTATTATGCGAATATTGTTCTGTTTGGATTCGTCACAGAGTTCTCTCAATATTCTTTCATTCTTAGAGATTCTTTTGTCTCTGTGCCTCAGCGTCTTTGTATTCTTCTTCTCTATTATCTCTTCCAGTTACCATCTCTTCTAGTATATCTAATCTGCTTTTCATCCCTGCATTGTATGTTTCATTTCAGATATGTTGTTTTTTTAATGATTCAATATCTGAGTTAAATTCATTCCTGAGTTCTTAAATATTTTTCTGTACCTCCATAAGCATGTTTATGAGTTTTATTTTAAACTCTGTTTCAGGAAGATTGGTGAATTCCGTTTCATTTGGCCCTTTTCTGCAGTTTGTGAGATTTTCGTCTGTTCCGTGTTCTTTTGACGTTTCATATTTCTGTGTGTTGTGCTGTATTGCCCAGGAGCTCCACTCTCTGGAGCTGCTCAGCCCATGGAGTGAGATTGTGGATCATAGGGGAGCATAGTTGGTGCCTGGGGGGAGGAAAGATCTTTTTCCTGACTCTCGTCTGCCCTGCCTGTCTCCAGTATCATTCATAGACAGTGTGCCGAGCTCACAGGTGTCAGCCTCTGTGCTTGGCTTCTCTAGCTGTTGTAGGTGAGTCCTCCTTCTCGCTGGCCTGATGCCAGAGCAGTGACTGCCTGTTTGAGAGATGATGCTGTCAGGCCAGGAGGAAGGCTAGGCAGGCTACTTATCACAGTGGCGGGCCTCAGAGCTGAGTAGCCAGCCTGGGGATGGAGCGCCTGAAGCTCCCCAACGTTCCTAATCTGCTGGGCAGAGTGCGCCCAGACAACCTTGTCCAGCTCTCCTTTCTCCCATGCAGTAAGCTCCGTGCAAACCCCGCACCTTCATTAGCCCTCTCGCTGATAGGAAGCCTCTCAGACCACCTGTCTTTCCCTTGTCTCAGAGCAGCCGGGTGTGGATCCCATCCTCCACAGACGGCTAGAATTTGTCTCTCAAGCACTCCGCCTGTCCCAGCTCCCCATTCTCCAGAACACCACCCAATGTAGGTTTCTAGTAGCAAAGCAGATCTATAGGACTAGGTGTTAGGTGTTCAGCAGTCACCAGCTTCCACCCCATTCCCCACTCCATTTCTCTTCCTCCCGCTGGTGAGCTGGGGTGGGGAAAGGGCTCAGGTCCCGCCAAATCAAGGCTTTCGTACGTTACCCTGTTTTGTGAGGTCTGCTCTGTTCATGAGGTCTCTATGCAGTCTGGTACAGCCTTCTTTCCTGTTGCTGTTTTAGCATTAGCTGTTTTAACTATATTTTCACAGTATCTGTGGTTTTGGGAATAGTTCTTTGTTTTACCTCTCACGCCGCCATCTTGAATCTCGCATGTTTTATGATTTTTATTTAGAAATCTTTATCAGGACGATGGCCAGCTCAGTTTCACTTGGTCCTCTTTCTGGTGTTTGTGGCGTTGTGGTTTATACCAGGTTCCTTTGTCATTTAATATTTGTATTGATCACTCTGGAATAATAGCTTTTCTAGGATGCGCCCTTTAGTGTCCAGATGCTCTACTCTTTGGAGCTACCTAGCACCTGGAGCTATGGTGGGGGTCGCAGGTGAGCAGTGTTGGTGCCTGTATGGAGGAAAGAGCCCTTTCCTGCTTCCCAGCTTCAGTGCCTGCCTCCACTGCCAGGCCAGTGAGCCAAGTGTGGAAGAAGGAGCCTCTGTGTTATGTCCCTGTAGCTGCCATAGGAGGAGCCACCCCTCAGTCTGGCCTGGTGCCATGGTGCGGCCAGGAGGTTGTGAACTGGTGCCAGCTGGGAGGAAGGAGCTGCAGGCTGTGTATCATTGTGGGGAGCCTTGGCGCACATCCCCAGCGACGGGGATGGAGCGCCTGAAGCTCCTGAAATTTCCCAAGCTGCTGGACTGAATGTGTCAGGACGATTTTGTCCACCTGTCCTTTCTCCTGAGCAGCAAGCTTTATGTAATACTTGCCCCTTTAGCAGCCCTCTTGCTCTTGGGAAATCTTTCAAAGTACCCACCTTTCTTTTGTCCCGGAACAGCCGGTTGTGTGTATCTGTTCTTCACCAGTGGTTGGAATCTCAGTCTCTCCAAATATTCTGGCTGTCTTTGATTTCCAACCCATCTAATCTCCGGAGCATCATGTAATGTGGGTTCATGCTCCCAGAGCAGATCTCCAGTTATGGGTGTTCAGCAGTCCTAGGCTTCTACCCCCTCCCCACTCTGCTCTTCTTCCCTCAGGTTAGCTGGCGGGTGGGGAGGGCTTTGGTCCCGCCAGATCATGGCTTTGCTACTTCACCCTTTTCCGTGAAGTCTTCTCTTTACCCCAGATGTAGGCAGTCTTTCACAGTTTTCTTTCTGGTCACTTTTTCAGGATTCATTGTATTTGCTATATTTTCATATTATATGTAGGTTTGGGAGGAGATTTCTGTCTCACTTCTCACACCACCATCTGTAAGCCAATCTCTGAAACCACTTTTAAAACTGTTGATCTGAAGGGCACCCAGGGAGTTGAAGGGACTGCACTTACGTACTGGAGTCCTGACTGTGTGTCAGAATTTCCTCAAGTGTTTCTCAGTTTATTGTTTTGAACAGATATTCCCCTTTCACATTGAAAAGCAGCATCAATTCAAAATGAGTGCCCTCTTGTTCATCGTGCTTCTTGGAAGGCTGAGGGCCCCCATGTCTGCCATCTGAAGCTTCCAGAGCGCTGCTTCCCCACTGCATCAGGAGTGGGGCACTCCAGTGCAGTGCCATGATCCTCGGGCAGAGTAGCAGCCCCCATTCTGCACTGAAACAGGTGAGGGGCTGGAGAAAGCTGCAGGATGACGCATGTCAAGGCCAAGAAACAAGGCCGGGAAGCTGCCTGCTCCCAGACATTCTGGTGGGGTTTGGTGTCCATGTAGGTGTTGTAGGTGGGGCTTGGCTGACCTGTGAGCAGAGGAGGGCAGCACTGCAGTTTGTCATGGGTCTGTGCTGTGTTGCCAGGGTGGCACCTTTAAACACAGGGCAGTTTGGTGCTTTGAGTCACCTGGCCAGTGGTTTTCATTGTGCATTTATTTATTTCTTGTTCATCTTCTTTGGGGTTATTTCTCAGAATGACTGTGACCCCACTGAGGGTAGGAATTCTGTCTCATTCACCGGCAGGGTCTTCCCGATGTCCAGCTTTCATGGGCACCAAACAAACGTTGGATAGGCAGCTCTCACTGCTCCCAGTAGGGTGCTGGGTCCCAAGAAGTAAAGGCAGAGGAAGGTGAGGTGAGCTCAGCCCGGGAAAGGTGGCCCTTGGGTGGGAGGGGTTGTCTGTGTGGGGTGGTTCTATTTTCCATGGCCTGCAGGGACCATATGGTATTGCTCATCCTTGCAGAGGTTCTTTCTTTAGGGTGGGTGGCAGCACTTGGGCCTGGAGTCCTTCCCAACACTAGCTCTGTGGGCAGACTGTAATTTTATGACCTGGACCTCAACATGAACATAATAGCAAGGGGTGCATGCAGCCTGGGACCTGGTGGGTTGGCTTGGGCTTCGTGGTGACAGGCTGACCTTGGCAGGTCTCTTGTCTCAGAGTTGATTTCCTGTTCCTCCCAGGTTTGGAGCAGTCATGAATGGGGTAGCAGAATAAACAGGTGAGCTGAGCTGTCTGCCTGCATGACAGCTTCAGTGAGCCCCCACCTCGGCCCCCACTGGGTGTCTCGGGAGGGTGAACTTTGTGGGGTCACCCGGTAGATGTGCTGTGGGAACATCTGCACGCTTGGGCTGACTTCAGATGACCTGCGTCTGGAGGTTGGGATCTTCAGACACTCAGGTTATGTGTCCATGCCTTAGGCTTAGCAGTCTGCTGCCCTCAGCAGTGCCTAGCATGGGACAGGAACGGGGCCTCTCTGAGCGGCTACACCGAAGAGGAGCAGAAGGCAGTTGAAGTCACTGGGGTGCCACTCAAGGGGCAGCCACGGTCCAGGATGGCCTGCTTGGGGCTGCCAAGTCATCATGTTTGCAGTACTACACTTCCAGCATTGTTCTCAACAGCTTGCTGTCCATGCTTGTCTGCCAAACCATGGTCTCCCCACTCAGACCCCACGTGGCAACTGCCCAGCCACCCATGGGCCCAGCTACTGCTTCCCTAGGTCCTGCTGGAGCTGCAGGTTCCCAGGATGGAGGACAAAGCAGGACAGATGGGGTGGCGCCTCCTCCAGGAAGCTCTCTGCCCACCTGTGTGCCTTGTGACACTCACAGGTGACACCCCTTATCTCATCTCTGCCAATAGCTGAGCAGCTGTACACGGAAGTAGCCTCATCCTTAAACACTTGGTGTAATGGAGACTTCATGCTACAGAGGAGGTGGGGGCCAGTGTGGGGGGTCCTTCAGGTGAGGGAGGGTTGCCCTGGGTAAGGGAGTGGGGACCTGGGTCCAGGAGGTGGGACCCCAGTGAGGGTGAAGGGGAGGAACCCTGGGTGAAGGAGGGGGTCCCTGGGTGAGGGAGGGGAATCCCGGTGAGTGAAGGGTCCCTGGTGAGGGAGGGGCCTGCAGTAACAGTTTGGTAGGTCAGTGGAATAAAAGCCAGGCATCCCAGGGCCCAGGGTCAGTGTGTCCTTGTGGTGTGTTGGCCAAGAAGAGGTGAGAAGGCAGCTGCAGGCAGCGGGGTCAGGATTGGGGTCCCCTGGTGGGGCTTGCTGTGCTGCTGCACCATGGGTCAGAGGGGGCTGTTTTGCATGGATTTGCATGTGGCCGAGTCTGCCCCAGGCAGAGGAGAAACAGCCATGAGGGCTTTTTATTTGGTGACTGGTGGTGGCTGTGTTACCTGTTGGCATGAGTGCTGGTCTGAGCTAGCCTCCGGCTGCCCTCAGTGGGGCTGAGTTCCTGGTCAGGCAAGCGGGCTGGAGAGTTAGGAGGATTGAAGGTGGCTTGTGTGGTCACTGGCTGGGGTTCACGTCCTGTGTGGCGCCCCTGCCGAGGCTGCTGGGTGGTGTCTGGCTTTGGCCTTGTGTTCTTTCAGGTGAATTGGAGACAGTGGCCCTCATGTCTGTGCCAGGGACCACGGCAGGACTGTCTGGCCACGTCTGGGGCGGCTTGCCTGTGGAGTTACAGTGGAGGAAAACCAGGTCTTTCCAGGGGCTCATGCACCAGCCTGTATCTTATCCTCTCTGACCCCATTGCTCTCGCTCTGTAGGTTTACTTTGGTTGTGGGATTGGCCTTTGGGACCTTCCGGACCCTGACTTAGGTGTACGGGAGCCCAGGTGCTGGCAGGCGAGGAGAATGCAGAGTTTGTTGACGCTACAGCGCTGGCCATGCCCCCATCCCCACAGAAGCCCTTGGAGGACCACATTTTTGTCCTCTGTGGGGAGTCTTCCTGTGTCTGCCCTCTTCTTGGCCACTGAGGTTACTTGCCTTGAGAATTTGCCCTGGACCTTGTCTGTGTCCGTGAGCAGGAGCAGGACAAGCCCCCCAGTTCCCAAGCAGTGTGCGGGCATGGCCTGTGCATTCTTGGACTCTGCCCGGCTGCCTGGGGATGGTGTGGCTTTGGCTTCACCAGCCACGTTGCACTTGTGAACCTGCAGTCCAACCGCTGCTGTTTCTGTTTGCAGCCTGGAATCGTGTCACCATTTAAGCGGGTGTTCCTCAAAGGTGAGAAGAGTAGAGATAAGAAAGCCCAGGAGAAGGCTGCGGAGAGACGTCCTCTGCACACCGTGCTGCTAGCCCCGCCGGAGCGTGTGGAGCCCGACACGCTGCTGAGTGACTACATCGAGAAGGAGGTGAAGGTGAGCTTGTGGTGCCTGGCCCCCAATTTTGCCCAGTCTGCTGTGCTGAAGCCCCTCTTCCCACCCCTTTCCTGGCTCTTCCTTCATCACAGGCTTCCTCTCTTCTCTGGAAGGCCGTGTGCTGTGCTCCAGCATTGAAACTCTGCTGTTCTGTGGGTCACTGTCACAGCCCAGGACGCGGGCCTCCTGAATCCTGCTGAAGCCTGTGTCCCAAATAAGTGTGACATGTACCTGTGCATTTTTGGTCCCTCCCCCCAACACTGCAGTGAAAATGAGTTAATAAAAAGGGCAAAGTCACCAGGTTAGAGGGGATGGGAAAGCATGAAGGTTGTGAACTTGGGGAGGGAACCAAGAATGGGGGGTGGTGGAAGGGAGTTGAGGTCTTGGGGACAGTGGGGTGCCGGGAGGGGGGCAGTAGGGCTGGGCAGAGTCCCTGGGGCCAAGGAGGTGTGTGGGCAGTTTGGGTCTTTGGGAGGGGTTTCCACCCTTACCTGGCAGCCAGACGAGAGGGTTCCTGGTAGAGACATGGGACGAGGGAGGCTTGGATGTGGGGACATCTGGCAGGGAGATGGTGGGGGACCCAGAGTGAAGACAAGGAAATTGAATCAAAGTCCTGCACAATGGAGAGAGTTCCACCCCATCCCTGCCAAGCGCCCAGAGGCCTGTGCTGGACCTGTCCCATGAGGGGGCCCTCCAGGGGTGCTGTATGGGGAGGTGAGCTGCCCATGGGAGTGCTGCCTCCACAGTGGCTTGGGCACCCAGCAGCCTGTGCGGCCTGTCGCAGCAGCCGAGGATCAGTACACGCTGGAGGAAAGCTGTAACGGGAAAATGGAGCTCAAGACAAACACGAGAAGCAACGTGAGTGAAACAGCAGCTGTGCAGAGGCTGCTGAAGTGAGGAGGAGAGTGGGGCAGGGCAGGGGAGGGGCACACAAAGCAAGGAAGAGTCAGGTGGGAACCCAGCATGCTCCCAGCAAGACGCATGTGCACCTTACCCTATTCGTTCCACTAGTATGGCTGCAAACCCTGGGTGGTGCATATGCAGTCGCCCCGACAGGACTCAGAGGCCAGAGCAGCAGACCAGCTGGGACCTGGGGACAGGGAGCTGCCCACTGGTGCACTCCAGGTTCCCTTTCTCCTCACATATCTCAGGCCTGGAGCTGAAGACCTGGCAACCAGGAGTGACCATAGGTGCAGACAAACCCCAACCGAAGTGGCTCCTTATGTCCAGAAGACCAGGAAAGGGAAGGCCTAGCTAGACAGAAACTGTATAACCATACCTGCTGAGTTCCACCTGGGACAGGAAAGCCTGTGTTCTAACCTCTACCAGCAAAGGCCGAGTGGGGGCCAGCACCTGCCCCAGAGAGGGAACAGGTGGGACTGTGTGTCAGGACCTTGTGAGAGGCCAGTGGGCCCAGGCCTCCAACTCCTCCTTGTAGCAGCAGTGTGTTGCCCACTCCGTCTTAATGGGGCAAGAGCAAACTGTCTAATATTTGTGTTGTCAGAGTCAAGAGAGGGCCTGAAAAACTGTTCAAGGGTGTCATGGTTGAAACCTCACTAATCTGGCTACAGACCACAGCAAAGATGAAGAACTGAGCACCCCACAAATGGGTTGACCTGGCAGGCCGCCCAGGGCGCAGCATGTGACACCTGTGGGAAGGAAAGATGGTCCTGAGGGCAGCGGGAAAGGATGCACCTGTGGGAGGAACCATCAGAATAGCAGCAGATTTCTCAGCAGCTATGGGGCCTGAAGGGGGTGCACCATTCCTGACGCCTGCGGGCTGGCCGCAGGTGCCGAGTGTATCTTGGCGCACCCTGCATGCGCACCTGGTTCCTCCAGGAGCCCAGGCTGCCACACGCCACCTGGTGGAAGAGGGGATTGGAAAGGCCCTGCACTTATTGGAGAAGTGCAATATCTAATTTGAAAATTCTGATTCCAAAAGTCTGTAGGCCCAGATTCTTCCGCTCGAGAGTTCTATCAAATGTTTAAAGAATTAACACCAATTCTATATAATCTCTTCAAGGAAAATAGAAGGAGTGGCAACACTTTCCAGCTGCATGTGTGAGGGTGATGTTACCCTGCTACCAAGGCAGACAATGTGGAACAGGTACAGACAGGAGCATAGACACAGGAATCTATCAAAACAGTAGCCATGGAATTGAGAACCTAAAAAAGTTATATACTGTGGCCAAGTGGATGCAGGACTGGCTCAATATTTGAAAAGGTAATCCATCATATCAACAGGCTAAGAAGAGATAACCCACGATCATCTCAACTAGTACAGGAAAAGCATATCACAAAATTCAATAGCTAGTCACAATAAAACTCAGAAAAATAGGAACCATGTGTGGGCAGTGAATATGTGGGCACCAAAATAAAAAATGCGCTACCACATATAATGGCTTCAAGAAGAGGAACCACTTAGGTGTATGCCCAAGGAGGCCCCCATCAGAAGCCTCCCAATGCCCCTCCTGGAAGCTGCTCAGTGCAGATGAGCCCTTTCTGGGCCAGGAAGATGCTTTGTACACACCCACACGGCTATGCTAAGATTCATGTGGAAGGCAAAAGAAGTAGAGGAGCTGGAACATTTTTGGACAAGAGTGTCATGAGGAATCAGTCTCCCTGATCCCAAGGTGTGCTTTAGTGCTACAGCAGCAGAGGGACCGGTGGAAAGACCCGTGAGCCCAAGAACACCCACACCCGTGTCCGGCTGGGGTTCTTAAAGTGGTGCGAACACAGTTCCATGGAGGGATGGTCTTGTCAACACACTGCTGGAGCCATTGGACACCACAGAGAAAAATGAGCTTCATCCCAAACTCCACACTTTATGCAGAAATTAATCTAAATTGGTGATGAACTTAAAGGTAAAATATAGAACTATAACATTTTAGAAAAAAAAAGGAAGATGTTTAAGATACAGGGTTAGGCAGAGTTCTTAGATTTTTAGATTTAGTGCCCAAGAAGGGGAAACATTGATAAACTGGATTTCATGAAATTAAAACTTTTACCCTGCAGGAGATGCTGTTCGGAGGGTGGAAAGACAAGTTAGAGCCTGGGAAAAGCCCTGAAATCACATGTCGGCCAAAGGAACGTTGTTGGGACATAAAGAGCTCTCACAGCTCATGAGGCAAGACAGGCAGTCCAGTTAGAACATGGGCAAAAGACGCGGGCATCTCACTGGAGTGCATGATTGTGGCAGGCAAGCACACGAAAAGAACATTGCCGGGCCAGAGAAATGCAGTCAGAACCACCATGACACATCACCCCCGCGATCAGGATGGCTGAGATCACCACATGCAGTGGGACTGGGGGCCATGTGGCCACTCAGGAAGACAGTTTGGCTGTTGCTTAAAAACTACACATAGAGCGACCATACCACCTGGCAGTGTTGTGCTCCTGGGCATTTATCCCAGAGAAATGAAAGTTTACGTTGACACAAAGACTGGTACCTTCAAAGCAGTTTAATTTGTAATACCCAAAAGTTAGAGACAATCAAAATGTCATTCAATGGGTAAATAGTACCACAGAGCACCACTCAGCCCTAAAAAGGAGTGAGTTACTGAGTCATCCTAGGACCTGCAGGAATGCCCAGCTGAGTGCAAAAAGTCAATCCTCACAGGCTGCACCTGTGTAATTCCCTTTGCGTAACATTCTTGAAATGATGATTTATTTAACTAGAGACAAGGCTAAGGCATGCTAGGTGTCACAGAGGGGCCGAGGGACTGTAAATGAGACCTGGGGACCCCATGGGGACTGAGTGTTCTGTAACTGACTGTGCAGCCTGTGCCCTGGCTGCTCCAGTGCTGCGAGAAGATGCTGCTGCTGGGTAAACAGGGTGAGGAATGTGGGCTCTGTGTTCACTCTTACTGTGTGGGACTACAACCACCTTAAAAAGAAAGATTATGCATGAAAAAAAACTACAGTTTCACTACTTGTTGGCATAGCAGTGAGATAGAATATGCACACTCAGTGCAGTCAGCACAGGCACCACTGATGGAAGGAGGCACAGAATTCGGATGGGAGGAAGGGCGTGGGGCAGGGTGCTGGGCAAGGCTGTCTCCCCTTAACTGGGGCAGCAGGATTGTCTTTTTTTTAATTTATGTTTTATTGGAGTATCATTGATATACACTCTTATATTGGTTTCAAACATACAACACAGTGGGTCAACAGTTACCTGTATTATTAAATCTTCACCCTCATTACTGCAGTTACTATATGTCAGCATAGGAAGATGTTACAGAATCACTGGCTATATTCTCCATGCTGTACTACCATCCCTGTGACGAACTTATATTATGACTGAATATTTTTTGCCTCTTACTCCCCCTAACCCTCCCCACCCACCCACCCCTGCCCCTTCCCCATTGGTGACCACCACTCACACCTCAGTGTCTGTGAGTCTACTACTGTATTGTTCCTTCTCTTTTGCTTTGTTTTTATTTTTATTTATTTCTTTTACTATTTTTTTTATTAAGGTACCATTGATATACACTCTTATGAAGGTTTCACAGGAAAAACAATGTGGTTACTACATTCATGCTTAGTATCAAGTCCCCCCCACTTCCATCTATAGCAGTCCCTCCAAAATACACTGTAGAGATGGTTTGTGGGAGGTAAATTCTCTCAGCTTTTGCTTATCTGGAAATTGTTTAATCCCTCCTTCAAATTTAAATGATAATCTTGCTGGATAAAGTATTCTTGGTTTGAGGCCCTTCTGCTTCATTGCATTAAATACATCATGCCACTCCCTTCTGGCCTGTAAGGCTTCTGCTCAGAAGTCTGATGATGGCCTGATGGGCTTTTGTATGTGATCTTATTTCTCTCTCTGGCTGCTTTTAATAGTCTGTCCTTATCCTTGATCTTTGCCATTTTAATTACTATATGTCTTGGTGTTGTCTTCCTTGGGTCCGTTGTGTTGGGAGATCTGCGCACCTCCATGGCCTGAGAGACTATCTCCTTCCCCAGATTGGGGAAGTTTTCAGCAATCACCTCCTCAAAGACACCTTCTATCCCCTTTTCTCTCTCTTCTTCTTCTGGTACCCCTATAATGTAAATATTGTTCCGTTTGGATTGGTCACAGAGTTCTCTCAATATTCTTTCATTATTAGATTTCCTTTATTCTCTCTGTGCCTCAGCGTCTTTGTATTCCTCTTCTCTAATTTCTATTTCATTTATCATCTCCTCCACCATATCCAATCTGCTTTTTTCCTTTCTTTTTTTTTAAGTTTATTTTGATATCACCAATCTATAATCAAATGAGTAATATTACGATTATTAACACTTCCCCCTTCATCGGGTACCCCCCACCAACCCCATCACAGTCACTGTCCATCAGCATAGTGAGATGCTATAGAGTCACTACTTGTCTTCTCTGAGCTGTACAGCCCTCCCCATGCCGCCCAACATTACGTCTGCTAATCGTAATGCCCCCTTTTCCCTCTTATCCCTCCCTTCCCACCTATCTTCCCCAGTCCCTTTCCCTTTGGTAACTATTAGTCCATTCTTGGGTTCTGTGAGTCGGCTGCTGTTTTGTTCCTTCAGTTTTTTTCTTAGTTCTTATACACCACATATGAGTGAAATCATTTGATACTTGTCTTTTTCGGCTTGACTTATTTCACTGAGCATAATACCCTCTAGCTCCATCCACGTTGTTGCAAATGGTAGAATTTGTTTTCTTCTTATGGCTGAATAATATTCCATTGTGTATATGTACCACATCTTTATCCATTCATCTACTGATGGACACTGAGGTTGCTTCCATTTCATGGCTATTGTAAATAGTGCTGCGATAAACATAGGGGTGCATTTGTCTTTTTCAAACTGGGCTGCTGCATTCTTAGGGTAAATTCCTAGGAGTGGAATTCCTGGGTCAAATGGTATTTCTATTTTGAGTTTTTTGAGGAACCTCCATACTGCTTTCCACAATGGTTGAAATAATTTGCATTTCCACCATCAGTGTAGGAGGGTTCCCTTTTCTACACATCCTTGCCAACATTTGTTATTGTTTGTGTTTTGGATGTTGGCCATCGTCACTGGTGTGAGGTGATATCTGATTGTGCTTTTAATCGGCATTTCTCTGATGATTAGTGATGTGGAGCATCTTTTCATGTGCCTCTTGGCCATCTGAATTTCTTCTTTAGAGAAGTGTCTATTCATGTCCTCTGCCCATTTCGTAATTGGATTATTTGCTTTTTGTTTGTTAAGGTGCATGAGATCTTTATATATTTTGGATGTCAACCCCTTATCAGATACGTTATTTATGAATATATTCTCCCATACTGTAGGATGTCTTTTTGTTCTACTGATGGTGTCCTTTGCTGTACAGAAGCTTTTCAGCTTGATATAGTCCCACTTGTTCATTTTTGCTTTTGTTTCCCTTGCCTGGGGAGATATGCTCATGAAGAAGTCGCTCATGTTTATGTCCAAGAGATTTTTGCCTATGTTTTTTTCTAAGAGTTTATGGTTTCATGACTTACGTTCAGATCTTTGATCCACCTTGAGTTTACCTTTGTGTATGGGGCTAGACAGTAGTCCAGTTTCATTCTCTTACATGTAGCTGTCCAGTTTTTCCAACACCAGCTGCTGAAGAGGCTGTCATCTCCCCATTGTATATCCAAGGCTCCTTTATCAAATATTAATTGACTGTATATGTTTGGGTTAATGTTTGGATTTTCTATTCTGTTCCACTGGTCTGTGGGTCTGTTTTTGTGCCAATACCAAATTGTCTTGATTACTGTGGCTTTGTAGTAGAGCTTGAAGTCAGGGAGTGTAATTCCCCCTGTTTTATTCCTCCCTCTCAGGATTGCTTTGGCTATTCGGGGTCTTTTGTGGTTCCATATGAATTTTAGAATTATTTGTTCCAGTTCATTGAAGAAAACTGTTGGTTGTTTGATAGGGATTGCATTGAATCTGTAGATTGCTTTAGGTAGTATAGCCATTTTGACAATATTTATTCTTCCTAGCCAAGAGCATGGGATGCATTTCCATTTGTTAGTGTCCTCTTTAATTTCTCTTAGGAGTGTCTTGTAGTTTTCAGAATACAGGTCTTTCACTTCCTTCGTTAGGTTTATTCCTAGGTATTTTATTCTTTTTGATGCAATTGTGAATGGAATTGTTTTTCTGATTTCTCTTTCTGTTAGTTCATCATTAGTGTATAGGAAAGCAACAGATTTCTGCGTGTTAATTTTGTATCCTGTAACTTTGCTGAATTCAGATATTAGTTCTAGTAGCTTTGGAGTGGAGTCTTTAGGGTTTTTTATGTACAATATCATGTCATCTGCAAATAGTGACAATTTGACTTCTTCTTTACCAATCTGGATGCCTTGTAGGTCTTTGTTTTGTCTGATTGCTGTGGCTAGGACCTCCAGTACTATGTTTAATAACAGTGGAGAGAGAGGGCATCCCTGTCTTGTTTCTGATCTTAGATGAAAATCTTTCAGCATCTCGCTGTTAAGTATGATGTGAACTGTGGGTTTGTCATATATAGCCTTTATGATGTTGAGGTACTTGCTGTCTGTACCCATTTTGTTGAGAGTTTTAATCAGGAATGGATGCTGAATTTTGTCGAATGCTTTTTCAGCATCTATGGAGATGATCATGTGGTTTTTGTTCTTCTTTTTGTTGATGTGGTGAATGATGTTGATGGATTTTCGAATGTTGTACCATTCTTGTATCCCTGGGATGAATCCCACTTGATCATAGTGTATGATCCTCTTGATGTATTTTTGAATTCGGTTTGCTAATATTTTGTTGAGTATTTTTGCATCTACGTTCATCAGGGATATTGGTCTGTAATTTTCTTTTTTGGTGAAGTCTTTGCCCGGTTTTGGTATTAGAGTGATGCTGGCTTCATAGAATGAGTTTGGAAGTATTCCCTCCTCTTCTATTTTTTGGAAAACTTTAAGGAGAATCGGTGTTATTTCTTCTCTATATGTCTGGTAGAATTCAGAGGTGAATCCATCAGGTCCAGGGGTTTTGTTCTTGGGTAGTTTTTTGATTACCAATTCAATTTCGTTGCTGGTGATTGGTCTGTTTAGTGTTTCTGTTTCTTGCTTGGTCAGTCTTGGAAGGTTGTATTTTTCTAAGAAGTTGTCCATTTCTTCTACGTTTTTCAGCTTGTTAGCATATAGATTCTCATAATATTCTCTTATAATTCTTTGTATTTTTGTCGGGTCCATCGTTATTTTTTTCTCATTCTGATTCTGTTTATGTGTGTAGATTCTCTTTTTCTCTTAATGAGTCTGGCTAGGGGTTTATCTATTTTGTTTATTTTTTCAAAGAACTAGCTCTTGGTTTCATTGATTTTTTTTTGTTTTATTCTTCTCAATTTTATTTATTTCTTCTCTAATCTTTATTATGTCCCTCCTTCTGGTAACTTTGGGCCTCATTTGTTCTTCTTTTTCCAATTTCAGTAATTGTGTCTTTAGAGTATTCATTTGGGAATGTTCTTCCTTCTTTAAATAGGCCTGGATTGCAATATACTTTCCTCTTAGAACTGCCTTTGCTGCATCCCACAGAAGTTGTGGCTTTGTGTTGTTATTGTCATTAGTCTCCATATATTCTTTGATTTCTGTTTTGATTTGGTTGTTAACCCATTGATTAATTAGGAGAGTGTTGTTAAGTCTCCATGTATTTGTGAGCCTTTTTGATTTCTTTCTAAAATTTATTTCTAGTTTTTTCCCTTGGTGATCTGAGAAGTTGGTTGGTAGGATTTCAATATTTTTGAAATTACTGAGGTTCTTTTTGCGGCCTAGTATGTGGTCTATTCTGTAAAATGTTCCATGTGCACTTGAGAAGAATGTGTATCCTGTTGCTTTTGGGTGTAGAGTTCTCTAGATGTCTGTTAGGTCCATCTGTTCTAGTGTGTTGTTTAGTGTCTCTGTGTCTTTACTTATTTTCTGTCTGGTTGATCTGTCCTCTGGAGTGAGTGGTGTGTTGAAGTCACCTAAGATGAATGCATTGCTGTCTATTTCCTCCTTTAATTCTGTTAGTATTTGTCTCACATATGCTGGCGCTCCTGTGTTGGGTGCATATATATTTATAATGGTTATATCTTCTTGTTGGACTGACCCCTTTATCATTGTGTAATGTCCTTCTTTATCTTTTGCTACTTTCTTCGTTTTGAAGTCTATTTTGTCTGATACAAGTACTGCAGCACCTGCTTTTTTCTCTTTGTTGTTTGCATGAAATATCTTTTTCCATCTCTTCACTTTTAGTCTGTGTATGTCTTTTGATTTGAGGTGAGTTTCTCGTAGGCAGCATATAGATGGGTCTTGCTTTTTTATCCATTCTGTTACTCTGTGTCTTTTGATTGGTGCATTCAGTCCATTTACATTTAGGGTGATTATTGATAGATATGTACTTATTGCCATTGCTGGCTTTAGGTTCGTGGTTACCAAGGATTCAAGGGTTGCTTCTTTACTATCTAACAGTCTGACTTAACTTTCTTGTTAAGTAATTGTAAACACTGTCTGATGTTTCTTTATTTCTCTCCCTTCTTATTCCTCCTCCTCCATTCTTTCTGTAATAGGTGTTTTATTCTTTGCCTTTAGTTAGTATTTGGATGGTCTGCTTTCTTTGCTATGATTTTATTTTCTCTGGTGACATCTTTTTAGCCTTAGGTGTGCTTCTATCTAGAGCAGTCCATTTAAGATATCCTGTAGAGGTGGTTTATGAGAGGCAAACTCTCTCAACTTTCGTGTGTCTGGAAATTGTTTAATCCCTTCACTATATTTAAATGATAATCGTGCTGGATACAGTATTCGTGGTTCGAGGCCCTTCTGTTTCATAACGTTAAATATATGATGTTATTCTCTTCTGGCCTGTAAGGTTTCTGTTGAGAAGTCTGATGTTAATCTGATGGGTTTTCCTTTGTAGGTGATCTTTTTTCTCTCTCTAGCTGCCTTTAATACCCTGTCTTTATCTTTGATCTTTGCCCAGATATCGGATTTTTAATGGTTGAATCTCTGTGTTAAATTCTTTCCTAAGTTCTTGAATATTTTTCTGTACCACCATGAACATGTTTATGATTTTTATTTTGAAGTCTCTTTCTGGAAGATTGGCGAGTTCAGGTTCACTTACCTGTTTTTTTGTGTTTGTGATATTTTGTTTCGAAGGAAGTTCATTAGATGTTTCATATTTGTATGTGACATCCTCTAGTGCCCAGAAGGTCTAGTCTCTGGAGCTGCTTAGCCCCTGGAGTCTTCTCGCGGACTGCAGGAGAGCGGCGCTGGTGCCTGAGGGGAGGAAAGAACTGTTTCCTGCTTCCTGGCTGCAGTGGGTGTCTCCAGTGTCACAGCCTGTCGGCCAAGCACACAGGTGGAAGTCTCTGTGCTCTGCGTTTGTAGCTGCTGTAGCTGGGGCCTCCCTCTGGCCGGCCAGATGCCATGTTAGGTACTGCCAGTTTGCAGTCCTGTGCCGGCAAGTCAGGAGGAAGGTGCAGTAGACTGTGTATCACAGTGCGGGCCTTCGGAGCTGAGTAGCCAGCCAGGGGGATGGAGTGCCTTAAGCTCCTGAGCGTTCCCAATGTGCTGGGCATAGTTCTCCCAGACAACCTTGTCCACGTGTCTCTTCTCCTGTGCAGCAAGCTCCATGCAATCCCCGCCTCTTTAGCAGCCCTCTGGCTGCTAGGAAGCTTCTCAAACTGCCTGCCTTTCCTTTGTCCTGGAGCAGCCCGATGTGGGTCTGTTCTCCACAACTGGCTGGAATCCCAGTCTCTCCAAGTATTGTGCCTGTCTTAGCTTTCCAACCAAGAACACCATCCAATGTAGATTTGTTCTCCCAAAGCAGATCTCCAGGGCTGGGTGTTCAGCAGTCCTAGGATTCCCCCCCTGTCCCCACTCTGTTTCTCTTCCTCCTGCTGGTGAGCTGGTGGGGTTGGGGAAGGGCTTGGGTCCTGCCGGATCAAGGCTTTGGTATATTACTCTGTTTCAGTGAGGTCTGCTCTGTTCTCCAGGTGTATTCAGTCTGGCGCCGCCTTTCTTCCTATTGCTCTTTAGGATTAGTTGTATTAACTATGTTTTCCTATTATATGTGGTATTCGGAGGAGTTCTCTGTCTCACCTCTCACACCACCATCTTTAATACCCCCTCTATGTGTTGTAATGTGGTGTTCAATGTCTCTGTCTCCTTATTTATTTTCTGTGCTTGATCTGTCCTTTGGAGTGAGTGGTGTGTTGAAGTCTCATATAATGAATGCATTGCATTCTATTTCCCTCTTTAATTCTGTTAGTATTTGTTGTACATATTTGGATTCTCCTCTCGTGGTTGCATAGATATTTATAATGGTTATATCCTCTTGTTGGACTGACCTCTTTTTCACTTTGTAGTGTCCTTGTCTCTTGTTACTTTCTTTCATTTGAAGTCTATTTTATCTGATACTAGTATTGCAACTCTTGCTTTTTTCTCTCTGTTAGTTACATGAAGTATGTGTTTCCATACCCTCACTTTTAGTCTGTGTATGTATTTGTGTTTGAGGTGAGTCTCTTGTATGCAGCTTATCGATGGGTCTTGCTTTTTTATCCATTCTGTAACTCTGTCTTTTGATTGGTGCATCCAGACCATTCAATTTAGGGTCATTATAGATAGATATGTTATTCCTGCCATTGCATGGTTACCGGTTCAAGGGCAGCTTCTTTACTATTTAACAGTCTAACTTAAGTCGCTTATTGCTAATTGTTCTACTCCTTTGCTGTGGTTTTATTTTCTCTGGTGACAGCTATTTAGCCTTAGGAGCACTTCCATCTATAGCAGTCCCTTTAACTTACACTGTAGAGATAGATGGTTTGTGGGAGGTAAATTCCCTCAGCTTTTGCTTCTCTGGAAATTCTTTAATCCCTGCTTCAGATTTAAGTATTAATCTTGTCGAGTAGAGTATTCTTGGTTCAAGCCCTTCTGTTTCAATTTATTAAATATATCATGCCACTCCCTTCTGGCCCGTAAGGTTTCTTCTGAGAAGTCTGATGACAGCCTGATGGGTTTTCCTTTGAATGTGATCTTTTTTCTGTCTCTGGCTCTTTTGCACACTCTGTTCTTGTCCTTGATCTTTGCCATTTTAATTTTTATGTGTTCTGGTGTTGTCTTCCTTGTGTTTGGAGATCTGTGCTTTTCCATGGCTTGAAAAACTATTTCCTTCCCCAGATTGGGGAAGTTTTCAGCAATTATTTCTTCAAAGACAGTTTGTATCCCTTTTTCTCTCTTTTCTTCTGTTATCTCTATAATGCTAATATTATAGGTTCCTTTTGGATTGGTTGCAGAGTTTTGTTATTCTTTCATTCCTAAAGATCCTTTTTTCTTCTCTCTCTGCCTTAGCTTCTTTGTATTCTTGTTCTCTAATTTGTGCTCCGTTTATCGTCTCCTGTACCTCCTCTCATCTACTTTTAAATCCCTCCATTTGTATATTTTGTTTTGGATACTGTAGTTTTCAAAGTTTCTGTCTCTTTCTTGAAGTTGTCCCTGAGATCTTGAATATTTTTCTGTAGTTCCGTGAACATGTTTATGATTTTTATTTTGAAATCTTTATGAAGATGACTGGGGATTTCACTTTCATTGAGCATTCTTTCTAGTGTTTGAGGTATATTGGATTGAACAAGGTTCTTTTGCCTTTTCATATTCCTACTGTATAATATGGGATGATAACTTTATGTGGGGAGTGCCCTGTAGTGCCCAGAAGCTCTACTCTCTGGAGCTGTCCAGCACTTGGAGCAATGTCGGGGTTCTCAGTCAAGCGGC
>JAVSCE010003930.1:0-70435 GCA_032199065.1 Smutsia gigantea | reverse complement strand
CAATCCAGACCTATTTAAAGAAGGAAGAACATTCCCAAATGAATAGTCTAAAGACACAATTACTGAAATTGGAAAAAGAAGAACAAATGAGGCCAAAGTCACCAGGAAGAGGGACATAATAAAGATCAGAGAATAAATAAATAAAATTGAGAAGAATACAACAATAGAAAAAAATCAAAGAAACCAAGAGCTGGTCTTTGAAAAAATAAACAAAATAGATAAACCCCTAGCCAGACTCATTAAAAGAAAAAGAGAATCTACACACATAAACACAATCAGAAATGAGAAAGGAAAAATAACGACGGACCCCACAGAAATACAAAGAATCATAAGAGAATATTATGAGAATCTATATGCTATGCTGGAAAACATAGAAGAAATGGACAACTTCTCTAGAAAATACAAACCTCTTCCAAGACTGACCAAGAAACAGAAAAACTAAACAGACCAATCACCAGCGACGAAATTGAATTGGTAATCAAAAAACTACCCAAGAACAAAACCCCTGGGCCTGATGGATTCACCTCTGAATTCTACCAGACATATACAGAAGAAATAACACTGATTCTCCTTAAAGTTTTCCAAAATAGAAGAGGACGGAATACTTCCAAACTCATTCTATGAAGCCAGCATCACTCTAATACCAAAACCTGGCAAAGACCTCACCAAAAAAGAAAATTACAGACCAATATCCCTGATGAACGTAGATGCAAAAATACTCAACAAAATATTAGCAAAAAAAAAAAAAAAACACATCAAGAGGATCATACACCATGACGAAGGATTCATCCCAGATGTAAGGATGCTACACATTCGGAAAACGATCATAATTAATCCACCACATCAACAAAAATAAATAAAACCATGATCATCTCCCATAGATGCTGAAAAGCATTTGACAAAATTCAGCACTATTCTGATTAAAAACTCTCAACCAAATGGTATGGAGGGTGGTGTACTCAACATCATAAAAGGCTATATATACAAACCCATTGTGCTAACATCATACTTAACGCGAGACGCTGAAAGCTTTCATCTAAGATCGGAACAAGACGTGATGCCCACTTCACTGTTATTCAACATAGTACTGAGGTCCTAGCCACAGCAATCAGACAAAACAAAAGACATACAAGGCATCCAGATTGGTAAAGAAGAAGTCAAATTTGTCTCTGTTTGCAGATAACATGATATTGTACATAAAAACCTTAAAGAATCCAATCTAAAACTACCAGAACTAATATCTGAATTCAGCAAAGTTGCAGGATACAAAATTAATACACAGAAATCTGTTGCTTTCCTATACACTAGTGATGAACTAACAGAAAGAGAAATCAGAAAAACAATTCCATTCACAATTGCATCAAAAGAATAAAATACCTAGGAATAAACTTAACGAAGGAAGTGAAAGACCTGTACTCTGAAACTACAAAGACACTCCCTAAGAGAAATTAGCAGAGGACACTAACTAATGGAAATGCATCCCATGCTCTTGGTTAGAAGAATCAATATTGTCGAAATAATATAATACCCAAAGCAATCACAGATTCAATGCAATCCCTATCAGCCCCAACAGCTTCAATGAACTGAACAATAATTCTAAAATTCATATGGCACTACAAAAGACCCAGAATAGCCAAAGCATCCTGAGAAGGAGGAATAAAACAGGGGGAATTACGCTCCCTGACTTCAAGCTCTACTACAAAGCCACAGTAATCAAGACAATTTGGTATTGGCACAAAAACAGACCCACAGACCAGTGGAACAGAATAGAAAATCCAAACATTAACCCAAACATATACAGTCAATTAATATTTGATAAAAGTGCCTTGGATATACAATGGGGAGATGACAGCCTCTTCAGCAGCTGGTGTTGGAAAAACTGGACAGCTACATGTAAGAGAATGAAACTGGACTACTGTCTAACCCATACACAAAGGTAAACTCAAGGTGGATCAAAGATTGAATGTAAGTCATGAAACCATAAAACTCTTAGAAAAAAACATAGGCAAAAATCTCTGGACATAAACATGAGCAACTTCTTCATGAACATATCTCCCCGGGCAAGGGAAACAAAAGCAAAAATGAACAAGTGGGACTATATCAAGCTGAAAAGCTTCTGTACAGCAAAGGACACCATCAGTAGAACAAGAAGACATCCTACAGTATGGGAGAATATATTCATAAATAATGTATCTGATAAAGGGTTGACATCCAAAATATATAAAGAACTCACGCACCTTAACAAACAAAAAGCAAATAATCCAATTAAGAAATGGGCAGAGGACATGAATAGACACTTCTCCAAAAAGAAATTCAGATGGCCAACAGGCACATGAAAAGATGCTCCACATCGCTAATCATCAGAGAAATGCAGATTAAAACCACAATGAGATATCACCTCACACCAGTGAGGATGGCCAACATCCAAAACACAAACAACAACAAATGTTGGCGAGGATGTGGAGAAAAGGGAACCCTCCTACACTGCTGGTGGGACTGCAAATTAGTTCAACCATTGTGGAAAGCAGTATGGAGGTTCCTCAAAAAACTCAAAATAGAAATACCATTTGACCCAGGAATTCCACTCCTAGGAATTTACCCTAAGAATGCAGCAGCCCAGTTTGAAAAGACAGATGCACCCCTATGTTTATTGCAGAACTATTTACAATAGCCAAGAAATGGAAGCAACCTAAGTGTCCATCAGTAGATGAATGGATAAAGAAGAGTGGTACATATACACAATGGAATATTATTCAGCCATAAGAAGAAAACAAATCCTACCATTTGCAACAACATGGATGGAGCTAGAGGGTATTATGCTCAGTGAAATAAGCCAAGCCGAAAAAGACAAGTATCAAATGATTTCACTCATATGTGGAGTATAAGAACAAAGAAAAAAACTGAAGGAACAAAACAGCAGCAGACTCACAGAACCCAAGAACGGACTAATAGTTACCAAAGGGAAAGGGACTGGGGAAAATGGGGGAAGGGAGGGATAAGAGGGAAAAAGGGGCATTACGATTAGCAGATGTAATGTTGGGGGGGCACGGGGAGGGCTGTACAACTCAGAGAAGACAGTAGTGATTCTATAGCATCTCACTACGCTGATGGACAGTGACTGTAATGGGGTTGGTGGGGGGGACCTGATGAAGGGGTAGTTTAATAACCATAATATTGCACATGTAATTGTAGATTAATGAGACCAAAATAAATTATATTAAAAAAATTGTGTATCAATAATACTTCAATAAAAAATATATAGCTATCATTAACTTTAAAAAAATGTGTTGGTGACTGAAATGGCATTGCTATGAGGTACTGTGGAAGAGGTAAAGGCCATGAAGGAAAACGACGGACCCCCGCAAAAACCACAAGAAAAGGCAGTGCGAGAGCCTGAGCTGCGAGGTCTAGCGAAGTAGGTAAAAGATTCCTTACAGAATGAGACGGCAGCACTGCCAGGTGCTCTGAAGGAGGCAAAGGCCATACTCCTGAGGGCAGCACAGGAAGATGATTGGGGAACACTACTTGATTGAGGGGAAGGTCAAGGTACCTGCCCTGAGGGACCAGAGGCCACATGTTGAAATAGCTATCCATTGGTCCCCAGGACATGTCCTGGCTCTGCTGAACACAAGGGCTGAATGTTCCCTGATTTATGGAAACCCTGAGCGGTTTCCTGGGACCCCCGCTATTATAGATGAATATGGGATGTCTTGCCAGTGTGTTTCAGCCCCAGACAAGTTCACTATGGATTCAGTGAGACCGAGGAAGGACAATGGAATGTTCTTGAGGCGAAAGGGTTTATTAGCTGGCTTGTTCTCCCGGCGATAGGTTGAACACTGGAATTATGTCTGCATCTAACAGTCTGCAGGTCTGTAATCCTCCTTCATCTCTGCCTCTGCCCAGAGCACTAGGCAGAGCTCTTTATACAGTGACTCAGTCAATAATAGCTAATTGCCTATGGGTGTGGAAGCAGTAGCCTAGTAGCAGGCCAGTTGCATCATCAAGTAGTTTAGGTTCAGGTGAGGATCCTGGCCATAGGAACCTTCACTTTATCCACACAGGGGTAAGGCTATCAGAGTGAAACAAGCCCAAATCCCTTTGGGAATTGGGTGTCAACCCCTGTCTTGCCAATGGGTTTCAGCCCTAGGCAAGTTCACTATGGATTCAATGTGACCAAAGAAATTGACAGCAAAATGTTCTTGGGGTGAAAGGGTTAAACCCAACTTTATTTCCACGGTGGCAGGTCAGTCACTAAAATCCTGTTCACTCAGAGTGAGTCTGCATGCAGCAAGCTGGTCCCTGCCTCTGGGACTCTCTGCCTGCACAGCCGTCCCACGCAGTCATCCTCTGGGCCCTCTGCCTGCACAGTTGTCCCACACAGCCGTCCTCTGGGCCTCTCTGCACAGCCGTCCCACACAGCCGTCCTCTGGGCCTTTCTGCACAGTCATCCTGCACAGTCGTCCTCTGGGCCTCTGTCCTTGGTGCTGCCACTACTCCAGCCTCTGCTCTGTTCTCCTGCAGCCTTGCAGCCATACCACCGTGTTGTGCCCAGAGCACTGGGTGGAGCTCTTTATATAGAGTCAACAGCCATGTATTGCCCACAGATGTGCAGTGAGCTAATCAACCAGGGCCAGGTGAGAATCCTGGCCACAGAACTCTCATTTTATCCACAACGCCCAAAGGAGTATACTGTGTATATCTCTCCCATCCCTGAATATATTTTGGGGATAGATGTCCTGCAGGGTCTATGGTTGGAGACCACTGCAATTGAGTTAAGACTGAGGATAAATATGGTGAAGGAAGTTCTGAGTGGACATGCTAGGCACCCGCCCATAGCTTTGCCTGTGCCTTGGTGGGTGACTAATACCAAACAATACAAATTGCCTGGAGGGCATAAAGATATTGGAGAAACTCTCCAGGAGCTGGAAAAGGTGGGTATTATAAAGCCCACCGACAGTCCTTTCAATTCCCCAGTGTGGCCAGTAAAAAAGCCAGATGGTTCCTGGTGTATGACAATGAATTACAGAGAATTGAATAAAGTTATATCCTCTATGCATGCCACTGTCCCCTCTATTGCAGACCTGATGGATACCCTCAGTCATGAACTAGGAACATACCATTATGTGGTAGATCTTGCCAATGCCTTCTTTTCCATCGACATTGAGCAGGAAAGTCAGGAACAGTTTGCCTTCATGTGGGAAGGAGGGCAATGGACTTTCACCGTCCTACCACAGGAATACCTCCACAGCCCCACCATCTGTCATGGACTTGTAGCCCAGGACTTGGCTACATGGGAGAAACCACCAACGGTGCGGCTGTACCATTATATTGATGATGTCACACTCATGTCCGATTCTCTTTCAGATCTAGAAGGTGCAGCACCTAGACTGCTGCAACATTTACAGGAGAAAGGATGGGCTTTGAACATTACCAAGCTTCAGGGAGCTGGTTTATCAGTCAGATTCTTGGGGGTCATCTGGTTGGGTAAGACCAAAGTTATACCAGAAGCAGTCATAGATAAAGTCCAGGCCTTTCCTACCCGTACAACTGTAGCATTGCTACAGGAGTTTTTGGGTCTTCTAGGCTGTTGGAGAGTGTTTATCCCGCACTTGGCACAAATTCGAAGCCCTTATACTGGTTGGTGCAGTAGGGCATCAGGTGGGACAGGGATGAGACATGTGCATCTGCCTTTACTACAGCAAAACGGGCAGTCAAGGCTCTGCAGGCCTTGAGTGTGATGGACCCATCAAGGCCCTGTGAGCTGGACATTCATGTCACTGGAGACGGTTATGGCTGGGGTCTCTGGCAGTGGCTTGAATGAACTCGCCAACCCGTTGGATTCTGGTCACAACTCTGGAGAGAAGCAGAGGTACGATACACTTTGATAGAAAAACAACTGGTTGCCATGTATCACGCCTTGCTGGCTATAGACCCTATCACTGGAATGGCTCCGATAAAGGTAATAACCACCTATCCCATCTCAGGGTGGGTATGAGACTGGTCCCAAAAGCCAAGGAGTGGTGTGGCACAAATGCCTACACTGGCCAAGTGGGGTGCTTACCTACAGCAGCATAGTGCCCTCTCTAGTCACCCCTTGTGTGAAGAATTCTAATGCTTATTGGGGCTGGTGACATATACTAGTGAAAAGCAGGAAGAATTTACTTTAGATCCATTAGTAGCAGAAAGTCCTTATTGGGAGGGAAGAGCCCCTATACCTGGAGATGCATAATACACAGATGGCTCCAGCTGTGCACAGCCCCAAAAATGGAGGGCCATAGCTTTCCATCCTAAGACTAAGACAATATGGATGAAGATGGTGAGGGGGAGAGCAGTCAATGGGCAGAGTTGCAGCAGTGTGGTTTGTGATCAGCCAGGAGCCCTCTGCAATAGTTGTCTGCACTGACAGCTGGGCTGTCTATCAGGGCTTGACCCTGTGGCTACCAACATGGTACCATGCCAACTGGCTGGTTGGTCACCGAACCCTTTGGGGGCAAGAACTGTGGCAAGACTTATGGGCCTGTGGTCAGACTAAGACTGTTACTGTATATCATGTGACTGGCCATTTGCCACTGACATCCCCAGGGAATGATGAAGCAGATATATTGGCCCAGGTGTGTTGGCTAGAAGGAAAGTCTGCCTCTAACGTAGCCCAATGGTTACATCAGTGTTTGTTGCACATGGGGCAAAAGACAATGTGGGCTGTAGCCCATTGGTGGGGCTTGCCATTGACCTTTGAAGAAGTCAGCAGAACCCAGAAGGAGTTTATCGTATGCTCTAAAAGGGACTTACACGGAGTTCCACAGCAACATGGGACAATAGCTAAGGGGCTGGTACCCCTTGTCAGATGGCAGATAGATTATATTAGGCCTCTGCCCATGTCAGAAGGTGACCACAGGTGACTGAGAGTGATCAAGGCACCCATTTTACTGGACATGCACTACAAGAATGGGTGCAACATTTGGGAATCAAATGGAAGTTTCATGTGCCATACAATCCTACTGCGGCAGGCATGACAGAGAGGCACAATGGTTTAAAGTCTGAACTGAAGTCAGACACCAGCACTCTGTCAGTGTGTGTCAGGGGATGGTCAGTCTGCTGATGGACAGTGCTAAAGTGTTTGAACGAGAAACCCTGAAAGGCAGCCCTGAGCCCTGTAGACGTGCTAACGCATACTGCTGCCTTCCCTATACAACCACAAGTACAAACCAAGGAAGAATCACTGAAGCCGAGGTTTGGCCACCAGAATAATATCTTGCTGCCAGCACCAACTATGCTAAACCTGGAGACTCTGAGTGGACGTGGTCTTGGATATTTCAACAGATGGACCAACAATGGCTAGCCCTCCTGGCACCTTGAGGAAAAAGCCTGGAAGCTGGCCTCCTGTGTAGTTCTGGAATAACAGCAGAGTGGCCCCCACAGATCACGGTAGTATTGTATATCCTGAATGGCCAGAAGGTAGGAGCATCTTACCGCAGGGTTTTGTTTTATCATTATGGCCAGTGCATGCACCTCCAGTAGCCCTATATATAGACCCCTCAGTAACCCACATGGGGAGAGGGGTAAGTGTATGGCATATTAGACCTGTATAGGACCCCCTTCCTGTTACAGTCCTATCACAGGACCACTCTCTTTCATGTATCCTACCTGATGGACAAGATTTGCCTATGTTGGTGTCATTAAAACATGTGTCTTATCGCCCTTAAGGTCTTTGTGGACTGGGCACACACCCCAGCAAAAACCCTGCTACTCGCTGGGGTGCATGGAGCTCCCTATCCATACCACTATTAAGTGTTAGTCATGAACTCATCTGAGTAGAACTGGTTTTGAATATAGCTGAAATAACCTCCTCAGGCTTGAGGATTATTACAATTTTTGTTACCCATATCAAAATTTTGTTGTATCTTAATTTTTGTTATTATATCTATGTTGTTATCCTCTGTTGCTGTTGTGGGATCCAGTTACAATGCTCCAGTTTTCTAGCACAGGGACCATTGAGGAAGATTGAGAGTGTGTAGATTGTGAGGCGAGAATCCCGGAGGGGTGGAATGTGGATAAAGTGAAGGTTCCTATGGCCAGGATTCTCACCTGAACCTAAACTACATAATGCTGTAAGTGGCCTGCTGCTAGGCTACTGCTCCCACACCTGTAGGCAATAAGCTATTTATTGACTGAGTCACTATATAAAGAGCTCTGTCCAGTGCTCTGGGAGGAGGCAGAGATGAAGGAGGATTACAGGCCTGCAGACTGCTGGATGCAGAGGTAATTCCAATGCTTGACCTATCACTGGGAGAACAAGCCAGGTAATAAATCCTTTCACTCCAAGAACGTTCCATCGTCATTCTTCAGTCTCACTGAAACCATAGTGAACTTGCCTGGAGCTGAAACCCATTGGCAAGACAGTTGTAAAGGAAGAGAGAATGGGTGCTGGGTAGCATCTAGTGCACCTGTCACAACACAGTACATCCCTAAAGCTTCAGTCTCCCGGGCTTCAGAGTGGGATAATAATGCTCTTAGGATGATTTCTGGGACTAAATAAATTGGTCATGGGTTAACTGCATTACAAGACTGAGTGCCTGTGTCATGGAGTCTGGCACAAAGGCGGTGCCCAAGAAACAGGAATTTCCCTTCCCCTCCTTTCCTCTGTATTCCTACGCCACAGCTTTATTCAAACCCTCATCCTACTTGACAGTTATAATGTCACATTATCTTCACCTGTTTGTACCTTGTTTTTCTTGTCTGTGACATAGGGACACAGAACTTGTGGGTGGTCACAAGGCTCAGCTATTCTGCTGTCAGTGTGACCCCCGCTCTAAGTCTGGTGGAATTCCAATTCTTTCTCAGGATTTTGCACATGGTAGCAGGGAGGGAAGAACACCCACAGTCTTATGGTCACCTGTGGTTCTAATTCTTGTTTTGTTGAATCAGCCCAGTGTGTTAATTATTTCACCATCTACCCAAAAGTGAAATCCATCCCCTTTCTCAATTTTTACAACCCCCTCCACAGTCAGAAGATGTTTGGTTATTTGGGAGACCTTGAAAAATATGTGGAGCATGTAGTAGATGCTGAAAGTGCCCCATGCAGATTCTTTTACAGGTCAGTGAGGCCATCCCCCAGTGCTGTGGGTGTGGGCTGTTGACAGCTCACAGATGGGTTCACTGAGGAATTGTCCTGGGCTGCTATGGATAAAGTGAAGGTTCTTATGGCCAAGATTCTCACCTGGCCCTAGTTGGTTTGCTCACTACGCAAGTGTGGGCAATAAGTTGCTCTTGACTCTATATAAAGAGCTCTGCCCAGTGCTCTGGGTGACATGGTGGCATGGCTGAAAGGCTGCAGGAGAGCAGAGACGAGGACAGAGACTGAGACAGCTGCGGGGGCAGAGAGGCCCAGAGGCAGAGACCAGCTTGCTGCATGCAGACTCGCTCTGAGTGGATGGGATTCTAGTGATGGACCTGCCACCGTGGGAATAAGCTGGGTATAAACCCTTTCACCCCAAGAACATTATATTGTAATTTTTCTGTCTCATTGAAGCCATAGTGAACTTGCCTGGGGCTGAACCCATTGACAAGACAGCTGCCAAAGACGGACTGATGGGGGGGATAGAAGACCAGTCCCTCGCCTCATAATGGGATTAATTCTGGATGTAATTTGTGCTCTAACCTCTCGACCTGGCACTTGCTGGGATCAGGCAGAAGCCAGTCTCCAGTTATAACCACATCTTTACTTAACTTTTCCCCCACCTTATTCTGTTCTCTCATTTCCTTTCCCCTCCTGCACCAGAATCCCTTACTCAGGCTCTGCTGATAGGAAAGCTGGATGACACAGGGCTGGAGGGTGATTTGCGAATTAAAGTATTTTGAATGAATCTAGCAGATACCCTTGTTCACAAAAAGCCTCTGGCCACCCCACCTCTGAGAGGCTACTCAGGCCTGTCAAATCAAAGGAGGCGCCTTCCTATTAATTCCTCTCATGGCATCATGATATTGCAGTTTTCCATTTGTGGCACTTACCACAGTAGTGAATGGGTTTATTTACGTGCTTGCTTATTTGCCCTTTTGTATCTTCTTCAGTTATATCTAAACCTCACGAAGGTAGGGCTCGTCTTGGTCGTATTCAATGCAGCTGAGCAAGGGCCTCTCAGTAAGAGTTTGCTGAATGAACTGAAGTTTGTCTTCACATGTTTGGCTCAGTCCCCCAAGAGGACGGACTCCTGGTCTTAGAACATTGTCCATGGCTCTGCTTCAAGGGTGATCTCCCCAAAGCGAGCGCTGACCGTGTCTCCCCTGTCTTCTGCCTGCAGTTTCCAGCTCTCTGCCCTACCCTGCAGCTGCGGGACTCCAGCTCTCTTTCCGCGGCTCAGGCGCCACGCCCCCCACGCTCCCTGGCTACAGAAGGTCAGAGGGGCCCGTAAGACTACAATCCCCACAATGCCTCGCGGACCACTACCACGTGATTGGCTGAGCCTCCAGCGGCGACCAATAGGACGTGGCTTTGTTTGCTTGCGGTCTGCACGTCCCGGGAAGCGCTGTGCGATCAGAGCGCCGCAGCCCGGCGTCTGTCTGGTTGCTCTGGAGCCGGGTGGCGTGGCCGCCTACCGGTTCGCTTCCTGCCATGGGGAGCACTGAGAGCATCGAGGGCCGCAGGGTGTCCTTCGGGATGGACGAGGAGGAGCGGGTCCGGGTGCTGCAGGGCATCCGGGTGAGCGGGCCGTCGGCGGGCGCGACGAGCGAACGCGGCCTGGGCCGGGGCGGGCGTGGAGAGCGCGGGCCGGCTTGAGGGAGGTTCTGGCTGGAGAGCCAGCGGGCGCCCTCTCTCGTTGAGCCCTCCCAACTCCCTGTGGCGAGCGTCTCCCTCCGCCACGTACACGAGGGACAGGAGGCTCTGGAGACTCCGGGGGTCCCCGGTCCAGATAATGGCCGCCTTCAGCCTTCACTACCACCTGGGTGACGGGGAGAAAGAGTGGATAGCGGGGGAGGTCGGGGGCCACATTCCAGCTCCGGTTCACCTAACAGCCCTGAATTTGCTGCCCCGCACCCCGAGTGCGCGCGTCGTGTTAGGTATACGTGAGATGCTTCCAGTCCTGGACCAACAGCAGCCTTTTAACCGGGGCGCTTCTCAACACCGCAGCCAAAGGGGCGTTTTAAAAGTTATGAATCAGGTCATATACCCTCTCCCTTGCTTAAAACCTTCCGATGGCCTGGTACATTTAAGATGAAGAGGAACTGCCTTTCCTTGCATTACAAAGCTGTGCTGCTGACTTCTCTGACCACATCTCATGCCAGTTCCCACACCTCCCACCCTACTGTTCACTAACCCCGGGACCTCTTCATCCCTGCAAGTGTCTGCTTGGATCTGCACTTGCTGTTTCTGCTCCTCCAGCTTATCTTATACCTGGCCCTTATCATTCTTGTTATAGTTCAAGTATCATCTGAATATCCTTCCCTTCTCACTTAATCTAGTTTCCACCCCCACTGTCACACATTTATTTTTTTTTCATAGTACTCATCCGTTTGAAGCTTCTATTGATAATTTACTTGTTTATTGTGTTTCCCACTACTGTGTAAGTTCCTTGAGGCTAAGGCTCTTGTCTGATTTGACACTATCCCCAGAACCTAGGAGAATAATATAAGCAACTCATATTTGAATGCTTAGTGGGAGCCATGAGTCGTGCTGAATCTTTACAGGCATCCTTTCATTTAATTTTCCATACCCCTATGAGAGAGGTAGAATTCTGTTTGCCCATTTTATAGATTAAGGACAACCAAAGCCCTGGGAAGATGAAGTAACTTATCCAAGGTCACCTAGGTAACAAGTGGGAGAGTTGGGACTGAAGGAGGCCAACCGCAAGGCCTGTTTATTGAATGTCACACTCCTCCTACACCTGTCTGGCACATAGTGGCAGATAGCTGTTAAGTGAGTAAAGGCTGAACCCAGTGAAACAGGGACCAAGGGTGACTGGAATGCACAGAGCTGGGTATAGTTTAATTAGGAGGTGGCTCAGAAAAAGACGTCAGGAGGTCTGACTTGTGCGTGGGCAGATGCTTGTTAGCTGTGTGACCTTGGGTGATAACTTATCTTTTGAGTCTCAATCACCACTTTTTTTTTAATGGAGGGAGGATGGGATAATCCTAAGTGCTGCCCAGGATAAGAGGAAGGTGTGTGGAGTGGACATGTTTAGAGAAAGGAAGGTATTCTGTGGGGGCCTCTGTTCTTAGTCTAGTCTAGTATTTAGCACATTTGGTACTTTCTGGGTGTTTTTTAGTCTTGACTTGGCTTGTGACGAAGACAGAAGGAAGTCCCGGCTCATGTTGGAAGGCTGAGTGGACTTTAGAAAGATGCCCTGGCTCTGTTTGGGTGGCCTCCTACTGTGTCACCTCATATCCTGCTTTTGCGAATGTTGGCAAGTTCAGTCCAGTCTTCTAAGGTTTATGGGAGTTCCTTTGAAGTGACTTCCTCTAAGTTGATAGAGGAGCATCTTCTTTTCTGGGTATTGTATCAAGCGGGCACATTTTATTTCTAGTTCTCTTAACAATTCTGCAAAATATAAATTAGCTTTAAAGGTGGAGTAGTGGGCTTAGAGAAGTTAAGGAATTTGTCCAAGGTGTTACCTGAATAACCTCTGGGACTCAAAATGAGCTTTTTCAAGTGCCAGGAATAGCCTTGTTCTCACTACTCCAAGTGCTCTGACCTCTGTGATATGCGAGGCAGCATGAAAATTCTATGACAAAGCGTCTCCCTGCCCTGGCAGGGTGCTGGTGCCCCGCTGAGTTCTGCCAGAGACTGTTGTGGATGAAGCAAATATGCAGTTAGTTTTATAGAAGGCAGATGGCAAAGAAGACTGGTCTGGCTCAGCCCCTTCAGAGCAGTTCAGTATTCTTAAAGACCACTTGTATGTAATCCTCAGGGCCTGGGCCTGGAAAGTGCTCTAGTTCCCTTAAAATTAAACGCTGGTGCCTTGCTAGCTTGTACGCTTATTTGCATATATTTCCATATCAAGTTCAAGCCCTAGTTCCATGAAAGGTAAAATGAATTTAATTAATGCACAATGCTGCATTTATATTCAACTCCAGTTTTCAAAGCAAGCATGCGTGAAATACATAAAGATTTCCTTTCATCCGGTATGTTTGACCTCCCAGTAAGAGAAGGTACACATATTGTAGTAAAATCTTAGGTATGTTTGCTTTTCTTCTTCTCCGTCCCATGAAAGCAGCTGTCCACTGTGGTTGCTTGCCCACATCCAGACTCCTCACTGTCCTTCGGGCTTTTTCCTTCCATCTACTCGGCTCCTCACTGCTGAGTCACTTTCCAAGGCTTCCACTTCAGTGGTGTCCCCAGGCTCATTATCACCTGCAAGGCTACCTCACCTTTACCTTTGCTCCTGTGAGGCAAGTCTGGACCCTACTGAGGGGAAGACGAGCTTGTAGCAAGACCGAGAAACAGTCCCCAAATGTGCCAGTGCCGGAGAAGCCGTGTACCTGAGCACTATGCATAGCTGCCGTTTATCCATCACGGCAAGTGATGGCTGTGAATGGGTGACCTGCCAGGCACTGGGCTTGGCCCTGCAGAGGCAGTAAGAGACAAAGCACAAGGTCCCTGACCCCATGGAGACTGAGCCCAGTAAGGGAACAGATCAAAGGAAAGGAAAAGAGGCAAAAGAATAAAAAGGAACTGCAAGTGCTATGTCAGAAACGCAAAGGATGCCAAGAGTAATGGGGCCGCCTGCTCCGGATGGGAAGGCTGGCCCTGCAGCTCAGAGAGCCTGTGGTGAGGAGTGCGTGCATTCACTCTGGGAGGAGTATTTTAAAAGACTGTCTCATACTACCGTGCTGACCCTGTGAAATACCATTGCATCTTTCACCTCTGAGGAAGGCAGTTCAAGGCATTACTCTAGGTTGCAGCAAGTTAGTAGTAGAGCTGGAAGCTCAGACCCCAGTTCCTTAGTCTGTACTTGGCAGCCACGCAGGGCCTGGGATGTGGGAGAAAGTTGGCCAGGTGCTGAGGCTGGACCAACGGTGGGCCCAGGGTGCCAGGCAGGGCTGTTCACACGTTACCCTGAAGGCAGCATGTGGTTCTCTAATCTACAGTGGAGCTGTGGAAAGTTATGGGACAATGGTGATTTTCCTTTCTTTTTTAAAAACAACTTTATTGAGATGTATTTTACAAAAAAAGTTCTCTCAATTCAATGATTTTTAGCAAATTTACAGAGTTGAGCAACTGTCACCACCAGATTTCAGAATATCTACAAGACCTAAAAAGGTCCCTTGTGCCTGTTTGCAGTCACTCCCCACTCCCACTTCCAGCCCCAGGTAACCACCATTTCTTCTGCTTCTATAAATTTGCCTTTTCTGGATGTTTCATACGAATGTGCTCACACATCTTTTATGTCTGTCTCCTTTCATGTACCATTTTTTTGGTGTTGGTTCATCAATATTGTGGCTTGTGTCAGTAGTTTGTTCCTTTTGATTGCTGAAGAACATCTCATTGTACAGATATACTGCATTTTGTTTATCTTGTCACCAGTTGATGGACATTTGACTTGTTTCCAGTTCTTGACAATTATGAATAACGCTGCTGTGAACATTTGTGTACAAATTATTTTGTGGACATATTCTTCGTTTCTCTTGGATAGACAGTGAAGAGTAGAATTGCAGGGCCATTCTGTTTATGAATTTGATGAGTCATTAGGTTTAACTTTTTAAGAAACTGTTACACTGCTTTCTAAAGTGGATATACCGTTTTACGCTCCCACCAGCAATATATGAGGGTTCCAGTTTCTCCATGTCCTCACCAACACTTGTTTATTCTTTTGATTATAGCAGTTTGAGTGGGTGTGAAATAGTATCTCACTGTGGCTTGAATTTGCCTTTTCCTAATAGCTGTAATCATGTTGAATGTCTTTTAGTCTGCTTATTTGCCGTCCATATATTTTTTTTGGTGAGATGTATATTCATGTCTCTTGCCCACTTTTAATAGGATTGTTTATCTTTTTATTTTTGAGCCATAAGCTTTTTTTATACTGGATACAAGCCCTTTATCATAATTGTGATTTGCAAATATTTTCTCCCAATATATGGCTTGTCTTTTAATTTGTTCAAGCGTGTCTTTGAAGTGCAAACATTTGGAATTTTGATCATGTTCAATTTATCAAAATTTTTTTTATTATTGATTGTTCTTTTGGTGGTGTATCTTAGAAATCTTTGCCTAATCCAACATTATGGAAATTTTCTTCTGTGTCTTCTTCTCAAAGTTTTGCAGTTCTGGCTTTTGTTTATAAGTCTGTTGTGTGATCACATGTCTGGCCGCATGACCAAGTGGGCGAGTTGCAATAGGAAAGGCTCTAGAGCCCAGAGGGAAGACCCAGAGATGCCGTATGAGATATGAGGGTTGATTGGGACTTACGTACAGGGAGTCCAGGAGTGGCTGGCTGGATGAGGTTGTGCACTGCTGTCATAGACAGGGAAGGAACTGCTTGTATGGGGTGAGAAGACAGAGACAACGTGTGCCCAGGGGAAGGGGACAGAGACTATGTACATGCCAAAGAGGATACTCAATCTATGACTATACTACGAGTTATGCTAGAAGGAATCATTCATGTGTAACTAGTGCCTCAAGGAGTGAAACCTTCAACAGAAGGGTTTGCAGTGCAGTAAGACATGTTCATCAGTAAGGTGGGCCTGGATTTGGCCAGCCCCAGGCCATCAAATACTAGCATACTGCCCAAAGAAGGGGGCCACGTGGACACATGGTGATTCTGGGACAAAAGGTTACAACCAGACAGTGTTTGTCCCCACATCTATGATCCATTTTGAGTTAATTTTTGTGTATGTTGTAAGGCTCTAAATTAGGGGTTGACAAATGACCAGATACCAAATACTTTCTGCTTTGCTGACCAGCAGGTCGTTATCACTACTACTCAAGTCTGATGTTCTAGGGTGAAAGCAGCTGTAGGCAATATGTAAACAAATGGGTATGGCTGTGTTCCAGTACAACGTTACTTACTAAAGTCAAGTGTTGGATTAGATTGGCTCAAGCAGTAGAGTTTGTTGAATCCTAGTCTACATACATCTTTTTTGAAGTATCTAATTTTTCCTTACTCCACTTGTTGAGAAGACTATCTGTTCCCTGTTGAATTATCTTGGAACCTTTGTGAACATCAGTTGACCACAAGCATAAGGGTTTATTTCTGGCCTCAATTCCATTGAGAGTTCATTGACCTATATGCTATGTGCCTATCTTTATGCCAGTACAACACTGTCATGGATTATTATAGCTTTGTAGTAAGTTTCAAAATTGGGAAGTAAAGGCTTCCAATTTCATTTTTTTTTTTTCAAGATTGTTTTGGCTGTTCCGAGTCCTTTGCACTTCCATATACATTTTAGGATCAGTTTGTCAACTTCTGTAAAAACATCTACTGGGATTTTGATGGGGTTTGCATTGAATCTATAGCTTACTTTGGGGAGAATTGTAATTTTAACAATATGGAGTCTTCTAATCTGTGAATATGAAATCTCTCCTTGTTTAGTTAGATCTTTAAAATTTTTTCTTAGCAATGCTTTAACTATAAACACTGAAACTATCAGTGTACAAACTTATATTTCTTTTCTTAAATGTATTCCCATCTTTTATTATTTTTGATGCTATTATGAATCGAATTGTTTGTTAATTTTATTTTTGTATTCTTTATTATTAGTATATAGAAATACAATTTACTTTTGTATATTGATCTTATATTCTGCAACCTTGCTGAGCTCTTTTATTAATTCTAGTAGTATTTTTGTGACTTTCTTAGGATTTTATATAAGTAGGGTCATGCTGTCTATAAATAAAGATAGTTTTACTTCTTCCTTTCCAATCTGGATACTCTTTCTTTGTTTTTCTTGTGTTATTGCATTGGTTAGAATCTCCAGCACAATATTGAACAGAAGTGGTAAATGTGAATATCCTTGCCTTGCTCCTGAACTTAGGGAGAAAACATTCCATTCAGTCTTCTACCATTAAATATGTTAGCTGTTGGGTTTTTGTAGCTGCCCTTTATCAGATTGATTATTTTATTTTATTTTTTAATATTCTGAGTCACCCCTTCTCTCTTTCTTTAGTTCCTGTTTTTATTCTGTAGTTCTTGGAGTGTAAATACTGTCTTATTACAGTGTCTGGCTCATTAGCCTGTTGGATTGCATACTTTGATTAATGAATTGATGATACTGCTTTTACCCAAGCTGACAATCTTTGGCAGCTGTGCATGAGAATCTTACTCTTCTGACTCTTACAGTTCCAAGGCTTTAATACAGATTTATTCCATTTGTAAGCAGCAGACTTCCTTTCCCACCCTGCTCTTGCTCCGTGGTATGCTTCTTGGATGTGAGCATTGATGTTCGTTATCACTGTTCTGTTTTCATACTGATACTATATTCATTGACTTAGTTGACTGCTTAGAGGCAGTGTGGGGGCTGAAGCATCTCAGGAGACCTGGCCTTGAGCCCTGACATTCAAAGCAGTAAGTCTGTTTCTGTATGTGCAAGGTGGAGGTACATTATGCATCTCCCTGCACCCATTTAGCATAGGTGCTTGGATCACGAGTCCTCTGCTGTCTTGCACAGCTGTAGCACTCTAATTGGCTGGCTGTTTGGTTAAGTACAGTTAATGGGGCCACGAGATGGAACGCCTGCTTGGAGAGCCAGGAAATGGATGGCCAAGCTCTCCATGCCTCCCGTGAACAGTATATGCACCTGGCTGTCAGGTCCAGCTAACACCGCTGGTATACACTGTGCGTCCTGCCCTGGGCTGGGTGCTTTCCCTGGGGGTACTGTCCCTGATGCTTTCCAAACTCACATCTTCTGACATGTGGTGAGGGATCCAGAACAAAGTGGAGCCAATTATGCAGGAAGCAGAGCTCCTTTGGTCTCTCTTCATTTCCCCTTCAGCTGTTCTGGAGGAGAGAATCGTTTTAAAGATGGGTTGGTGCAAAGACCCCGGCACCTGGCTGTACACTTTCCCCTGGTGCCCTGCAGTCATTTGGCTCAGGGGTTCCCAGAGAAGAACAGTGAGGGCTAGATGCACAACCGTGCTGTACTTTGGGGCAGATTGAGCAACTCTCAAGGGATTTTTTGAACATCCTTTAAGTTTTCCCTTAATAGTACTACAGCATAACCAGTAATGAAATTTAAATGGTGTATGGGTTGTGATTTCCACCTTACCTTCTGACTTTAAATATAACCCTCATATGAGATGAAATTCTTGTTAAATACTCCTTAACTGTGCCACAATACAGTGTTTAAGATCTCTCCATGTAACAGATAAATCTATAAAGTAATATAAGTGGAAGGATGCTTGTTAACTTGTAACTCAGTTCATCCCAGGTCAGTCCCCTCATCTAGGGGTAAGGATGCCACACTGGAAGGTCTCCTTGATCCCCCAGGCCTCCAGGGCTGCCCTTTCCACCTCTTAGAGAGGGCTTTCTGCGTGCCGCTCTGCAGGAGCTCTGCCTTCCAGGATCAAAACTGCAGTCCCTGCTGTGGATCTGTGGCTCGCAGAGGCTTCAGGATGTTCCTAGTTAGACTCTCTTTTCTTCTGTGCCCTGTCCCTGGCCATTTTCTTTCATCTTCATTCCTGAGCTGATGACTTCTGTATTGTAAATATCCAACCCAGAGCTGTCCTGAACACTGCTGGCCCTGTCCCCATGCATGGGCCATGGGCACATGCAGTTCACTACATCCAGTGGAACTCACCCGTGTCCCCCTAGAAATCACCCTTCTTTGTTATGTTGTGAATGGTGCCATCCAGCCAGTCCCCCAGCCAGAAAGCTGGAGCCCACATTCCTTCTTTCTTTACATTTAATGACATCTTGAGTTTTCCCTTCCAACCATTTCTCTGCTTGTCCTCACTAATGCTTGGTCTCAGTTCAGGCCCTTTCCATCTTCCCCTTGTCTATCTGATAAATTGTTCTTTCTCCCTGGAGGCGTGGCTCCTAGAATATGTACCTCCTGGTGCTAGCAGGGTATTGTTTTTTAAGGTAAATTTTACTTTTGAACAGCTTTCAGGCAAATGGTATTAAAATTCCGACAGTTCAAAAGGAGGCACTTAGGGAAGAGCACACTCGCTTCCACTTTGTTTTGTCGGTCCTGCTCTCAGAGGAGCCCTGTCACCAGCTGGTTGCTAATTGTGTCACTCCTGACTTCATATCCTTAACACGATTCCTGTTGCGTCTGGGTAACAAGCCTGGCTCACGAGGCCCTCCAGGTGCTGACATCACTTTCTGCCTTAGGGGGCATCCTGCCCGGGCAGACACTTGCTTCTGCTGTACTCTAAGGTCTTTTGTGCTTCTGTGCCTCTGACTCTGTTCTCTGTCTGTAGTACTTTCTCTCCCTTTGGCTAAATTGCTCTGCATCCTCAGGACCAATTCAAGTGTGTTACCTTCTGAAGGGTGCCTTTCATGACATCACTCCCCCAGCCTTTGCGGGTCGTTGTCCTGGGCCTTGCGGATTCTGCTCACCTCCCAGTGCTCAGTACTCTGGGCAGAGATGGTCTCTTCCTTGCTTACTCCTTCATTGTCTGTAAGCAGGAGCCACGTCTGTCTCTGTGTCCCCAGCACCCAACTCAGAGCCGGACACAAATCAGTAAAATACTAGTTGGGCAGAATTTTAAGCCACTGGCTTGGTTTTTCTTGCCCCAAACTGTGATTCCAGAAACTCTGTGGTATTAATTAATTTGGATTAATCTCCAACATTTAAAAATTGAAGATCGTACATAAATTCTAGCTTTAGCTCTTTTGGGAGGACAAATATTGAATGTCTGGTCCACATTCCCATATGGCAACACTTCCCTTGAGTTACAAGGTAGCTGTCCTCTCTGGAGGACATATGCCCTTACCTCTGTTTCTGCTTGGAGGTCCTCGCACTGTTCTTTTTTTTCCCTACCAGGCCCATTTTATTCATTGGTGTCATCTGCCTGACCCCCGTGAGCATTGTGTCTCCGAGGGATCTTCCTGTTCTGACATTCTGGGATTTAAATCTGTGGTGAGCAGCCGGTGGATCTAATTTCAGCTCCTAGCAAACTGAAGGACTAGTTAGCAAAATCTCCAAGGCAACAGCCTTGGGCAAGGACAGGAGTCTTTTTAGCATCCCAGGATTGGGCAGGGATTGGGGGTCCGGGCACCAGGGGACCCTGACAGACCTGCAAGCTCATTCTGGAAACTGCCCCGGGTATTCAGCTTGACTGGAAGAGCCCTGGGAGAGAGAGTTAACGGGCACCCAGTGGTTCAGAAAATATGGCACCGAGTGGCCTCTGTGGTGGCTGTGCAGGCCAGGCTCGTTGCTGGGTCACCATCTAACCTCAGGCCATCTGCTTCCCCGCACTGCACCTTCTCCAGCCTTTCCGGAGGAGAGTGGGAGAGTGATGCCTGGCCTGCCCCAAGTGGGCTGATGCTGTGAACGAATTTGGTGAATGCCAAAGCATGGTTAATGCCAAGGGGGATGCTCAGGAAGCCGCCTCCACTTGGCTACTTCCCAAATGTGCCTAGAGGAGCGACACTGTAAGATTAAAAATGGGCTGATTTTCTTACTGACATTCTCCTAGTGTAGTAGGCTGTCTGTTCATGAGTACATGCCTGCTGCTACTTCCACCCACTGCCCTGGGGCTCAGTAACGTACCACAAATGGGCGGAGGGTGACTTGGAAACATTTTTATTTTTCTTGAATTGGCCCTTCTGTGAACGTGGTTGCTTGTCACCTGAGAGTGGCTCTGCACTGCTTCCTTCACTTGTGCGTGTGTCGCCGTTAGGCACCCAGGCTTGGCTCTGAGTCTTTGCCCGGCACTTCTGTCTTCCTGTGATCTCGGGCGAGCAGTCCCCTCCCTGACCCCCGTTCTTTTATCTGTAAACTGGGAATGCCCTTAGCCTGGAGCCTGGCATGCAGAGCTTGCTCAGTGAGTATTAGGTAATGGCTATTTTTGTCACTATTTTAAGTTTTTATTGGAATAAAGTTGATGTACAATATTATATTGGTTTCAGATATACAACATAGTGATTTGATAATTATATATTATTACTAAATGCTCACCACACTAAGTGTAGTTACCCCATTACCAAGAAAGATATTACAATGTTATTGGTTATATTCTCTCTGTTGTACTTCCATTCCGATGACTATATAATTTGAAGTTTGTACCTCTTTATCTCCTTCACCTATTTATTTAAAATACGAGGCCCTGTCATCACTTCGGGGTTGAATTCCTCTGCTGCAGCTGTGAGCTTTGTTGCCCCCTTCTGGAGTGTGCAGACATTGCAGCCTGTCTCGTCTGCCCTGGGGCACTCAGGTGCCCGGGATTCCCTAATTTCTCCACCTGCAACCTTTGCAGCTTCGGTGTGAACTGTCTTCCCGGGGAGCAGAGCCGCTTGGATGGACCTAGAATGCTGCATGTACACACACACACACACACACACACACACACACACACACACACACCCATTTCTGGACCCAGTGATGCTACCTCCCTCTCCAGCAAGCCAGGCTTGGGCCTTGCTGTCATCTTTCTCTCATTTATTCCTTTCAGACTTTTTCCTTGCAAAATGCATCTTATTTTTAAATGCCAACTGTTCATAATTTCTCATGAATCCTCGCAGGCTTTTTCCAAGCCTCCATAGACAAGCATACTCTCTCCCTTTTTATAGTACAAATGAGATCATACTGTACATGCCACTCACAAATGGCTTCTCTCACTGGCCCGTGCATCCAGCCAGATGTCAGGTCTTCAGTCATTGCCCTTCCGCGGGCCCTTCTGCAGCCATTCCCTCCCCACTCCTGCCGTGATTACGCTTTTCAGCCCTCTGACTCTGGATGGGCACTGGTGTGCCGGTGACTCTGCCTCCAGCCCTTCCTGACCTCCCCCCACTCCCTGCTCTGCCAGCCAGTCTATGCCAAGACCCTGACCGAGGCCCTGCTCAGACACCACCAGCGGCTCCCTGAAGTCCTCCGCCTGAACTTGAACTGGAGGCCCTCTGGGTGGACCCCACCAGCTCTGCAGCTCTCTTCTTCACAGCCTCTCCTGTGCTCTTCTGCCTGGGCTAGCTTGGCCCGCTCCTCCCTGGGTCCCCGCCTCAGCCCCCTGTCCTCTGCAGTCATCTTCAGGCCCAGCTCAGGCTCCTCCAGTAGAGCTCCCCACATGCCAGTCGAGCTGCTCTCGTCCAGCAGCTCGGCAGCTGTGTTTTGTGAGTTCACCTTGTCCACGCTATCTGACCACAAAGTCTTTGACTATCAGTTCTTGGTTGTTACTCCATTGCACTCATGCCGTGCCACAGACCTGGGCCTTTAGTAAATAATGTATTCAGTTCACGTATTCAACAACTATTGAAGCATTTCCAGAGTACCAGGCACTTCCTAGGCACCAAAGATACAGCAAGAGCAAAACAATTCCTGTTCCCGCTGAACTCATATTCTGGTGGGAGTGGCCATCAGCAAGTGAGCAAATGTGTGTTAGGTCACATGGTAGCAAGTGTGCTGAAGGAAAATGAAGCAGAGGAATGGAGAGGAAGAGTGAGAGTGGGCCGTGATGTCACACAGGGTCATCAGGGAGATGCAGGAAGGGCCCTTTGTGGCCCAGTCTGCTTGTTGCCCAGCACCGTGTTCCCTGGCTTCCCTTAGCAGCCCTGCCTCCTCCCCGGCATTGCTTTTGTTGTCCCTCCCAGGGGCCACTCGGCTGCCGTGCGCAGTGCTTGGCAAGGGATGTCCTTGCTCTAGTCGTTGGGGTGAGCATCTTTTTGCCCCAATGGCAGAGTAGCACAGTGGTTAAGGAGCCAGGCAGCCTGCCTTGTGGTGGGGCTACCCTCTGTGTGCTGCATGGCCTGCAGCCAGCGCTTCAACCTTCCTTTGCCTGGTGTCCTCAACCAGAAAGTGGGTGTTGCTTGTGAGGGCCTTCGAGGTGGTCTGCACCTAGTGAGGGCTGGTGTGTGTGGCTAGCAGTGTTACAGGGTGTTACACTTGGAGTCATTTGTCTCTGGCCTTTGTTATACTGGGTCTGCGGGACACTGCTTGCTTCTCCCTCCTTACTTTGTTCAGATGTGGGTAATTTCTACATCTTTAAAATCAGCACCCTCTTCCCCCAGCCTTTTCGTTGTGGGGTGGCCACATGACTTACTCACAGACCAATATGGTGGGATAAAGAAACTGCTGGCCCCCTTGTAGGGAACTTGCCTCTAAATTTGGTTGTTTTGGGTGAGGGAAGCATTTGGTTGCAGTCATGGAGTGGTGACCATTAGGAAGTGGGGTCTGGGTTCCCAGCCGCATCTGCCAGGACGGAAGTGGGGAGGTCTGTGTGTGGGTGACTTCAACCAGCGCCTGACGTTGACTGTCTGTGGCCTGCCACCCTGGTGCTTGTGGGCAAGGGCTGTGGGCTGGGAAGAGAGGAGAAAGAGCCCCTTCTCAGGCTCCACGTTGTCACCGTGGTGGGGGCAGGACAAGGGCCCTCTCCTTGGGAGTCCCCACGTTTGTCTAGGCTGATAGCAGGTCCAGGTTTGAGCCATAGATTGTCAGAGCTGGAGGACACTGTAAAAAGACTGTCCAATTTAATATTGTACAAATTATGTAAGAGGCGGGACAAGACCTGCTCAAGGTCACAAAGCGGCATTAGTACACTTGGAACACTGTTCAGTTTATAGTATGTGGCTTATGTTACCTAATGTTATTATCGATTAATTTGTGCATTTTTATGCATCCAGTGTGTACCTGGTATGGAGTATAATTAATATTTGTATAGTGCTTTGCAATTTCACATAATAGCTAATACTGGTGCCAACTTTGTGCCAACTGCTCCATGTAGATGCCTTCATTTAGTCTCACGCCAGCCCTACAGTCTGCACCATTAGTTCTTTGCATCTCAGATGAAGAAACTGACTTAGATAAGTCCCTTGCCCAAGGTCATGCAGCTAGTAAACAGCCTAGTTGGCATTCAATCCCAAGTTGGCCTGACGCCTGAGCACTTAATTCCTGAGCTGTGCTGCAGCCAGTCCGGCCTTGAGGGGTCCCTATTTCCTAAGTGAGAGACAGGATGCCCAGAGAAGCTGAAGCTGGGTCAAGGCCACACAGCTGGAGTGCTGTGTTTTCCTGCACTGCTCTGGGTTTGAGCCTTCACCCCCTGACCACACGGGACCCTATCTGGCTGCCTGTGATGCTACGTGACCAGTGGGCTTCTGGCACCAAGTTCTCTGACCTGTCTGGCCCCGGAGGCCTCCATTCTGGTTCTGTTGGTACAGGGAGCACTGCCCAGATGGTGTTTATTCTCACATGACTACTGTGTGTGAATGGATATTTGTTGATTAAAAATATTAATTGCTGTTTTTTGTAGCAACATTAAAAAATATTATGAATCTCCTAGTGCCAACAAGAAGCTTGCCAATGTTTTCCTTAACCCCTCACTTACCAAGTGGCATGGTTCAGTTGATGCCACGGGGCTGGGAGGAGGAAATCAGAGCCTGTGACCCACCTGTGTAGACCCCCGTTGGAGCCTCCCTCATCCTTGGACCCGATGTGGGCTTCTTACCATGCTCGGCAAGGACTCGCCTAGGCCTGCCTCTCTGGCCCGGTCACCTGGTGCCTGCTCTGCCCCACACACCAGCCTTCTGTCGGGCCCTTGAACATGCCAGACACAGGTCTTCTCAGAGGCTTTGTAGTTACACGCTGCTCTGCCTGGAGCTGGACCATTTCCTTCCGATCTCCTTGTGGATGGGGCTGGGGCCTCCTCATTCAAGGGCGGGAGTCCTAACACTGGCGTCCGGTTGTCATGAGTCTTTTCTGGTGCTAGTGGCTTCCTGCAGCCTCCCACAGGCTCCCACCGCCCCCGTGTTGTGTTTCATTCTTTCCTAGCACTTATCATCTAACATACTTCACTGATTTTTAAGACACGTTTGAACATCTCTGAAATAGGCTGTCATATAATAGGTGGAATGTTGTTTTCGAAAGTGTTTTCTGCCTTCTTTAGGTTATGTCAGAGTAATGGTGTGATTTACAATTGATGGTGTTATAGTCAGGCGAAGTAGGATGTGAAATGTTTACCTGTTTATTGCCTCTCCCCTCCCATTAGAGCGTAAGCGCTGAGAAAGCAGGGACCGTGTTTCCTTCCCCTGCTGCTTCTAGAACATCCTGTCACTCAGTGGGTGCCTAATAAACTACTACTTGAAGGGAAGTGGGTGATAGTTAGGGTGCCCTTGGCCAGGCTGCTTCCTCTGGCCCCTGTGGCTGCCCTACTAGGGCCTCATCTCTGTGTGTGCCAGCCCGTGCTCTTCCTGGCCATGGGGCCCTTTTTCCACAGCCGGGTTTGGGACGTCACCGCTGTGGCTACCTCTCATGCGCACCACACGTCACTGATGCCTCACCTGCACCCATATGGATTCTAGGACCCTTCAGTTGTCTGTTCCCTCAGGACACATGCTCCATGGCCCCAGTCCCTTAAAAGACTGGACCATCTCTGTCCATGTGGAGGTGTGGGGAGGAGGGGAATGATGCCCAGATTTCCTGCCAAGAAAGGGCCCTGATGTAAAGCATTTGCTGATTTGGGTGGCAGAAATACTCCCCACCATGGCTAATTTCAAGCTACTGTTATGAAGTCAATCAGTTTTCGAAATTTCTGAAAATTTAATAATCAGTTCTGGCGAGTCGGTTCCAACACACCATTGGGACACCCAGATCTTCCTTCCAAGCAGCCTGTGTTCACTCGTGAGCGCCAGCTCTGTGTCCCCACCTGCCTGGAAGAACATTCCACTTCAGCCTTGCTGTCATCTCACACCCAACCAGGTGTCCCACCTTGGTCCCCTGTGCAGCCGATCTGAGCAAGAAATGGGCACTTGGCTGCACTGTAGATCCTACTTTTCACTTACCAGTACGTTGTTAACTCCTTACATGCCTTTGTTGCCACGGCTGTGGAAATGGAGTGAGCCAGTGAATTCTTAAGAGCCCTTTCCCTTTTATAATCTGGGAGATTTTATTTCTACAATCAAGCTAATTTGCTGCTCTCTCAAAATAGTCTTTCTTTTCTTGATTTTCCTTTTTCTGTCTGTCTTACTCAAGTATTCTTCTACTAACTTGGGATCAAAACTCCTGTTTTTTCTTTAACTCTGCATTCTCCATGGCAGCACAAAAGCTTTCCATTCCATGTGGCTGCCGCTGTGGGCCCTTGTCACTTTATGACCAAGGGCAGGCTCTCCTCAGTGTGGTCTCTGTCACTGCTGATTCATCCGCTGGGAACACGGCGTCTGCTTTCTCTTGGCTTGGAGCTTTCAGAGCACCGCACAGCTGTTTAAGCCATTCGGCCTGACTTGGAAGCATCTGTCAGTATCAGCTTCATCCAAGTCCACCTGTACAGCCCACACCCTCCGCAGTGAACTGAGGGCTGCGGGCGCACTGGTCTCCGGGCCTCTTTCCCGCGAGCTGCCCTGCATGAAAGGCCCACACCTCCCTCTCTGCATGCGCTCACACACACACGCACTCTGTGGCTTCCCTTCTGTCCAAATCCTGCACCTGCCCTCAGGAATCCATAGAGACATATCTTCCCTGGGATATCTTGGTTTTATGGAGTGACATCCTTTCTGGACGGTTCATTTTTATCTTTGGTTCTTTACTTATAATGGCTTTTTTGAGATATGATTCACATACCGTATAATTCACCCATTTAAAGTGTACAGTGTCTCACATAATGTAGGGGGCTCACGGGGAAGGCAGTATAGCACAGAGAAGACAAGTAGTGACTCTACAGCATCTCACTACGCTGATGGACAGTGACTGCAATGGGGTATGTGGTGGGGACTTGATAATGGGGGGAGTCTAGTAACCATAATGTTCATGTAAGTGTATATTAATGATACAAAAAATAATAATAAAAAATAAAGTGTACAGTGTTTTTAGAATATTCATAGTTATATGCAACTATCAGTAGAATCATTTTTAGAACATTTTTATCACTGCCCCTAAGAAAACCTCTTACCCTTTGGCATCAGTTCCCAGTCTTCCCATTCCCCTAAGCCCAAGGCATCCGCTAATCTACTTTTTATCTCTGCAGTTTTGTCTATTCTGGACATTTCAAATAAGTTGAATAATACCATAGGTGGCCTTTTGTGTCTGGCTTATTTCACTTAGCATGATCAGGTCCATCCATTTTGTAGCAAGTGTCAACACTTCATTCCTTTTTATGGCCAAATAATATTCCATTGTGTAGATATACCACATTGTACTTATCCATGTCTCAGCTGACGAACATTTAGGTTGTTTCCACTTTTGGCTATTATGGATAATGCTGATATGAACATTCATGTACAAATTTTGGTGTGAACATATGTATTTTTTTACTTGTGGATACCTAGGAATGGAATTGCTGGATTAAATGGTAACTCTGTGTTTAATGTTTTGAGGAACTTCCAGATTGTTTTCCACAGTGGCTGCACTATTTTATATTGCCTTCAGCAATGTTTGAAGGCCTGATTTTTCCATGTCCTTGTTAACATTTGTTAGTCTCTGACTTTTTGATTATAGCCATCCTAGTGGGTGTGAAGTGGTATCTCACTGTGGTTTGAATTTACATTTCTCCACTGACTATTAGTGCATCTTTTCATTTGCTTATTGGCCATTTGTAACCTTCTTAGAAAAATACCCAGATCGTTTGATCATTTTTAAATTGGGCTATTTTTCTTTGTATTATTGAGTTGTAGAAATTCTTTATATTCTAGATACATATCGCTTGTCAGATTATGATTTGCAAATTCTGTGGGCTGTCTTTTCACCTGCTTGAGTATGCCCTCTGATACACAAAAGTTTTTAATTTTGATGAAGCCAATGTATCTATTTTTTCTTTGATTGTTCATCTTCAAAGTGTCATATCTATGAATCCACTAGCAAAGCCAAGGTCCTAAAGATTTACCCTTGCATTTTCTTCTAAGAGTGTTATTGTCGTAGCTCCCACATTGAGGTCTCTGGTCCATTTTGAGTTGGTTTTTATATACAGAGATAGGTGTCCAACTTCTTCTGCATGTGGAAATATAGTTGTCTGAGCACCATTTGTGGGAGAGACTATTCTTTCCTCATCAAATAGTCTTGGCGCCCTTGTCAATCAGTTGACTATATATACAGGTTTATTTCTGGATTCTCAGTTCTCTTCCACTGCTGAGTATGCTTGATCTTCTCTTGATATATGTCATTAATTAGCTATTTGATTTGTATCTGTCTTAAATACTAGAGGGACTCTATTAATATTAAGATCTTTAGTTGCTAAAAAAATATTCATGGTAAAGAATTAAAACAGAAGTGCCCAAAGCAGAAGTCCTGACCTCGCTGCTCCTGCCTCCACTTGTTGGACAAAACCGTTGTGTTTCCTTAGTAACCTTCTAGACTTGCATCTCTAACAGATAATTTATTTGTATATATGCATATATGTTAAAATTCATATGCACATTCAAGTTGGTGAATGTATATATGCATATATTGATGTATTTATATTTGCATATCTGCATTATTATAATTGTGTTTTTCTCTACAGAGTTGAGATAGACAAAGTTCTGTGTGACTTTAGACAATCAGCAATATATCCCATACATCCTTTCCTGACAGGTCTCACCTCGTTCTTTCGTAATGGCTCCATACTTCATAGAAGGTGTAGAGCATCGTTTCCTCACCACGTCCCCTATTGTTGCATATTTATGCTGTTTCCTTGTTTTTTGCTCTTCAGTGCTGCCATGTACATGTGGGAGCACTTTTCTCGGCTGGATGCCTAGAAGTGGAATTGCTGATCATGGCTTTTGTCTTAAAGTCATTTTCAACGTTTTCCCCTCAACTGTGCTTTATGATGCCTTACACATATCAGGCACTTAATAAATATTTACTGAAGTGAACTCTTCAGGGTTTTCATTCTGGATTTATCCCTAGCTTGCTATTTCATTTCAGTAAACTGTTTATGACACCCTCATGCCTATTTCACTTCCTCTAAAATGAATGAAACTTTGGGTTATCTAGTCTTCATTAGGGGGAACTGAGGTGAAATGAGTCCAGCAGTGTTGTGATTGTCTTCTGGACGTGTAGCCCTGGGGGCTTCCAGAGGTGAGTAGGAGGTGGCCCCAGCCCTTTAAGCTATTTACACAGCAGTAAGATGTATGTGGCAGGTTGGAGTATGGCACTTCCCTAAGAGGCACATGTGTGTTATAATGGGAGCGTAAAGGAAGAGGGAAATGATGCTTAACTTGGGCGCGGTCAGTCAAGAGCCCATGGAGGAGGGGACACTGAGATCCCCATAAAGGAAGGGTAAGATTTGGGCAGGTGGAAATGTACTACTGTTGGTGGTTCAGCAGAGAAATAGCAGAATGAATTCAGAGATGAGTAAAGCGAGAACTCGGGGTGTGTTGAGAGCAGTAAGAGACAGGGCTGGCAAGCCAGCAGGGGATGTGCCTGGTTGGCCTGGAGTCCAGACTGTTCGGCAACAATCTGGTAGGCGTTAGGCCACTAGGAGAGCTTTCTGAGTAGAATTACATTCCTGGAGTTGGTCTTGGGGTACTGGGTGCTCAGTCATTCTGGGGCATGGATAAAGGGAAGTCTCTGTTTCCAGAGGTTTCTGTGTTTAACTTTCCCTCTGTCCCTGTTTTCCCACCTCTGAATTCTTCCCCCAGCTGTCTGAAAATGTGGTTAACCTCATGAAGGATTCCAGCCAGCCTTCCCAAGTGGGACAGCCAGCCCCTCCGGCCCCTCCACCTCCTGCATTTGGCACCTCTAAAGGCCCGGAGAAAGGTAGGGCATAAAGATAGGGTGGGAGAAAGGTAGGGCCGGCACGCTGTGGGGAGGGGGACTGGGTGAGGAAGAAATGACAAGTGACAGCCCTGCCATGACCCAGCACAGCTAATGTGGCTCCTGCTTGTTTCTGGTGACGTCACAACTCCGCTCTGATGACTGCTTTCCGGGTGAATGCAGCTTCCCAAGCGTGACACACTCTGATGCAACGAGAGCAGCTGTTTGGCAGGGCTCCTATGGCTGTGGCCGAAGTGCATTCCCTCACTGTTTCAGTTGCTCTGTCTGTAAAAAATGAGATGAGTGGGCTGGGCTTGGCAGCTCAGGTAAGAAGTTGCTTCTTAGCATCCATAAGGGAAGTATAATCATTACTCTTTGTTGTGGTTCGAAGAGTGGTAGGGATTTATGTGAATTGGGCCAGATCAGGGCAACTGAGCTCATGACTTCGGTGTCAGCCTCAGCCACCCTCATCTAGCCCTCACGTCAGGTGGGCCTGGCCCGGCTCCTGGGACAGATCACCCTGGCTTCCGAGAGCGCCTGCCACCCTGTGCCGTCTGGGAGTTCCTCTTCCTGCACCCAGGCCGGGCTCGGAGCTGATCTGCTCCCTACTTTCTTGTGCCCATCACAGATGAAGAAATGTGTTCTTTTCTGCAAATAACTGCTTTCAGCAACCACAAAGGAACAAAAAAGTTTAAGAAAGGTACAAAAATACTAAGATATTACAAACTAAAAAAGTCCTTGGGGCAACTGCTGTTCTACTCAATAAAAACTTGTTAATGAGAATCTCTGTCTCATTTATTACCTGTAACTTGATTTATAATTTGTTACTGATTAGCTGGAGGAGGCATGTTGCTGTGGAGGACCAGTGGTGTGTCACAGCGGATGACCGTTCCCTGCATCGTGCATCTTGTGCGTGGTCTCGTATTAGAACTCTTTCCCTCTAATCTTCCTAATAGGTTATAAGATTGTAGAAGGCAGGAGCTGTATGCTATCTACTCTGCGTTTATTGGAGGCTAGCCTTGAATCAGGATGTGTGCCTTTGCGCTGGGACATAGCAGTAGGGAGACAGGGATCGCCTCAATGATGGCATGTGCAGCTCTGGTGAGGGAAGCCAGGAGTACAGCCCTGCAGGTTGCAGGTATCACTAGAAGCCCACCCAAGGTCCAGAATAGCATAGAGGGAGTGACTAATTCTACTAGGGAGGGGCTTCAAGGGGCGCTGACATTTGAACTGGATTTTGCAAGATGGAGCAATGGTAGACGGGCATTTCAGGCATGCTGAACAGCATGAGTGGAGGCCCAGGGGCATGGCACAGCCTGCCTTGTTTGGGGACCTGGAAGTGGTTTTCTATTCTGTAACATAAAATACAAGGAAAGGGGAGCTGTTGGGGCCGTGCTCAGAAGTCAGGTCATGGAGACCTCTGCACAGTCAGTGCCCAGAGAGCTCCAACTTCATCCTTAGGGCTAAGGGCAGCCAAACTTGTGCCCTGTATTGTCTGCCTCAGGGCATCTTGAGCATTAGAGCTGGTCAGCACTTCGATTTGGACCCACCCCGAGATCATTTCGAGTATCTGTCAGTGAAGGGCTGAATGAGATTCTTGAAATCCACACAAGACACTCATCCTTTATTAAAAGGGCCAGCTCTTACGTGATCTCTAGCTGGCTGATGAAAGGGGCTGAAGAGGGGTTTAGCTTGGCTCAGTATACTTGAATGAACGGGAGTAACCAGCGAGAGGGAGAAAGTGGTGAGAGAGTACAAGTTGCCAGGATATATCCTGCTCACTTCAGGTGCATCTTCCCAAGATAAGAGAAGTATTTGCTAAGTTTAAGCAGTTTATGAAACAGGAGTCGTGGTTCATTTGTCATTTGGTTTTAGTTATAACAAAGTGTTTTTTGCTGTTTAAATGATGAGGATGACTTGAGTTTCTGAGGCCTGAAGAGTAGCACAAATGGACCATCTTGAAGTTGACTCATTTTAAGATATTTTTACTTTCAAAATCAGTGTTTGCTTTTATTTTAGTGGTGGAACAAAAATAGAAAGAGAAGTTAAAATTAAATCCTTATGTCACACCATACCTCAAAATAAGTGACAGAGGAAATGAAAGATTTGAATGTAAGAACCAAAGCCATAAAAGAACAATGACAGTATATAAAATTATAATGAGACTTTCTAAGCACTGTATCAAGTGAAGAGACCCTCAGTTAAGAGGAAAAGTAGGAAATATAACTATAGGAAATTAGAGACAATTTAGAAAAAAATAAATGAAGAATGAATGATAAACTGGGGAAATATAACATGACAGAGCATTAGTAGCCTTAATATACAAAGAGTTCTTAAAGATCTTTAACAACTCAACAAGTGGTCAAGACCATGTGATGAGATTCTCAACTTTGCTAATCATGAGACACACATACCAAATACTGAGTGTTACCAAGAGGGCAAAGGAATGAATGGGCAGGCTCCTACATGGAAGGTGAGGGTGTGGATGTGTGCCACAGTCTCTACAGCGAGTAGGTATATTATTTTTGTAGTTATAAAACAGGAAATTGTATAAAAAGCAAAATATAAATATGATAAATTATACCTCAGTAAAGCTGTTGTAAGTAAATAAGTAAGAACAGGGAACATTAATGTCAAACTAGAAAGCAGGCAGCAGTCTGCTGTTTTTATTCCCAGTTGAGAGCCTGGCATGTTCCCAAGGAGCAGTTAGGTGTGCCCTGCTTGCAGGCTGGAGGACGGACAGCGGCGCCTATCCTGTGAGAGGTGTTCTGAAAGTGTGAATCACAGGATAATTATGCTGGGAAGTGCCTCCCTGAAGGGTTGAGTGCTCCAGCCTCTGAGCTGAGCATGCTTTAAAAGTGAAAGAGCAAATCCTCACATACTGTCTCACAAAGCTGGTTCTTCTGTAAGACTGTACAGACCTCGTTACTGTTTCGGAAACCTATGCTGCAGGTATAGGACATTTGGCCAAGGCCACAGAAAGTGTTGGGCTTTTGATGGAAAGATGGTTTGGAGAGATGAAGGCTGGGGGCTAGGTGGGGAGTAACAAAGCCTTCAGTGTCACCCAGTGGTAGAGAGAGTAGAGTGAATTGGATTTGCTCAGAAGTTCCCAAGTTCATAGCCATCAGAAGGCAGAACTCCCAGAACAGCTTGGAGAGCCCAGAATTCTAGAGGTGATGCAGGTTAACTGGTATATGAATATCATCAATATGGGGTGCTTGTCACATTCAGGAGTGGAAATCTGTAGGATGGAATACTAAGGGAAACAAAATTTAAGGAGCTGTCTCTCTCCTCCCCTTGCTCATGCTGAAACCGAGACCCTGGAGGCTGTGCCTTTCATCATGAGGCAGAGCAGAGGTTCCCTCAGCAATGCCTGGAGTGTGTTTAGGAGATGACCTAGATTCCAAGCAATTGTAGCATGGGTTTGGAACGCGGCACCTAGTGGCTGCGCCTGCTGCCAGTATGATGCAATGAGCAGTCCTGGTGCGGAAGAGGGAGCAGAGAGGCCTTCGGGCCACCCTCTCCAGGCTCTCTGGATCCAGAATGTGTTCTGCATCTGTGGGCATGTCCATTCCCACATCCATGGGCGTGGGGTCCTGAGCCCATTTTCCTGGACAACCGCCATACCTGTATTGATCCTGGGGTGCTACTGATAGGCCTTTTCTTGTTCATTGCAGATTCCAAACTGCCCAGGTCGGAGTGTGGCAGTGGCCAGCAGCCTTTGGGGGCGGAAGAGGAGCTCCTCAAGAGGTAAGCCCAGTGCCTACGCACCCCCTGCTCTGCACTGCGCTGATGCTCTCTCCCCGCTGGATACCTTCCCCTTGCCTGAAGGCCTGAGGATGTGTCTCACATACTTTGCCTTATTTAGATCACTGGTTCCAGTTTAAAGGTGCAGAAACACCGAAGTGGGCATGCGGGGGGAGTTCTTAAAAATTTGCATGGAAAACTAGAACTAAAGAGCTGAGTGGCTGGACCTTCTGTGCCTGTGTGCACATGCAGGCATATTTTTAGAGATGGGAAGAAAAGAGAGCCCTCACAGTTCTGATTCATGTAGTTACCTGATGGACTGGCTCCAGGAGGTGGGTGATTTCCCATCAGCACAGGTCGCAAACCCAGGAGCTGGTCACACCTCTGAACTGGCTTGTAGAGCAGTGGCTAAGGTAACAGGGGCCCTCAGAGTGCAGATTTGCATCTTGACTAATACTTATGTGACCCTGGAAAATGACTGCATTTCTCTAGGCCCCTGAGCAGGGCATCATTGGAGTCCCTCTTTCACTGGGGTATTGTCATGACTAAACATGGATGCAGGTAAAGCAGTAGCCACAGTGCCTGGCACCCAGTTATCAAGGAGCTGCTAACTGACTTCCTCAGTCCCTGTGAGGACACAGCCTCTGCGAAGGACCCAGTGAGTGAGCTGGGGGGCCCAGTGTCAGCGAGACTGCATGCTCCCTGCAGTAGGCAGCCATTCCAGTCTGTTCCATAGTTGAGGGTGAACCCACAGCCTAAGAATTTTCCTTCCCTAATCCTAGGAGGCCTCCCCACAAATAACTAACCTGAACCTTTTTTTTTTTTTGCTGTCATACTTTTAAACATTTAAAAAAATGTTCAAGAGATATGTGTTTGTGAAAGACTTAGAAAATATATAACATGAAAAATACCACGCACAGATTCATCATCTCAAAATAACCCCTGTTAATATTCAGAGTGTTTCTTTCAAGTGTTTTTCTTCCACTAGTTCAGGTTTATTTTCTCAAAGTCATATATATATTTTCTGTCTTGCAATTTTCACTTAGTCTTATAATTATTTTCCATTTGGTTTACTTTATTTATTTACCAAATGCTTTATAAACAGTTTTATTGCTAAAGGCATTGTTTATTGGTTCTCAGTTTTTAGATTTGATCTGTAGACGAATCTCAGATATATGGTCTAATGGTGATGTAATAAATCGTCGCATGATGATTGCACTGTATGCTTTCTTTTTTTTTTTTGCGCTTTATGTTCTTTAACCTGACCTTGTGGTGGGATATTTCAGTTGCTTGCATTTGTTGCACTATAATAAGTAATAGTTCTAAGAGCATTTCAGTACTAATAACTTTTTCCTCTCTTTAGAATTATTTTACTAGGCCGAATGCCCAGAAGTAGGTCAAAGGGTAGGAACACATTCTCAATGAAGTGTTAAATGTTCAAAACATAGGGCCACTGCTGTCTCAGCCCCTCAAGCTCTTAAGTGGAGGCGGGGCAAGGCAGGGTTTCCCAGGCCGCCGCCTCCTCTGAGGGAGTGGCTAGCATGGGACTGAGCCCTTGCCTCCTTGCCCAGAGTCTCTCACTTGGCATATGGCCGTCTGATTCCTCACATGGTGGTCAGCTCTCCTGTTCCTAATCTCTGCTGTGCTGCCTGAGAAGGGGTCACTCTATCCCCTTGCCTTGGCAATTGTCACTGATATTTGGCCCTCTCCTCCCGCCTTCTGAGTTCCACTGACCCCCTAGCCCAGGCCCCTGGGCAGCTGAAGTGAGCACCAGACCTTTTTGTGGCTGCCTTCTGCCAGTCATGCCATCTGCATCTGCTTCTCCCCGGCTCTCTTCCTGCACAGGTATAAGCAGGAGTTGGCCACAGTCCAGGATGAACTATTCCAGGTGGTGACGAGGGAGAGAGAGGCAGCCAAGAAGCACCAGAATGTGGCCCTGCAGCAGGGGGAGGGCGGCGCTGACCAGGAGAAGCGGAAGACGGCCTGGCTGGTGAGTGCAGATTTGCACTTTCGTGCTCCAGCAGCATTGGGAAGCAGAGGTTGGGGCCCTGGAAACAGATGTGTGTGAAGCCCCAGGGACTCGGCTTCCCTTTTGTGGAAAGGGACTAGGAACTTGTTCTAGCTCTGGCTCTGTCACTGGTTTGCTTTGCTGTCTCCGGCCTGTGTTTGCAGTCTTTGGGGGCCTCAGGTTTATATAGTAAGGATTGGATCACCCTGTGGTCTGGTCCCACTCTGAAACTTCACTGTTGTAAGTGCCGTGGTGGTGTGTGCACCTGGAGGGAGGGAGAGGAGAGGCTTGGGAGGTGGGGCCATGCAGTGAATGAGAAGGAGAATGTAATTTTCCTGGGTTCAAATCGTAGCTTCCTACTTACTAGCTTGGGCACATCCTCCAGTGGCTGTAAGCCTTGGTCTAGGATCGCGATGTTTGCATACAGGATTGTCCAAGGGGTTAGAGGAGATACCAACACTCCAGGGCTTAGCACGTGCCTGGCAGATCATGAAAATGCACTATTATTACTGTCCTTAATACATTTAATTGATGGGAGGATATTAGTTAGGATCCTTTCTGCTGTAAGTGAAGGCTTTATTTGACAATATGGAGAAGCCTAGAAGTGCCCTGCAGTTGGCTGATTCAGCGGCTCACTGGCGTCATGCTGGACCCCATCCTACTTCCCCACTGCCACCCTCAGCGCGCCAGTGCATCTTCAGGCCAGCTGTTCCCGCAGTTAAACGATGGCTGCTGCTGCCTCCCCGGGTCTCATGCGGACAGGACAGCACTCAGCAGGAGAGGCTGTGTTTGTTCTGTTGGCTCTGTCAGCAGGGAGAGCTTTCCTGAAGGCCCCCAGCACAGTCCTCTTACCTCACATTGGCCTCAGTTGCACCATGTGCTGGTGGCTAAGCCAGTCCTTGGCAGAGGGGATGAGGAAGGTTCACTGCTTGGAGCTAGGGCTCTTTACTAGTCACCTTTGGTCGGGGGTGGCAGGCATCTGGACGGAATTTGGCCTGACAGTAATAATTCTCCCAATTTCCAGTGTGGAGGTTTCCCCCTGACATCCAAGCTGGGCGTCCTACAATTCAACTCAATTCTGACACTGTCTACCTGGAGACAGATCCACAGGTGAAAAGCCCAGTCCTATAATACTGCTCACCCCCGGTCACCAGTTGAAGTCCAGGTAGTCACCTATGCTCTGACCAAATGGCTATAAATCAGATCCCCTCTTTGGGTTCTGTTAATTTGCTAGAATGGCTCAGTGAACTCAGAGAAACGTACTAGATGAGCAGTTCTTTATACAAGACTGTAATGCAGGAGCAGCCAATTGGAAGAGGAGCACAGGAGCAGGTAGGGGAGAGGGCTCAGAGCTTCCACACCCTCTCTGAGTGCACCTCTCTTCTAGCATCTCTCCGTGCTCACCACCCCTGAGGGTCTCCAAAGCCCTCCCGCCCTTTTGGGTCTTTATGGAGGCTGCATTACCTGGGTATGATTGATTAAGTCATTGACCATTGGTGATTACACTCAACTGCCAGCCCCCGCCGCTCTCTGGAGGTGGGGCTGAGAGCTCCCCCCTCTAACCACAGGGTTGGCTCCATTGTCAGTCAGCCCCCGTCCTAAGGAGCTTTCTAAAAATTACCTCATTAATGTGACAAGAGACACTGCCAGCACTCTCACCACTTAGGAGATTCCAAGGGTTTTAGTTGCTGTGTGGCAGTAACAGCAGACGAAGACTGGATGTTTAGTTCTTGTAAATTATGGTGTCACATCAAGGAAGTGGGGAAGGCAGAGTGGCTGCAGCAGCATCCGATGCCTGCCGCTTGCGAGGCCATGGGTTGCGGGCCAGGCGCGGCCTCGCCCTGCTTGCGGGGCCTGCTGCAGGCCGGCTCTGTAGATGGAGGGAACGGGGAGACAGTGAGCTCAGCCTTGCTGGAGGGAAGGCCTCTGCTGTTCAGAGCGGGCACAGAAGAAGTGTTGGTTGAACTAGGTCCTTGGGGAAATACATACAATGTAGGATCATCACCCTTGGGGAATTTTCAGTCTAGTGGGGAAGACAGACTGACACCGAGAACTTAGAAAAAGGCCAAATCAGTTTTAGTAAGTGTGAAATGGAGGCAAAATGGCATGTGTGGGAGTGCAGAGGCAGTGTCAGCTGCTGGGGAAAAGATGCACTGACCTCAGCCTTGAGTGGTGTGGTGCCCCAGTCCCAGCGAGCAGCTGAGACAGGCAGGTGTTGAGGCGAGGGGCCCGGGAGCCAGGTGTGAAGCCAGATTACAGGGGGCCTTGGACACCTGGAGGAGTTGCCCACACCGTAGCCCACAGCCACTCTGAGACCACAGTGGACTCCCGGCAGCTCCTGAGGGTGGGCGTGGCACCATCTGGCTCGTGTCTTTAGAGTCCTGTGGCATCCTGGTGAAGATGCATTTGGTGCAGAGAGAAACTGCGGGGAGGCCAGGGTTTTAGAGGCTCTGGCAGTTAGTGTCTGAGGGGCAGGCGGGTCGTCATCCCTCTGTAGCAGCCTGACAGCCTGGTGGAGAGGGCCCTGGTGCTGCGGGTGAAGGGTTGATCCCTGTGGAATGAGCAAAGAAGCCGCACCTAGCATGGGAAATTGCAGCCTGCAGGTGTGGTGTCTCTTTGTTCTCACCTGGACTGTGTTAATTACACTGACAGGGAATTCACACCTTCCCTTCCTCCATGGGCAGAGAAGGCCACCTCAGGACTGTCCTTGGAGGAGGGGCTCTACAAGTGGGAAGGGACTTAAATGACTTTCAGTATAGGTTGCAGGTTTTTAAGGGCACCTTTAAAATAAAGAAGACACATCCTTACTTGATTTCTTTCCCCCAAATCTCTAGATGAATCATGCCCTTCTGAACCACAGTTCCTAGGAAACAGCAAAGCAAGTGATTGCCTTCATTTTGAAAATGTTCGTGAACCACTGTTGAGGGTGCTCCCATTTCCTGACTGTTCACCATCCATGTCTTCATGTGGTTGGCTCCCTGTTTCCTGCTGTGTCGTCTCAGTAGGATTGCAGTTCTAATCCATGCCCATCTGTGGAAGCTAGATCTGTTCTCTCCTCCTGCTGTGGTACAGGTAGGGTCTGGGCCCAGGGCCCAAGGGCAGGCAGGCAGACCCCCTGTCTGGGGATGTTCAGTTTTGAGTGAGTGAGGAGGCCAGGGTGGGAAGCCAAGATGGGACCATTCACCACGGCTGAGGCCTGCTGACCAGGACCATCATCCTGTGAGGCCGTGTCTTTTGCTGTCTCCTGCCCCCCCGTTGGTGTCTGTCTGGTCCCGCTTTCTTGAGGATTGGGTTACCGGCTGTCAACTTCCCTTTGCTTAAGTTAGCCCACTTTGGTTTCCGTTGCTTGGAGCTGCAGCAGATGCAAAGAGAATTCTTACAACCGCAGCCAGTGCTCAGTGCGGACAGAGGGGCAGCTAGTGCCAGACCCCCAATGTCAAGTAAGTCAGCAGGGGTGCGAGGCCCTCACCGGGATGCCGAGTGACTCTGTAGCCACCACCTCCCTTTGCGATGGTGTGGTTGGCTGGTGCTGTTAGTGGAGACAGTTTCAGAACTGTACTTTGGAGGATTTAAGAGGAGAAAGACAGAAGAAGCAAACAGAAGCAGGAGAATTCTCTTTGCTCAGCCACGCCTTCCACCTGCAGGGACTGAAGGAGCCCGCCAGGCAGAGCACCCAGAGCCCTTAGAGTTTGGATCTCAGCACCTCGTGGCCACAGGACCATGTTGGATCCCTAGGCAGACCTGGTGCGGTCGCTGCCCAGTGAGCCGGCTGCCCACTTCTCAGTGTCTTCTGACTGCTGTCCTCGAGCCCCGCGCCCTTGAACCTGTAGTCTCCTCTGGAGGATTTCCTGTCGAGCGTGCCGAGTATAGTTTGACATTTAATGTGCTCTTCCACCCTCTCTCTTTGCCTCCGACGTTTACAATATTGATTTTTTTAAATCCTCTTCTGCATGAGGGAATGATTCAGCTCATTATTGGGAAAAGTTCATAAAACTAATGATAAGGAAAGATAATAATTTTTATAACCTACTTCTGATGACAAAAGTGCTACCATTTCCCATGTAGTGCAGCAGCATTGAGCTGGTTTCCAGGGTGTTTATGACATGTCCTGCCACGGGCAGGCAGGGAGAGCCCCAGTTAAAATTGGGGTGAAGGCCCTGGGGGGGTCAGTGAGCCTATGTGGGGTGTGCTTCCCTCTGAGTTGGGGAGGAAGTCCAAATCAAGCATTCAGGAGGGAAATAAGAGCAGAGTGGTGTCTTGGGCCGAGTATTCTGATGGGCAGAGCTTTAAAAATCCAATGGATGGAGTAATAAAAGCCTGGCAGAAGCCTTACTTTAAGGGAGAATGAGATTTATGACTTTGTGTGTTGGATTCCAGACACACGTTATTAGGTAGATGAGATTGCAGTACACCTGACAGAAAGGAAAAGCTTTTGTTTCTTTGCTTTTTTGATGAGCAATTCCTTTATTATTTTATATATATATATTTTCGGTGTGCCTGTTATATGTTAGGCCCTGGGCTAGTTTCCTGATAAATGGAAATAAATAATCTACAGCTCCCGTCCTTGAGAAGGTCTGTTCTTTAGGAGAGTGGTCAGCTGTTTTCACAGGTGACCGTGTAGTGTTACAGTTTTATACCAAAGGGACAGGAAGCTACCAGGTGAGGGAGGTGGCGACCACAGCCTCTTCCTGGGGGGGGTGGGAGAGTCTTTCAGAAGGCGGTGATGTGAGCTGGATCCCAGAGGCTGAAGAGGAGTTCGCCAGGTGAAGAAGAGTGGGAAGGCATGTTCAGATGAAGGACCCCTGCCAGAAACAGGGCTGGGCGAAGAAAGGTCCTGCGGCTGGAGTCTAGGGGAGCAGTAGGTGTGGCAGGCAGGAGAGGTCAATTTAGGTGTGGGCCTGGAATGAGATTCTGGAAGTCTAATGGGCACTTTCAGGGGAAGGTTTTCTTACTCTTCCAAAGGGACACACAAGAAGAGAGAGCCTCTCTTCCATCAAATATCACGCACTGGGAAAAGTCCTCAGTGGCAGTAAGGAGTTTGTGTTTCGGATGTTGATGTGCCTTGTAATTTTTGATTGTTGCTGGACATCATGTGCAGGAGAACAGTAGAGATTGAGGAAAAGAGTGTTTATGTCCAGAAATGGTCACTTTTCTTGTTCTGACTGGCCATTAGTGTGGGAGGCTGAGTGAATTTAGCCTGTAGTTGAGCAGGGTATGGCCTCTGGGGTTGCTCTGGCTTCAGGCTCTATGAGGGAGGACCAAAGCCTTCTGTTTAGCAGGGCTTGGGATCTGAGCACTGCAGGGTTTTTCTGTGCTCTCCTGCTTTCCCATCAGACCTTTTGGAGGTCCTGCATGTCTGCGTTCCGGAGTGCTTCCCCTGCCTCCTCCAGCTGCAGGCAGCTGCTGCATGGTACTCCGCATAGGGCCTGGAGTACCGTGGGGCTTCTTTCTGTCTCCTGCTTGGCTCACAGGCATCAGCAAGTGCACCTGTGCCTCGGGGATGTGCCTGGAGGGCATCTCGTTCAGTTCTCCTGCCCTGTCCCCAAGTCATTTAAACAGTGCAGTTAAGGAAGACGATTCTCATAACCAATGCCAAATTTATTTCACTCTTTCCTGTTTTTGTTATCACTGTAAAGCACCCTTCATACCCCAAGGGAAATGAAAAGGGCAAAGTAATATGAATGATCTTGCTCCCTCTCTGAATGTCCAGGTCCATATGGATACTCATGCAGAGGCCAGTCTTTCCATAGGACAGGCAGGGTCTGCAGCAGCTGGCCATCTCCTTATCCCCTTCACAGCCACATATGCTCAAAGAACAAGGGTGAGTGCATTTTATTATTCTAGAGAACTAGAATCATTGGTTGGAAGGGGTACAGCATGGCCAACTCGCCTTCTCAAGGTCAAAGTTAAAATATCATGGCCTTGGGGTTATAAGATATGACCGTTTTTGGAGAAAGGAAAACTACAGATAGGTTTGCAGAACAACTGGTTCAGCCGTATTTTTAGATGACTACACATCAAAGAGCTTTGGATTTATTTCTCACGTATTTTATACAAACTGGGGGTGGAGGGAGGGCATAAAAACCAGACATGGATGGAGTCCGGCACTTGAGCCCAGGGACGGCCCTTGGGGTACCAGGACAGGGTCAGGACGCTTGCAGGGCATGTGAGGATCACATAAAATGCCTGGCCACAGGTCTCGATGAAACGGACATGCTATTCTGGGATAGTGAAGTGGACAAGTCAGGCTTGGGGCCACTGCACCATGTCTGGACGAGCCTGTCACTGGGGTGCTTTGCTTTTCTACACGTTTCCTTCTCTGTGGAATGGGAGTAGACACCGTTGTCATTGTCAGGAAAACCGTATTTCATTCTCTTCTTCACCTTCATCCATGGACTTGTGACAGATTCGATGTCCACTGACTCTTAGAATGAATCAGTCATGCAGGCTTCCGACCAGTTCTCTGGCGAGTTCCAACTACTACTCTGGAGTCGTGTGGAGTGGGTGGCCTCTTACTTATGGGCAGATGCCTTGGGGCTTTCCAAGTGTGTGGGGTGAGGTCCTCCGACTGAACTTTGCCCCGGCAACTGTCTTACTTGCATCATGTTGCTCTTTGTTCCTCTGTCTGCCTGGCTTCCCAGCCTACTGTGCATCACCTGGGAACTTATTAAATAAACACATAATTGGATCTCATGCCAGAAACAATTGGATTAGACTCTTTGTCACTGTGACCCTGGCACCTGCATCTTCAGCAGCCCCACATGATGCTGGTGGGTGGCAGGCCCAGGGCCAGCTCCTGGCCTGACACTGGGAGTCAGGGAGCCCCACCGTGGTTCTTGGCCCTTTTTGGTGTTTGGGCCCCTGAGGGATGTGAGTGTTCCCACTGGTGATGTGGCTTCCGTGGTCCTTGAGGGCAGGGGCTGTGCTGTTTGAATATGCGCCGGGTGACTATAGGCCCCTGTTCCCCGATGCAACTCACTGCCCACATAGGCACCTTTGCCGGACTGCCTGGCCTTAAAGGAAAGCAGGGGCTCTTTGCTGAGGATAGCTCGCAAGGAGAATCAGCTCTGCCTGTACCATGCCCTGGGATGGGTCCCGCTGAGCTGGGCTCAGCATTCTGGGGACAGGTCGCAAAAACTTGCCAGAGCGAGGTGGTGATGACCTTGGGACATGGATGATGCCAGGTGGCACCCACCAGACTCACGGCAGTAACGTGGCTTGTGGGAGAGCCAGACCTTCGGTTCCTTGCAGCAGAAGTCCATGTGATGTTGGAGGCATGTGGTGGGAACAGAGGATACTTCTCAGGGCTCGTTGGACTCACTGGCTAGCCTGAGCATGGCAGGGCTGCTGCTGGTCTACTTGCTTCTCCGCCATAGGTCTACAGGTGGGCCCAGTAGACCTGAGGGTCAGGCTTCCGGCATTGCCCCGAGAAGATGGTGGCGCTCTTATTCCCTGCCCATGTCATGAGGTGCATGTGATGCTGTCCTTGGGGTGGCAAAGTCCTATTTCCTCTCAGCTGTTTTAACCACCATGAAGGTGTGGTTACCTGGTAGGAGGAGGAGGAGAGGACTGGGTGAGGGGGTGTTTGGTGGGGTGGAGTTGAGAGGTGCCAAAGGGCTGGGGTTCATCGGACAAGGTCACCAGGGTGGTGCCAGCAGGGCAAGGAGATGGTGAATGGCGGCGGTCTGGCTGTTTGAATCCTGGTTGAAAGTGGAGAAGTTGAGGACCCCTCTTTAAAGAATGCTGTTTGCTCTGTGGGCTGCTCAGATCACAATGCAGAGATTTCAGAGGCTGTCCCAGCACAGCCCTGCTGTGGGAAGGAGATCCCAGCGCTTCGGATGGTAAAAGATGGGCATTTAGCGCCCTTTTATTTCAGCAGCTGGAATCCCAGCAGACCTGACAGCCTGGACTCCTCAGGGTTTTGTGTCGCCTCCTTTTCTTGCTGGCCCCACAGGACTGCAGAGGCCTTCAGCTCCTTCCCCAGTTCTGGTGTGGAGCCCAGGTGACCTCTGTGTGTGTTGACAGAAGCTGGAAATCCTCATTAGCTGCTAACTTTGTTAGGCAAATGGCTGATTGCTATTCCATTCCTGGTGTCACTGCTTCTAATTAGCAGATCGCATGTCTACGAAAATGTCTCTTAGCGCCAGGGATGAGCTAAAGAGGCTGACAGCTGGGCTGGGATCTGGAGGGAGTGTGAACAGAGCTTTTCTCTTAAGCCTCTTGAGGGGCTCACTGCCCACCGCAGCCAGGCTCCACGGCCTCTGTGCGCCTGACGGGTCCCAAGGTATCTGAGCTGCAGACTTCCTTGAAAAACCCCCAGCAGTGGTGGGGCATGACTTGAACCATGTGACAGGCATTGCACCAGCAGGGGGCACCTTAGTGATCTGCTTCATTCCTTGTGCGAAGCCCCAGGCCTGGCTGAGAGTTCACAGCTTTTGTGTTTTGAGCAGGCCTTGTGTGGCTACACTTTAATTTGTAGAGAAACCTGACTTCAGGACTGGGGCCAGAGCTTGCTGCTGGATGGGGTGGTGTGCACTGGCCTTTGAGGGAGGACGCAGGCCGCCGGGGAGCCGAGCTCGTCCATGCCATTCTGTTTCTCTTCTGGAAGTGGCACCCACTGCCCTGCCACTCTCTCCACGCCCACGGATCAGTGGGGTTGGCCCTGCAGCCCTAATTGATCTTGGCTGCTGTGTATTTTCTTTTTCCGTCCTGCTTGAGTGGAATTGGGCTGGCGCCTGCCCACTTCTATGCATGCCTCCAGATTGCCAGCAGGGCTGGGGAGAGGAGAGGGTCATGGTTTAGTTTAAGTCTATTTATGTGATTTGTTCACATGGTCTTTGGGGAGCTACCATCCTGCCTTTTGCTTTTTGTGAAAAAATGTGTTAGATTTGTCAATGAAGCAGATTGTGTTTGCCCTCTTGGGGACGGGCCATTGGTGGCTACTGGCAAGGTGAAGAATTGAAAAGGGGTCTTTGGCTGACAAACATGAACAAGTAGGACAGCAGAAAAGTCTCAGGGTTTCTTTTACCTTACCTCTTGTCCACTCAGTGGCCGAGCCAGGGCCCCATCCCAGGCGTCTGGGCTCTAAGATGAGTGCTCTTGGATAGAGCAGCATGTGCTCCAATCAGGAGCAGTTTTGGCTGTACTGGAAGCCCAGGAGGCAGTAGTTTAAACACGGGGTGTGTGTGTGTGTGTGATGAACGAGAAGTCTGGGGGCAGACACCCCCTGCAGATGTGGGAGCTCAGTGCATCGGGAAGGATCCATTGTCCTTTTCTTTTGGTCTGCATCCTCAGTGCAGCTCTCCTCATGTCTGCAGGATGGCTGCTGGGCCTCCGGGCATCATGTCAGTTTTCCAGTTGGGAGGAAGGAAAGGCCAGAGGCCCTTTCCTAGAAGTTCTGTTGTTTTATGTGGGAGGGAACCCCCTCCCCAGGGACTCTCACCAGCAGATTGTGTCCAAGGGCCACATCTGGCTAAAAGGGGAGCTGGGATAGTGAGTAATTATAGCTGGATGCTTGACTGTCCCCCAGAATATCAGGGTTATGTTGTGAAAGAAGAAGGGGCTGGTGGTAAGCAGCACCTCTGTCATGTGGAAGCACAGGAGCCCTGCTTCGTGGTTAGACCTATTAGACCTCGGCTTAGATTCATCAGGTACTGCCTCTGTGACCTTAACCTCCGTGAGCCTCGGTTTCTCCATGTGTCAGATGGCAAACATCTAGAGTTGTTAGGATGCTTCAGTGACGTGATGTAAGCAGATCATCCAGCACACACACTGTCCAGCAGATGGATGGAAGGCAGTCACTATATCCTTGCCTTTGCATTCTTCCTAGCTCCCCCAAAATGAAGTGAAGCTGAGTAGGTGACTGACTACTCTGAGTCGAGGGACTGGTTTTCCTCCCAGCAGAGAAGGGACCCCACACGGAGGGCAGTTCACTGGCCATTGTGGGTCATTCTGGCCCTCCTTCCCCTGCTGGCATCTTTCCAGCAAGTGTGGCTCTGTACTGTGGGCTCCTTTATTCTAGAGGAGACCTTCCATATCCTGCTGGGCACTGTCTCCTGACTCCAAAGTCGCTTTGAGCCTGGCGGGGGTCGGGGGGCTGCCGCCTCTGGTGCGCATGCTCTCTGGTTTGCACCCTCTTTGGCGCCCACCTTGGAGCGTTTTCGTGAGCCCTGGGCTCTGGTGGGGCTAACCTGCATGCATTCTTAGAGAAGGCAGCACACCCACACTCTTGGCAGCGTCTCCTCCCTCCTGGCCGAGTCCCAATAGGATTCCTATGGAGGATTCTGCATTCTGCTCTTTGCTGGGATGGGGTGGGCGGGGAGGGCAGAGCTCTGATGCCTCTAAGACAGAGTCTCCGTGGGGGATCCTTACTCCTCAGGCACCTGGGCTCCTGCTGTTTACACTGATTCGCGGCCCTCTCCCACACCCTTCTCTAATGCACAGCCTTCCATGGACTTCTCTTTGTGTATAGTGTTGCCCGCAGCCCCGGCACCCTGCTCACCCTGGTGGCCGCTCCTTTCCGGGGCGCCTCTGCCCCATTGGCCACCACAGTAGGTGTGCGAGTGCGTGCAGGGCAGGATCAGCTGAAGAGCCTCTGTTCTTGGGGCCACCAAGTGTCCGACAGTGTTGAACATGGGGCCCATTCTCTAGTTGACTGGTCGGACACGATGTCGGCGCCTTATCTTCACGCTGACACACACTGGACATTAATAGAAATACATTGGCCTCGACTCGTGTGGAATTTCAAGCAGCTGCTGGGGCTGGCGCTTTCGATAGCCTATTGTGTGCTTAACCTCTTCCAAAGAGGTTTTTGATGAGAAATGAGTAGGACTGTTAACTCTAGGCAGCTGGGTATGTGGCAGGTTTTTTTTCTTTTCTTTTCTTTCCCCTTCTTGATTCTCTGCAGTGCTTCCTTAATCTTCGCTCCAGAGGAGTGGGCTTTGCCGTCTCAGGGTTTCTGTCTGACCCACTGCCACTTGAGCAGGGCCCCGCTGGTGCTGGCGGAGGGCTTGGCCGGCCTTGGCAGCATGGTGGGCTGGAAGGGCCCGGGGGCACTGGGAAAGCCTTCATCTCAGTCTGGGATGTTTGGCCCCAAGTTTCTCACACTGGTCCCAGCCCAAGGGGGAGCCCCTTTAGAGCGACGTGGGACCACTGGGACACTGGCTCCTCTGAGACAATTCAGTCTTTTGGAGCTGTTTTCTTTTTTCCCCTTCATCTTATCTCCTTATTCCTCCTCAAGAGCTGCTAGGGATGTCTCATTTTTTCTGGTTAGGGTCTAAAACCCAGGAGAAGACTGACACTCAGAAGATCCAGCTGTTGATGTGGTCACAGATGGTTGGTGTCACCACGGGTGGGCCTATAGGTGTCGTAAGAGGCGTGTGTTTGCTGCTCTCCCTGCTGCTCTCCCACATGGGGTACCTTCATTTCCCTGAAACGGAAACCCCTTCTTTGTCCCCAGCTGTAAAGTGGAGGTGATAATGCCTGCTACCCGTAGACTTGGTGTGGGGCTTAGTTGAGGTAATAATACTTTAGTGTCTAGGAAGACGTCTGCAGTGCTGTAGGTCCTCATAACCCACACATTTTCTCAGTGAGGCTAGAAGCTGAAAAGCATTCCTTGCCATCAGTTTCTGGATCATGCTTCTCAGTCTTCCTCCTAGTGCAGCCGTTTTTCTGTTGGCATATCTTAGAAACCCACTGTGTAACCCTCCTCTGTCCTCCTTCCTCCTGAACCCATCTCAGCTTTCCTCCTCATCCTTAGCTGCACCCCCATCTGTCTCCTGGCCCACAGGAACAGTCCTGATAGCTGGTTATGGCTAGAGGGTACCCTCCTCCCCCAGTCCTGTGTCCTTTGAACATGCTCGCTTTGCCACATCGCCCAAGTCTGCTGCTCTGCTCCCGGGCCTGGGCCCCTGAGGGCCAGTACAGGAAGTCACCCACTGGGCTGAGGGCTATGTGTTCTCACCTCCTCGCTGCTGCTGGCTCACCCCTGCCTGTACCCCTGTCCATCTGGCTCCTGTGGAGTCCCCAGGACACCCAGCCCGTGCTCTCTCCACGCTCGCCACGCTCGCCTTCCTCAGTCCTTGCCCACAGACACACTTTCCCCTTCCTCTTAAAAGATGCTATACCTGCTGGCGGCCTGGGTCACCCCATCCGTCCCCTAGAACTTGCTGTTCCTTCCCTTTTGGCTTCTTCTGAAATCTGCACCCCTTTCCTGGCATCTCCTCTGTCTGCAGCAGGCTCTTCCCTTTTTTTCATGTTATCATGTCTTGAAATTGTAGTGGTGAATCGTAATCTCACTTCTCAAGCTCGTTACAATTTGGCCTTCACTTCCATTAGTACTTGGTTCGTGGAAAGCACCATGCTCTCCTTCCCAGCATATCGATGACTTTCCTTCCTCACGTTTCCTCTGTGAGAATTTGACACTGAGGAGCTTCCCCGGCTTTAAGCTCTCACGTCCTTTAGCCCCTGTGCATACCCAGCCTGCTCTGCTCTGTCCATCCATTCCACATGTTTAGCCCAGGGCGCTATTGCCAGTATGGTGTTGGCTACACAGAAGTGGCAGAGCCCCAGCCCTGCTGCAGCCTGTGGTGCAGTTGGAGAGACAGACCTTAACCCAGGGAGTGCTCACTGAATTACACTTGGAGCTAGGTGTGATGCTGTTAAAGAACAGTTAGTTGGGACCTAATCTAGCTGGTGGACAGCAAGGCTTCTCTGAGGAACAGACATTGGAGCCAAGACCTAGAGGAAGGGTGGGAGTTAAACAAAGACTGGGCACACGTAGCTGCCTGGTTTAGGGCCCTGGGGGTAGGAGGGAGCTCAGTAAATTAGATAAAGCACCCACCTCTGTTCCCCACGCTGGTTGAACAGGTTTCTCCTGATGCCTTCAGGTACCTCCAGCTAAGAACAAACGTCCAGAACAGAAACTGTTTTCTCCCCGGAACAGTGCTTCAGTCATTTACAAAATACCTTGCTCTTGTGATAACTGCTCAGTTCTCCATGTTTAGCAGTAAAAGGCCCTGGAGAAAGTACAGTGCCAGCAGCTCTATACAGTTACTCATGGGAGGTGTTTCTGAGGAACAAGGGGGCTTTTCCTACAGACTTGAGTTGTTTCTGACTTTTTCTTCCCAGTGGTCAGTTGGCCTTCCAGGCAGCTGGCCTTAGGGGCTTCTGCTGAGACCTCAGACATGTGTCTCTTGTTTTGAGGGTGATCTGTCAGGATGCTGAATGTGGCAAGGCACACAGATCTTCCCTGGCCATCTGTCCACGGTTGGGTCCTGGCCAGACCTCACAGAGGGCCGGTGTTTGCCGGCAGATCAGATGGAGTCTGGGAGAAGTCCCCTAGGGCTGTGGACTCCTCAGGGAAGTTGAGTCAGGAGGAGGGGGAGGACTGAGGTTGGATCCAAGCTGGCCTGGCCGCTGGTGCAGAGGCTCACTGCAGCGCCTGGCCCTGGTTGAGCGTGGCCACCTCTGGAATGTGAGGCCCCTGGCTAAACTCCCCAGCTTCCTCCTGAGCCCTCCTCTGAGAGGCAGGCCCACCAGGCCCACCCAGCTTTAATGCTAATTCCCTTTGCAAGGAGCCTGGACTTCTTCACATCCCAGTTAAAGCCAGCCCGTTAGCATTGCCCCAACTGTCACCATAAATGGAAAGTTCTTCTAACAGGTGGGCAGGCAGTTTTCCCATGCTAATGAGGAATCTATGAAATTCCTCCAGGGACTTGGCGGCACTGTCCCAGGTCCAGCCTTTGCCCTCCTCCGCAGGAAGATACAACTGACCAAGGGTGGTTGGTGCTCCGTGCTGACCTCCAGCGGCTCTGCAAGAGTGGGAGCGAGAGACTGCACAGAGAGGTTCTCTTCCTTCTTCCCTCTGTTTCTCTCTGTGGGAGCCAGCAGGATTGGAGACAGGGAGTGTGTGTGTTTTATCTGCTGTCCGGCCTTGCAGGGCCTCTTGGGGGGCTGGTGTTTTCCTCCTGGCGCCTGATAGCACTTGCAACACAGTTGCTTTTTTTCTCCAAGAAGAATTTGCCTGCATGCCCTAACTTGATTCTTGTCTTTGTTTCCCCAGACTAGTAGGATTTTGCTCATTTGCCAGGCTCTCTGGCTGGAACAGACCTGGATTTTAGGATTTTAGGGTGGAGGGTTTTTGATATTTTTTTTGTTAGGTCCAGTAGCTGGAATTGGAGGCAGCGATACAGCAGGGATTCAGGAGCCAGACTGCTTGGGGTCAAGTCCTGCTTCCTATCTGTGCTCCTGGTGAAGTCACTTAGATTCTGTGTTGTGCCTTCTGTTAAACGGGGACGATGGTTGTGCCTGGTTCCTAGACTGTTGTCAGGACTGAGATAATGTGTGTAGAATGCGTGAGGGGTGCTTGGCACACAGCAGGACCGTACGCTCAACTCGGCTCTGTTGCCCTCATGATTATCCATACACGAGGGGCTGCGTAAGTCCCATATGTCTGCACAACTCTCTACACTTGACCAGGCTGTCCCTGCCAAGGCCCCTTACCCTGCCCAACTTAGGGACACCTCCTAATGAGTAGTGAAACTCACTCATTTCATGGCCACATAAAGGGTTTTCTGTCTTAAGGAGTTCATATCATTTGGACCAGAATCTTAGGGTAAAGGCCAGAGCTCAGATCCCGTGTGCTTGGGGGCAGGGGGTCGGCCTACTGCTCTGTACCTACCTGCCTGTTGCATTTCCTGTGCTCACTGAGGCAGGCTCTGGGTTAGAGGCTGCTGTCCAGGTTTAGACAGGGTGGGGAAGAAGGCCAGGCTCTGAGAGGAACCTAGCTGACTCCTTCCCTCTTCTCAGCCTGTCACTGGTTCCTGGGAATTGGGTGGTAAGGATTTAGGTTGTTGCCACTGCCAGGCACTGCTTTGTGAATGAAGTGTGAGGCCGTGTTTTCCTGGTACTCTTCCTGGCCTTCCACTAGGTGGCAGTCCTGGGCCACCAGTTTGCTGGGAGAAAGCAGGCACTGGGAGCAGGCCTGGGGGCGGGGGCGGAGGACAGACCCCTTCCCCCTGAGGCTCCCATTGGCCTAGCATCTAGCTGAGAAGGCTCAAGAGCCCCCTTATCCTGGGCCTGATCCCCCACGCGCCCTCCCTTGGTTGGGAGACTAGGTTTTGTCTTTGTCTGCCCTGTGAGGCTTCCCTCCCTTTGTCGTGGCTGCCTTGGGAGCTGGTGCAGATCGGAATGGGCTGTGCAGCCTGGTGGAGGGCTCCCCTCTCCTGCATGACTGCCCCTCCTCCAGAAAGTTGCTGACGGCTTGGCTCTGGTCCAGAAAAATGTAGAGGAGGAACAGTTGGGATTAGATGAGGAATGAGAAACATTATGATGGGCAGGGCTGGGCTGGGCTGGGGCATTCACTCCTCCACCGTAGGTTATTTGTTCTCAGAGCTGGTTAAGTCACCTCACTTTTCCTGGCCAAATACCCAATGTTAAGGCCAAACTAAGAACTGCCCTCCGTGGTCTTGTTCCCTGGCTGGCAGATGGGCATAAAATAGGAGGATTCCTTTCACAAGCGCTTCCGCGGGAGCTGGTGACGCCCTCGGGTGCCTTTTCCTTGGCTCCCTTTTGCAAAACAAGCAGATTCTGACTCTGCTGTGGGTGGATGGCCTGCCACGGTTTTGGCAGCCAAGGAGATTTTTCAAGACCCAGAGAAGGGACACAGAGAATCAGCTAACATAGCGGTGACTTGAACTTCCCATGGCGAAGGGCTGTTGGGTTTCAGGAATCTCAAATCGGCGACTAAACATGGACCTCTTGGACGTTTCTGCTGAGAAGCTGGTGTGGGTGTGGCAGGAGCCATGCCCTGTGTGCCCTCCTCAAGGTAGAGGAGGAGGGGTGCGCGGCCTCACAGCCCGGGCAGATCATCCTGGTGGTGTTCTCCTGAGCGTGCTGCAGCCCGCCCGCCTGCCTGCTGTAGCTCAGGCTCGCAGAGCCTTGGCCGAGGCAGACACTGGGGTGGAGTCTGTGTAAACACTGGGCAGGCCGTGGTGGGAACAGCTTCCAGGAGGGCTTCTGAGTTGTCTCGGCCTTACTGGGCCCTTGGCATTCTTCTCCCAGATAAGGGATCAGCACACTCTGCCTTCGTGTTGCTCTCCCCACGCCCCCCGCCTGCCCCATCTCCTCTCTGGCGTACAGGCACGCTGCCCAGAGTCTTGATGGGCTGCCTTTTACAGCAGTGGGTGAGGAGAGGGGCCCTGGGCCTTGTTCTTCCATGGGCCGGGCTGCTCCATCATGTCTCCGTGCCAGTGGGTGCCAGTAGGTGTGGCACACTCATGCCAGGGCCCTACGGGAAGTGGGGCACCTGAGAGTTACCCGGCGGGGTGGCCTGGAGAAGCTCACCAGGGGCTACTCTCCCGAGGGAGTAGGAAGGCCAGGGATTGCTTGTCTTGAGCCTTTCCTGGGAAAATGCTACTCTGAGGGCTGTGTACACGTTCACAGCAGCATAGAAAGCCCTGTGTCCATGGTCTTTAAACTCTGGTTTACAGGTAGGTGAAGAAAGTAACCTATTCCATGTTAGTCCATGAAATAGTCACACAGCAGATAGAGCTCCAGGTCTTCAGATCATAGTGTGAATCTGAACTGCCCTAAGGGGGAGGTAGTGAGTAGTAGAAAAATCCAGAAAGTCCTGTCTGTGTTGCTTAAACACATGTGGCCTTGGTTAAGTGTCTCTGGGCATCAGTTTCTCCATCTGTAAAATGGGGACAGTAGTACTTAGTTCCCAGGGTTATTGCAGGGACGGAGTGTGCACATATTCAAAGGGCCTTGCTCGCTTCTTCACATGCTTTGGGTCCTCAGTAAACATTCATTCCCTTCAAGAGATGGTGCCAGCAGCTGGTTGGTGGTTAGCACGTCCTTTCCTTCAGCTCCTAATCCAGGTACTCAGCCTGTGGGGAGTGTTCAAATCTCCCTGTGCGCATCTGTGCCAGGATACCCAGCGGCACCCCTCTTGGCTGTGCTCTTTCTGAGTTGCTGGCTGTTGGCAGAGGAGGGAGCTGGGGAAAGGAGGCCAGCCTGTCCAGGAACATTCTTCCTGACATTTCCTCTCCAAAGCAGGCTGCTTCGAGCAGCTCAGCTGCCAAAGTGAAAATCCTGTGTGCTCACCCTAATTGGTTTTCAGGAGAGATTGATTTTTGCCTGTGTAAGTGCTGCTAGGTACCCTGATATGGCTCTCTTTAGGGATTACGTACTACCAGAGGAATTTTGTTTTTAGCAACTACAGGGTCCATTCTCCACCTTTTTTTAGAAGGACAGGTTTAGGATCCCTGCTGAAGAAGGTAGGCACTTTCATCCTTTTGTCATTGGAGGCAGTTCCTTGGAAGGGTCCTCAGATTAAGAAGCCAGTGGCAGACAAGGGGATGGCCACAAGGCAGAAATGAGGCTGCCATCAGTCTTCCTGGGCTTGGCATCTTCCTGGAGAGGTAATGAGTGGTCATATTGTAAAATCTGGGGAGAAAAGGAGGCTACAGAGAGAAACAGAGCTGTTCAAGTACACGAAGAATGACAGCCTGGAAAAGAGTAAGCCAGCTGTTCTGGTTCCATCAAGAGCAGAAGACCACCTGTCGTAAGTGGTACTGGGAGAGAATGTGAGGAGGGGAAAGGGTTAAAAGAAAAAGAGTTGAGTAAAATGCTTCTTAGAGCTGTCTGCAGGATCTGACCTGGCTGGCATGCAGCAGATCTGTCTTCAGTAGGGAAGGAGATGTACAATTATAGATCATAAGAGCTGGAAGCAAGTTCTGAGTCCATCTAGCTCAGCCCTCTCAGTGTACAGGGGAACAGAGCCCAGATGAGGTCAGGTGGCCTGCCCAAGGACCTGAACTCATGCCCATGTCTGGAAGTCCCTAGGCGTCCGTCCTGGGCCCTGGGTTGTTAGCACTGGCTAGAGGGTCCCCTTTGAGGCTCTGCTGCACAGCATGGCCTTGGGAAGTGTCTTTCTCACTGTTCCTTGAAATCTTGTAGTTTCGCTGTGCTCCTTGGGGATTCTGCAATATATCTGTATTTGAGTCACTGTAGCTCTTTTTTTGGCAGCCCGATTATTTAGGCCTGACAGGTAGGCACAACTGTCTCATTAAATGCATATATATTTATGTGGCTTGAAAAAAAAATGGAACATTCCATTAGTCTAAAAAAAGAATGCTGGGCGTTCCCTTTATTCCCAAGTCAGTGTATTAAAATTTGTTGTCATTAAATTTATGAAATGGGAACAAAGTATTACTTGTACCTCATTATTGTGAGAAGCTCCAGTGGTGTTCACGGTGCCATAGTACATCTGTGTGTGTGCACACACCCACACCTGTGTGTAGACGCAGCCACTTCTTACGGCTGGTCCTGGCCTAGGTGCTCTGCATGTAATTTCTCAGTTGACCTTCATGAAGCCCCGGTTAGGTAGGGACAGTCTTGGTCCTGATTTGCAGATGACTCTCAGGTTCAGGGAGGTTCAGTTGCTAGCCCAAAGCCCTGCGGCAGAGCTGGAGGTGAACCCAAGTCCCAGCAGCGCGTCTGTAGGTTTTGACACTGGAGAGCCAGATAAAAATAGCAGCTGCAACCCGGGGCAGCCCTCCAGGCTTGCACTGTAGGGCAGAGCTTCCTGCCACCGCCAGAGCCTCTGTGACCAAGATCCTCAACTACCCCTCTCCTTAACCGCACTGCACTGTGCATTAGTATGTGCATGGCAGAGGGAGGGAGGTGGAGAGAGGAAGCAGAGATTGCAGAGCCTCTTGGGTGATTCTGTTAAATACGCCCACTATTGAGAATCGATAGTTTTTGTAAAAGGGGAAAGATGAACATTATTAAAACATTCTCCTTTGTCTTCCGAAGAACTGCTGGGGGAGCCTGAGGCTTCTGGCAAACCTGGCATCCAGAGCCAGGGCAGCATCTGCTTTAACCTCTTCCTCACTCCACCCAGGCCTTGGGGGCTTTCCACCTTGACTCCTATATTGATAGGTCAGTGGGGAAATGGAATTTGTGCCTCACCACTGTTTTCCAGGATGGTGTCCCCTTTGCAAACCCAGGACTCCCTCCCCTGGCACACCCACCCCATAGGCTGGGAGGCCTGGAAGGCCTCAGTTTCCTCATCTCTAACACTCAGCAGCTTCACAGGGTATGAGGACTAAGTGAGGAGCCATTCATTTATCTGTTCACTCAACAAATACCTACTGTGTGCCCCTCGTACACTGGGCTCTGTTCTCGGCACTGGGAAGTGGTGGGTGGAACCAGTTCTTGCCCTTCATGCTTGTATCTTGATTGCTAGAAGTACAGGGAGACACACAGTGAACAAATAGGTAATAGGTCATACCATAAGGATCAGAGAAAAACAAAGCCTATTTTCTGAGGGATGAAGAGTGGAGGTAAAATTCACATGACATAACATTTTAAATGTTAAGTCAGCAGCATTCAGTACATTCGCATACTTGTGCAGCCATCACCTCTCCCTAGTTCCTTACCCAGAAAGGGGTCCCAGTGGGTGTAAGCTTTAATACAGGGAGGTGACATTTGAGCAGAGACATGAAAGCAATGAGGAAGTGACCCATGAGAATACCTAGGGCAGGGGCTTTCCAGGTGGAGGGATAGCAAGGGGGGTGGCCTCAAGGCCAAGAGCTCACTCTGGCGAATTTGAGGAATAATAAGGAGGCCAGTAAGGCTGTCGTGTGTGAGTGGGGAGGGCCTGGCTGAGCTGGAGGTGAGGTGGGCAGCCTGTGGAGGCCACGGCCATCGTATCTGGGAGACTAGGGAGGGGGTGTTGGGGGGGCAGCAGCATACTGGGCATGCAGCAGGTGCTCACTAGGTGTGCAGTTTCCTTCCCATCTGCCTCCCTGGTTTTCTGCAAATCATGTATTACGGGTTTAGTCTTAGTCTGGTTATCTACATGTATCTTGTTAATGAAGACAAGAACCCTGTTAACCTGTGTTTGGTTTGTATCCCTTTATATCTGCAAATGGACTAGTGGTATTACAGATTTCTGCCTCTTCCTCTCACTTGTCTCTGCATGGAAAAAGTCTTCAAAAATCAGACAAATATTTATGTTTTCCTTAATAAAATTGCAGGTTGTACTTAGGACATTGCCTCAAGAAAAAAGATAGAACCCATCTGGAGAGGGTCCAGAGACAGATCCTTAAGATGAGTAAAACAGGGAAGAAGGAAGGGGTAATGTGTTGCTCGGGAAACAAATGTGTTGCTTCTGCACCATGTAAGGCCAGGGAGGCATTGTTTGTGATGTATGTAGATCATTGGGAAAGCAGAGAGAGTAACAGACCCCTTCATCAGACTCAAACCAGAGCCAGGAGGTATTTCTTGAGGGTTGGACAGAAATGCTACTGTTACCCAGCAGAGGAATCTTGGGGTAGACACGTGAGGTGACACAGGCTAGAAACCTGAACCAGTTTTAAGAAAGGTCTAGATCAAAAGTTACGCACCTAACATGCCTTCCAGGGCCAAGCAGGCCACAGAAACAAGTGAGAACGGAGCACAACAGGGAGGAGTGAAGACTGGGGCACCTTGGGGCTCACACGGCCCTCCACTGGTCAGCCAGCTGCTGCCTGGGAGAGTGGCCAGGGGTGCTGACCTGGAGATGGAGGGTTTTATGGGAATTAAAAAATGTCAGCAACTCTTGAAACTTAAAAAGAGAAGAGGGAAGAGTTGGAGGAGAAAGAAGAAACTGTGGTATAAACAAAACAGATCTAAAGCCTATGTATGGTCCAAAAGCCCACAGGGTTCCAAACTCCAGTTTGGATGAACCTACACTCAGATCTTTTGAGGGCAGTGCAGGTTGTTGGTAAGGTTTTGAGCTGGAATTCCACAAGCCCTCTGTGGCTCTGCTGATAACCTTAAGTTTGTATCTGTAAAACAGGCCACCACCAGCTGCTCTGTGTCCGTGGGAGCTTTAAAATCTTGATTCAAAGGCCCCAGCTAAATAGAAAAGACACCCTTGGCGAATTGACAATCTTTCCATGGCCATCAGTGTCCATCAGCAGGTGCCGCCCCCAGTGTCCCCTCCAGCCTGTAGTTGTCTGCTAATTTTAGCTCTTCTGTAACTCCATTAACCATATCCACCTCCTTGTGCCACTTGTCTGTATGTTTAATTATGTAAATGGCATTACAAATCACAGTGGTGTTGAACTACATCTCATTTCTCAGAGCAAATCAAAACATGTTCCACTATGTCTTGTTGACCATCCATTCAGTCTGAAAGTAGGCACGGTAGAGGGTGATTGCTTTTTCCTTGTGAGGAAATGAGTTGGGAAAATGGAAGTCTCTGTAAAAACGATCTCATGGGATGGATGTGTGATTGCTCTAAGAAGCTGACTTTTTTCCTTTCAACTCAAGATGGGAGTTTTGTGTCTCTGTTAAGCTGGTTCTTTGCTGACTCATTTTTAGCAGTTGGCTTTAATTCTCCGGCCACTACTCAAGTTTGTATTTGAGCAAGAAGGTATGGTCGGTCAGTCCTTGAAATGTAGGAGAATGAATGGGGCCAGCAGGACTGTCCTCTAGCAGGTACTCTGCAGGAAGGACTGCTTTGAAACCACCCCATAACCTCCCCTCTATTAGGTCAGTGACTGCATGCATTCCTCCAGAAAGTCCTTCCTTCTATCTAATCTGCATCATTTATGTTGAAATTTAAGCTCCTTTCCTTTTGATTGACTTTCCTAAAGAGTAATTGGTGAGCACGCTCCTTGAGTGGATGTTCGCTTTGGTGCTCTCTATTCTAGTGTCTTCTTACATGCTCTGTTGCCTTTTTCATTCTCCACCGCTTCTCTCTCTGCTCCCCAGTGTGGGTAGATCTGCCCATGTCCTGGTCCAACACTGCTGGCCCTCCAGCAGTGTCATCTTCTCTCTTGACTTCCTCCTGCCAGTGGCTTAAATCTGATTGCCTGCTCACTTGGTGGAGAGTTGTGACCAGTGGTCGACCTTAATACTTGTCCACAGTGATCCTCTCAGAGGCCAAGTGATGCCTCCAGCCTGCCAAATGCAGACCTCCTCCAGGTCCCAGTCTGCCAGCGTTGTTATTGTTGAGTCATTCATTACTTCAGGTATTATCATTTCATCCCTACGTACTTGAGCACATGTCTTAACTCCTAAGAACAAGAATATTCTCCCACCTAACTACAATAAAAGATCATACCCTTTGTCTAATAGATAGGCCATGTTCGTTTTCCTGGATGTCCCAGTCATGTCCTTGACAGCTGTCTTTTGCAATTCCAGGACCCAATCAGGGATCATGCATTGCATGTGCTTGTTGTGTCTCTCCGGTGTCCTTTAATTTCCGAACAGTCACCCAGGCATTGTGTAGTCCTTTATGGCATTGACATTGTTGAAGAGTCCAAGCCAGTGATTTTGTAAAATGTCCCTCAACTTGTGTATCTCTGATCATTTCCTCATGATTAGATTCAAGTTAAGCATCTTGGTCAAGATGATTATGTAAATGCTCTTGTGTTCTTTTCAGTGTGTCACATCAGGAGACATGTGATGTCATCTTGGCTCATAATAGGTAATGTTAAATTTGGTTAATAGGTTAAGGTGGTATATACCAGATTTCTTTATTGTAGAGGACCTTTTCCCCTTTGAAGTTAACACGTGATCTGGGGAGTAATGCTTTGAGGCTGTGGAATATCCTGTTTCCAAACAATCTTTCATCCAGTGATTTTCTACCCATTCTATTCATAATATTCTTTATTTTTTAGATCATTCTTCTTTGTGATAAAATATGTATAGCATAAAATTTGCCATTTTAATAATTTTTAAGTGTACAAGTCAGTGCATTAAGAGCATTCACAATATTGTGCATAACCACTATACTTTTGCAGAACAAATTGTCCCCATTAAACAACTCCCCAGTTCCCCCTGATTCTACTTTCTGTCTCTATAAATTTGACTATTCCAGGAACCTCATAGACATGGAATCATACAATATTTCTCCTTTTGTACTGGCTTATTTCATTTAGTGTAGTATCTTTAAGGTTCATCCATGTTGTAGCCTATGCCAGAATTTCCTTACTTTTTAAGGTTGAATAAAAGTTAAATAAGGTAAAATTGCATAGTTTGTATAGATCACATGTTGTTTATCCATTCCTCTGTCAATGGACACTTGGGTTGCTTTTACTTTTTGGCTATTATGAAGAATGCTGCTCTGAGCATGGGTGTATGTGCATATCTCTTCCAGACCCTGCTTTCAATTCTTTTGGGTGTATACCCAGAAGTGGAATTTCTGGATCATATGGTAATTCTATTTTTCGTATTTTGAGGAACTGCCATACTGTTTTCCATTACAGCTGCACCATTTTACATTCTTATCAGCCATGTCTGAGGGTTCCAGTTTTTCTACTTCCTCACTAACATTTATTCTTTCCATTTTTGTTCTGTTTTGTGTAGCCATCCTAGTAGATAGGAAGTGGTATCTTATTGTGGTTTTGATTTGCATTTCTCTAATAACTAATGATGAGCATCTTTCCATTTACTTCCTGGGCATTTATTATCTTCTTTGGAGAAATATCCATTTAGATTCTTTGCCCATTTTTAAATCAGGTGATCTGTCTTTTTATTATTGGGTTGTAGGAGTTCTTTATACATACTGGGTACTTAACCCTTATCAGATACATGATTTGCAAAAATTTTCTTCCATTTCGTAGGTTGTCTTTTCACTTCCTTAATAATGTCCTTTGATGTTAAATGTTTTTTATTTCAATGAAGTCCCACTTAACAATTTTTTCTTTTGTTGCTCATGCTTTTAGTGTCATATCTAAGAATCTATATCCAATTAAAAGATCATGAATATTTTCTTCTATGTTTTTTACAAGAATTTTATGGTTTTAGGTCTCATGTTTAGATCTTAGATCCATCTTGAATTAATTTTTTAGTATGGTCTGAGGTAGGGGTCCAACTTCATTCTTTTGCATGTGGACATCTAGCTGTACCAACACCATCTATTGAAGAGACTATTCTTTCTCCAATAAATGATCTTAGCACCTTTGTCCAAAATCGGTTGGCCATACATGTGTAGGTTTATTTCTGGACTCTCAGTTCTATGCCATTGGTCTATATCTGTCCTTATGCCAATACCACACTGTTTTGATTACTGTAGCTTTGTAGTAAGTTTTGAAATCATGAAGTGTGAGTCTTTCAGCTTTGTTCTTTTTTTTCAAGATTGTTTTGGCTGTTTGGATCCCCCTGTAATTCCATGTGAATTTGAGGACTTTTTTCCATTAACAGGAGGAAAAAAGTTGGAATTTTGATAAGGATTGTGTTGAATCTGTAGATTGCTTTTGGTAGTTTATTAGTTTCCTAAGGCAACAGTAACAAAGTACCACAAACTTAGATGAATAAAACAGAAATCAGGGTGTTATCAGGGCTATGCTCTATCTCAAGGATATAAGGAAGAATGTGTTCCGTTCCTTCTTTTACCTTCTTGTGTTTGCTAGAAATCCTTAGTGTTCTTTGGCTTGCAACTGCGTAACTTCAGTCTCTGCTTCCATTTTCACATGGCATTCTTCCTTCTTTATCTTTCTCTGTGTCTGAATTTCCTTCTTGTAAAGATACCAATCATATTGGATTTAGGATCCACTTTAATTCAGTATGACTTTATCTTAACTAATTACATCTGCAAAGGCCCTATTTCCAAGTAATGCCACATTCAGAAGTTCTGGTGAACATGAATGTTAGGAGGACACTATTACTGTTACTATTGACATCTTAACAATAATAATTCTTCCTATCCATGAACACAAGGTGCTTTCCAATTTATTGAGGTTTTTAAAATCTCTTTCAGCAATGTTCCAGTGTATAAGTCTTTCATATCCTTGTTAAATTTATTCTGAGGTATTTTATTCTTTTAGATGTTATTGTAAGTGAAATTGCTTAAATTTTCTTTTGATTGTTCATTGCTGGTATATAGAAATGCAACTGATTATTTGACTCTTGATCTTGTGCCCTGTACCTTTGCTGAATTCATTCATTAGTTCTAAGAGTTTTCTGTGGATTCTTTGTATAATTTTCTGTATAAAAGGCCATGTCAGAGATTCAAGATGGCAGCATGAGAGGTGAGATGGAGAGCTCCTCCCAAAACCACAAACAGTACAAAAATATAGTTAATAAATACAACTAACCTTCAGACAGCAAAAAGAAAGAAGTATGAACCAGACTGCATACAGACCTTACGAACAGAGCAGACCTCAAGAAACAGGGTAACGTACAAAAGCCCTAATCTGGCAGGACCCAAGCCCTTCCCCCACCCAGCTCACCAGCAGAAGGAAGAGAAATGGAGCGTGGGAGGGGGTGAAAGCCTGGGACTGCTGGATACCTAGCCCTGGATGTCTGCTTTGTGAGCAGAATCCTATATTGTGTGGTGCCCTGGGCGTTGGGGAGCTCCAACAGGCGGACTGCTTGCGAAATTGACATTCCGGCCGATTGTGGAGGAGAGGATCCACACCCAGCTGCTCTGTGTCAGAGGAAAGGCAGGGAGTCTGAGAGGCTTCCTAGCAGTGAGAGGGCTGCTGAAGGAGCAGGGTTTGCACGGAGCTTGCTGTGTGGGAGAAGGGAGAGCTGGACAAGGTTGCCTGAGCTCACTCTGCCCAGCTGGTTGGGAACTTTGAGGGAGGCCCACCTACAAAAGCTAGAGACGCAAATCACAGAAAATTACCTGTGTGTGCTTGGTCCACTGCCTCTGACACTGGAGACAGGCACCGCAGACGGGAAGCAGGAAACAGATCTTTCCTCCCCCCAGACACCAGCTCCGCTCCCCTACGTCCCCCAACCTCACTCTAGGGGCTGAGCAGCTCCAGAGACGAGTGTTTGCACACTGTGGACACCACACAGAAATATGAAATGTCAAAAGAACATGGTTCAGACCAAAATTTCACAAACCCCAGAAAGAGGGTCAAATGAAACTGAACTCACAAATCTTCCAGAAAGAGAGTTCAAAATAAAAGTTATAAACATGCTTATGGAGGTACAGAAAAACATTCAAGACCACAGGAACAAATTTAAGATGGAGATTCAATCATTCAGAAATACCAAATCTGAAATGCAACATACAATGGAGGGATTTAAAAGCAGATTAGATGTAGTAGAAGAGACAGTAAATGGAATAGAAATTAGAGAAGAGGAATACAAAGAAGCTGAGGCACAGAAAGAAAAAAGGATCTCTAAGGACGAAAGAATATTGAGAGAACTGTGTGACCTATCCAAACGGAACAATATTTGGATTATAGAGGTACCAGAAGAAGAAGAGAGAGAAAAGGGGATAGACAGTGTCATTGAGGAGGTAATTGCTGAAAACTTCCCCAATCTAGAAAAGAGATAGTTTCTCAGGCCATGGAGGTGCACAGATCTCCCAACACAAGGGACCCAAGGAAGACAACATCAGACATATAATAATTAAAATGGCAAAGATCAAGGATAAAGACAGACTTTTAAAAGCAGCTAGAGAGAAAAAAGATGACATACCAAGGAAAACCCACCAGGCTATCATCAGACTTCTCAACAGAAACCTTACAGGCCAGAAGGGAGTGGCATGATATTTTTAATGCAATGAAGCAGAAGGGCCTTGAACCAAGAACACTCTACCTGGCAAGGCTATCATTTAAATTTGAAGGAGGAATTAAACAATTTTCAGATAATCAAAAGCAGAGAGAATTTACCTCCCATAAACCACCTCTACAGGGCATTTTGGAGGGACTCCTGTAGATGGAAGTATTCCTAAGGCTAAACAGATGACATTCAAGGGAAGACAAAGAGTACAGAATATGATTCATAACATACAAAGAATGGAGGAGGAAGAAAAAGAAGGAAGAAAAAAAAAGAACCCTTAGGTTGAGTTTGTAATAGTATACAAAATAAGTTAAATTAGACTGTTAGATAGTAAGGGAATTGCCTTGAATCTTTGGTAACCACAAATCTAAAGCCTGCAATGGCAATAAGTACATACCTATTGATAATCACCCTAAATGTAAATGGTCTGAATGCACCAATCAAAAGACATAGAGTTACTGAATGGATAAAAAAACAAGACCCATCTATATGCTGCCTACAAGAGACTGACTTTAAACCCAAAGACATACACAGACTGAAAGTAAAGGGATGGAAAAAGATATTTCAAGCAACTAATAGTGAGAAAAGGCAGGAGTTGCAGTACTTGTATCAGACAAAATAGACTTCAAAACAAGAAAGTCAAAAGAGACAAAGAAGGACATTACATAATGATAAAAGGGTCAGTCCAACAAGAGGATATAACTATTATAAATATCTATGCACCCAACACAGGATCACCTGCATATGTGAAACAAATGCTAACAGAACTAAAGGGGGAAATAGAATGCAATGCATTCATTTTAGGAGACTTCAACACACCACTCACTCCAAAGGACAGATCAACCAGACAGAAAATAAATAAAGAGACAGAGGCACTGAACAACATATTAGAACAGATGGACCTAACGTCATCTACAGAACACTTCATCCAAAAGCAACAGGATACACTTTCTTCTCAAGTGCACGTGGAACATTTTTAAGAATAGATCATATATTAGGCCACAAAAAGAACGTCAGTAAATTAAAAAAGATTGAAATTGTACCAACCAGCTTCTCACATCACAAAGGTATGAAACTAGAAATAAATTACACAAAGAAAATGAAAAAGCCCACAAACACATCGAGACTTAATAACATGCTCCTAAATAACTAATGGATCAATGACCAAATAAAAATAGAGATAAAGCAATATATGGAGACAAATGACAACAATAATTCAACACCACAAAATCTGTGTGATGCAGCGAAAGCTGTGCTAAGAGGGAAATATATTGCAATACAGGTGTACCTCAGGAAAGAAAAACAATCCCAAATGAACAGTCTAAACTCACAATTAATGAAACTAGAAAAGGAAGAAAAAAAGAGGACCAAAGTCCATAGAAGGAGGGACATAATAAAGATTAAAGCAGAAATAAATAAAATTGAGAAGAATAAAACAATACAAAGAATCAATGAAAGCAGGAGCTGGTTCTTTGAGAAAATAAACAAAATAGATAAATGCCTAGCCAGACTTATCAAGAAAAAAAAGAGAGTCTATTCACATAAACAGAATCAGAAATGAGAAAGGAAAAATCACTACGGATACTACAGAAATACAAAGAATTATGAGAGAACACTGTGAAAAATTATATGCTAACAATTGGTTAACCTAGAAGAAATGGACAGCTTTCTAGAAAAATACAACCTTCCAAGGCAGACCCAAGAAGAAACAGAAAATCTGAACAGACAAATTACCAGCAAAGAAATTGAACTGGTAATCAAAAACCTACCTAAGAACAAAACGCCTGCACCAGATGGTTTCACTGCTGAATTTTATCAAACATTTAATGAAGACCTAATACCCATCTGCATGAAAGTTTTCCAAAAAGTAGAAGAGGAGGGAATACTCCCAAACTCATTCAACAAGGCCAACATCGCTCTAATACCGAAACCAGGCAAAGACACCACAAAAAAAAGAAAATTACAGACCAATATCCCTGATGAACAATGATGCAAAAATACTCAACAAAATATTAACAAACCGAATTCAAAAATACATCAAAAAGATCATCCATCATGATCAAGTGGCATTCATCCCACGGATGCAAGGATGGTACAACATTCGAAAATCCATCAACATCATCCACCACATCAACAAAAAGAAGGACAAAAACCACATGATCATCTCCATACATGCTGAAAAAGCATTCGACAAAATTCAACATCCATTCATGACAAATTCTCAACAAAATGCATATAGAGGGCAAGTACCTCAACATAATAAAGGCCATATATGACAAACCCACAGCCAACATTATACTTAACAGTGAGAAGCTGAAAACTTTTTCTTTCAGATCGGGAACAAGACAAGGATACCCACTCTCCCCACTTTAATTCAACATGGTACTGGAGGTCCTAGCCATGGCAATCAGACAACACAAAGAAATAAAAGACATCCAGATCAGCAAGGATGAACTCAAACTGTCCTTGTTTGCAGATGACATGATATTGTACATAAAAAACCCTAAAGAATCCACTGTAAAACTATTAGATCTAATGTCAGAATTCAGCAAACTTGTGGGATACAAAATTAATACACAGAAATATGTTGCATTCCTATACACTAACGATGAACTAGCAGAACGAGAAATCAGGAAAACAATTTCATTCACAATTGCATCAAAAAGAATAAAATAACTAGGAATAAACCTAACCAAGGAAGTGAAAGACCTATATGCTGAAAACTACAAGACTGTCTTAAGAAAAACTAAAGAGGACACTAATAAATGGAAATTCATCCCATGCTCTTGGCTAGGAAGAATTAATATTGTCAAAATGGCCATCCTGCCTAAAGCAATTCTATCAAATTACCAACAGCATTCTTCAATGAACTAGAGCAAATAAGTTCTAAAATTCATATGGAACCACAAAAGGTCACGAATAGCCAAAACAACCCTGAGAAGGAAGAATAAAGCAGGGGGGGGGATTACGCTCCCTGACTTCATGGTCTACCACAAAGCTACCATAATCAAGACAATTTGGTACTGGCACAAGAACAGACCCATAGACCAGTGGAAAAGAATAGAGAGCCCAGATATAAACCCAAGCATATATGGTCAATTAATACACGGTAAAGGGGCCATGGATATACAATGGGGAAATGACAGCCTCTTCAACAGCTGGTGTTGGCAAAAATGGACAGCTACATGAAAGAGAATGAAACTGGATTACTGTCTAACCCCATACACAAAATGGACCAAAGACCTGAATGTAAGTCATGAAATCATAAAACTCTTAGGGAAAAACATAGGCAAAAATCTCTTGGACATAAACACGAGCAACTTCTTCATGAACATGTCTCCCCGGGTAAGGGAAACAAAAGCAAAAATGAATGAATGAGACTATATCAAACTGAAAAGCTTTTGTACAGCAAGGGATACCATCAGTAGAACAAAAAGACTTCTTACAGTATGGGAGAATATATTCATAAATGACATATCCAATAAGGGGTTGACATCCAAATTATATAAACAGCTCACACACCTCAAGAAACAAAAAGCAAATAAGCCAATTAAACAATGGGCAGAGGAGCTGAACAGACACTTCTCCAAAGAAGAAATTCAGATGGCCAACAGGCACATGAAAAGATGCTCCACATCACTAGTCATCAGAGAAATGCAAATAAAACCACAATGAGATACCACCTCACACTAGTTAGGATGGCCGCCATCCAAAAGACAAGCAACAACAAATGTTGGCGAGGATGTGGAGAAAGGGGAACCCTCCTACACTGCTGGTGGGAATGCAAATTAGTACAACCACTGTGGAAAGCAGTATGGAGGTTCCTCAAAAAATCAAAATGGAAATACCATTTGACCCAGGAATTCCACTCCTAGGATTTACTCTTAAGAATGCAGCAGCGCAGTTTGAAAAAGATATATGCACCCCTATGTTTATCGCAGCACTATTTACAATAGCCAAGAAATGGAAGCATCGTAAGTGTCCATGAGTAGATTAATGGATAAAGAAGATGTGGTATTTATACACAATGGAATATTATTCAACCATAATAAGAAAACAAATCCTACCATTTGCAACAACATGGATGGAGCTAGAGGGTATTATGCCCAGTGAAATAAGCTACGCGGAGAAAGACAAGTAGCAAATGATCTCACTCATATGTGGAGTATCAGACCAAAGAAAAGACTGAAGGAACACAACAACAGCAGACTCACAGAACCCAAGAATGGACTAACAGTTACCAAAGGGAAAGGGACTGGGGAAGATGGGTGGGAAAGGGAGTATAATGGGGAAAAAGGGCTATTACAATTAGCACACATAATGTAGCGGGTGTGTGGGTGGGGTGGGGGGATATGGGGAAGGCAGTATAACAGAGAAGACAAGTAGTGATTCTATAACATCCTTCTACGCTGATGGACAGTGACTGCAATGGGGTATGTGTTGGGGACTTGGTAATAGGGGGAGTCTTGTAACCATAATGTTGCTCATTTAATTGTATATTAATAATAGTGAAAAAAAAGGCCATGTCATCTACAAATGGAGATAGGTTTACTTAGTTTCCAATTTGGATTCTTCCTATTTCCTTTTATTACCTAGTTGATCTGGTCACAACTTCCAGTTCAATTTTGAATGGCAGTGGTGAAATCAGACACTTTTATCTTTTTCCTAATATTAGGGGGAGGGAAGCTTTCCACCCCAATTGACTATGATGTTAGCTGTGAGTTTTTTACATATGACCTTTATCATGGTAAGGAAGTGCCCTTCTATTCCTAGTTTTCATTGTGAAAAGATTTTGGATTTTGTCAGATGCCTTTTCTGCATCTGTTGATAGGGTTATGTGTTTTTTCTTTTCCCCTTTGTTCTGTTAATGTGATGTATTATATTGATTGATTTTCTTGTGTTGAACCAGCCTTGCATTCCTTGTATAAATCAGTTTGGTCATGGTGTATATTCCTTATACTATGATGTTGGGTTTGGTTTGCTAGTATTTTGTTGAGGATATTGCCTCTATATTCATAAGAAATACTGACCTGTAATTTTCCTTCCTTGCGATGTCATTTTCTGGCTTTGCTTTCAGGGTTATGCTGTCCTCATAGAATGAATCTGGATGTGTTCCTTCCTCTTTAATTTTTTGGAAGAGTTTGAGGATTAGTGTTAATTCTTCTTTAAATGTTTGGTATAAATTACCAGGGAAGACATCTGTTCCTGCACTTTTATTTGTTGGGAAGTTTTGATTACTGACTCAATCTCTTTAATTGTGACAGCTCTTTTGATATTTTCTGTTTTTTCTTGAGTCAGTTTAAAGAATTTGTATGTTTCCAAGAATTTGTTCATCTCTTTTAGGTTATACAATTTCTTGGCATACAATTGTTTTTAATACTTATAATGCTTTTTATGTTTTGGAGTCAGTTCCTACTTTGTTTTCATTTTAGTTATTTGTATCTACTTTCTTTTTTCCTTTGTCAGTCTAGCTAAATGTTTGTCAGTTTTGTTCATCTTTTCAAAGTACCAACTTTTGGTTTAATTGATTATTTATGGGTTTTCTATTCTCTTTTTTTGTTTAACTCCACTTCTAATCTGTACAGGTTCTTTTCTTCTGCTACATTAGGGTTTACTTTGCTTTTCTGTTTCTAGTTCCTCAAGGTGTCAACTTCTTTTCAATATAAGCATTTCCTTCACTGAATTCCATAAGTTTTGGTATGTTGTGTTTTCATTTTCAGTCATATAAAGGTTTTTTCTAATTTCCCTTCTGTTTTCTTCTTTGACTTATATGTTAAGAGTGGGTTGTTTAATTTACACCTTTTGTGCATTTCTCATTTTCCTTTTCTTACTGGTTTCTAGCTTCATTCCATTCTGGTTGGAGAAGATACTTTTTATGATTTCAATCTTTTAACATTTGTTGAAACTTGTTTTGTGGCCTAACATGATCTGTGGTAGAATATTCTACTTATGTCTATTAGGTCTAATTGGTTTATAGTGTTGTTTAAGCTCTCTATTTTTAAAAAATTGATCTGCTGTCTAAATGTTCTATTCACTATTGAAAGTGAGATACTGAGGTCTCCAACTGTTATTGTAGAGTTGTGTATTTCTCTCTTTTATTCTGTCAGTGTTTGCTTTGTATACTGTGGGGCTTTGTTGTTTGATCCATATATGTTTATAATTGCTATATTGTCTTGACGAATTAACCTTTTAACATTATATCCTTCTTTGTTTCTTGTCACTATTCTTGACTTAAAGTCTATTTATTCCTGACACTGTTATAGCCATCCAGCTCTTAACTTTTGCATGTAGTATCTTTTTTCATTCTTTTAGTTTTAGCCTGTGTGTCTTTGGATTTAAAGTAATTCTGTTGTAGACAGCATATATTTGGATCATGTTTTTCATCTTTTCTGCCAGTCTCTGCCTTTGATTGGAGTGCACGTTTATATCTAAAGTAATTACTGAAAAGGAGAAACTTAATTCTGCTACTCTGCTATTTTTCTTCTGTATGATTTAAAGCTGTTTTTGACCCCCATTTCTTTCATTACTGACTTCTTCTGTGGTTAGTTGAATTTTTTTATGTAGTAAATCAATTTGAGACCCTTCTCATTTCTTTTTATGTTGAACATATAAAGATATGTGTATATTCTTTAGATATTTTCTTTGTGGTTACCATGGAGATTGCATTAACACCCTAAATTTATAACAATCTAATTAAATTGATACCAATTTAACTTTAATCGCATAAAAAAACTCTGGTAATTCACAGAGGCAGAAAGTAGAATAGAGGCTACTGGAGCCTGAGGGACAAGAAGAGGAGTTATTGTTTAATCAGTACAGACCTTTTCTTTGGAATGATGAAAAAGTTCTGGAAATGGATAGAGTGATGGTTGTACAACATTTGTAATGTACTTATTACTACTGAAATTGTACACTTAACACTGGTTAAATGGTAAATTTTATGCTATGTATATTTTATTCAATAAAGAAGTTAAACTCTGCTCCTATACAACTTTATCACACTCTTTTTTTATTAAGGTATTATTGATATACACTCTTATGAAGGTTTCACATGAAAAACAATGTGGTTACTACATTATCCATATTATCAAGTCCTCACCCATACCCCAATGCAGTCACTGTCCTTGGGTATAGTAAGATGCCACAGATTCACTATTTGTCTTCTCTGTGCTACACTGTTTTCCCTGTGATCCCCCACACCATGTGTACTAAACAAAATACCCCTCAATCCCCTTTTCACTCCCTCCCCACCCACCCTCCCATACCCCTCCCCTTTGGTAACTACTAGTTCCTTCTCGGAATCTCTGAGGCTTCTGCTATTTTGTTCCTTCAGTTTTGCTTCATTTTATACTCCACAAATGAGGGAAATCATTTGGCACTTGTCTTTCTCCACCTTGCTTATTTCAGTGAGCATAATATCCTCCACCTTCATCCATGTTGTTGCAAATGGTAGGATTTGTTTCTTTGTTATGGCTGAATAATATTCCATTGTGTATATGTACCACGTCTTCCTTATCCATTCATCTACTGATGGACACTTCCATATCTTGGCTATTGTAAAAAGTGCTGCAATAAACATAGGGGTGCATATGTCTTTTTGAATCTGAGAAGTTGTATTCTTTGGGTAAATTACAAGGAGTGGGATTCCCAGGTCAAATGGTATTTCTATTTTGAGTTTTTTGATGAACCTCCCTATTGCTTTCCACAGTGGTTGAACTAGCTTATATTACGACCAGCAGTGCAGGAGGGTACCCCTTCCTCCACATCCTCGCCAGCATTTGTTGTTCTTAGTCTTTTGGATGTTGGCCATCCTTACTGGTGTGAGGTGATATCTCATTGTGGTTTTAATTTGCATTTCCCTGATGATTAGTGATGTGGAGCATCTTTTCATGTGCCTGTTGGCCATCTGAATTTCTTCTTTGGAGAACTGTCTCTTCATATCCTCTGCCCATTTTTTAATCGGGTTATTTGCTTTTTGGGTGTTGAGGCGTGTAAGTTCTTTATATATTTTGGATGTTAACCCCTTGTCGGATATGTCATTTACAAATATATTCTCCCATACTGTAGGATGCCTTTTCGTTCTGTTGATGGTGTCCTTTGCTGTACAGAAACTTTTTAGTTTGATGTAGTCCCATGAGTTCATTTTTGCTTTTGTTTCCCTTGCTCAAGGAGATGTGTTCAGGAAGAAGTTGCTCATGCTTGTATTCAGGAGATTTTTGCCTATGTTGTCTTCTAAGAGTTTTATGGTTTCATGACTTACATTCAGGTCCTTGATCCATTTCGAGTTTACTTTTGTGTATGGGGTTAAACAATAATCCAGTTTCATTCTCTTGCATGTAGCTGTCCAGTTTTGCCAACATCAGCTGTTGAAGAGGCTGTCATTTCCCCATTGTATGTCCATGGCTCCTTTATCATATA
>JAVSCE010003929.1:0-176227 GCA_032199065.1 Smutsia gigantea | reverse complement strand
GAACCCCCCTACTGCTTTCCACAATGGTTGAACTAATTTGCAGTCCCACCAGCAGTGTAGGAGGGTTCCCTTTTCTCCACATCCTCGCCAACATTTGTTGTTGTTTGTGTTTTGAATGTAGGCCATCCTCACTGGTGTGAGGTGATATCTCATTGTGGTTTTAATCTGCATTTCTCTGATGATTAGCGATGTGGAGCATCTTTTCATGTGCCTGTTGGCCATCTGAATTTCTTCTTTGGAGAAGTGTCTATTCATGTCCTCCGCCCATTTCTTAATTGGATTATTTGCTTTCTGTTTGTTAAGGTGCATGAATTCTTTATATCTTTTGGATGTCAACTCCTTATCAGATACGTTTTTTATGAATATATTCTCCCCATACTGTAGGATGTCTTTTTGTTCGACGGATGGTGTCCTTTGCTGTACAGAAGCTTTGCAGCTTGATATAGTCCCACTGTTCATTTTTATGGTTTCCCTGCCCGGGAGATATGTTCATGAATAGTTGCTCATGTTTATGTCCAGGAGATTTTTGGGTTATGTTTTTCTAAGAGTTTTATGGTTTCATGACTTACATTCAAGTCTTTGATCCACCTTGAGTTTACCTTTTTGTATGGGGCTAGACAGTAGTCCAGTTTCATTCTCTTACATGTAGCTGTCCAGTTTTTCCAACACCAGCTGCTGAACAGGCTGTCATCTCCCCATTGTATATCTAAGGCACTTTTATCAAATATTAATTGACTGTATATGTTTGGGTTAATGTTTGGATTTTCTATTCTGTTCCACTGGTCTGTGGTCTGTTTTTGTGCCAATACCAAATTGTCTTGATTACTGTGGCTTTGTAGTAGAGCTTGAAGTCAGGGAGCGTAATTCCCCCTGTTTTATTCCTCCTTCTCAGGATTGCTTTTGCTATTCGGGGTCTTTTGTGGTTCCATATGAATTTTAGAATTAATTGTTCCAGTTCATTGAAGAAAGCTGTTGGTAGTTTGATAGGGATTGCGTTGAATCTGTAGATTGCTTTAGGTAGTATAGCCATTTTGACAATATTTATTCTTCCTAGCCAAGAGCATGGGATGCATTTCATTTGTTAGTGTCCTCTTTTAATTTCTCTTAGAGTGTCTTGTAGTTTTCAGAGCAATAGGTCTTTCACTTCCTTCGCCAGGTTTATTCAGGTACTTTATTCTTTTTGATGCAATTGTGAATGGAATTACTTTTCTGATTTCTTTCTGTTAGTTCATCATTAGTATAGAGCAACAGATTTCTGTGTGTTAATTTTGTATCCTGCAACTTTGCTGAATTCAGATATTAGTTCTAGTAGTTTTGGAGTGCAGTCTTTAGGGTGTTTTATGTACAGTATCACGTCATCTGCAAACAGTGACAATTTGACTTCTTCTTTACCAATCTGGATGCCTTGTATGTCTTTGTTTTGTCTGATTGCTGTGGCTAGGACCTCCAGTACTATGTTGAATAACAGCGGAGAGAGTGGGCATCCTTGTCTTGTTCCCGATCTTAGATGAAAAGCTTTCAGCGTCTCGCCGTTAAGCATGATGTTAGCTGTGGGTTTGTCATATATAGCCTTTATGATGTTGAGGTACTTGCCTTCTATACCCATTTTGTTGAGAGATTTAATCAGGAATGGATGCTGAATTTTGTCAAATGCTTTTTCAGCATCTATGGAGATGATCATGTGGTTTTTGTTCTTTGTTGATGCGGTGCACATCGACAGACCTTCCTCTAAACGCCAAATCATCCTTCAACTCCTAAGAGATAATGATCTATTTTCTGATCATGGTGTGTGTGTGTGATCCCTTGATGTATTTTTGAATTCGATTTGCTAATATTTTGAGTATTTTTGCATCTATGTTCATCAGGGATATTGGTCTGCAATTTTCTTTTTTGGTGAGGTCTGCCCGGTTTTGGTATTAGAGTGATGCTGGCTTCATAGAATGAGTTTGGAAGTATTCCCTCCTCTTCTATTTTTTGGAAAACTTTAAGGAGAATGGGTGTTATTTCTTCTCTATATGTCTGGTAGAATTCAGAGCTGAATCCATCAGGCCCAGGGGTTTTGTGCTTGGGTAGTTTTTTGATTACCAATTCGATTTCGTCACTGGTGATTGGTCTGTTTAGTTTTTCTGTTTCTTGCTTGGTCAGTCTTGGAAGGTTGTATTTTCTAAGAAGTTGTCCATTTCTTCTATGTTTTCCAGCTTGTTAGCATATAGATTCTCATAATATTCTCTTATGATTCTTTGTATTTCTGTGGGGTCTGTCGTGATTTTTCCTTTCTCATTTCTGATTGTGTTTATGTGTGTAGATTCTCTTTCCTCTTAATGAGTCTGGCTAGGGGTTTATCTATTTTGTTTATTTTTTCAAAGAACCAGCTCTTGGTTTTATTGATTTTTTCTATTGTTTTATTCTTTCTCATTTTTATTTATTTCTTCTCTAATCTTTATTATGTCCCTCCTTCTGGTGACTTTGGGCCTCATTTGTTCTTCTTTTTCCAATTTCAGTAATTGTGTCTTTAGACTATTCATTTGGGAATGTTCTTCTTTCTTTAAATAGGCCTGGATTGCAATATACTTTCCTCTTAGAACTGCCTTTGCTGCGTCCCACAGAAGTTGTGGCTTTGTGTTGTTGTTGTCATTAGTCTCCATATATTCTTTTGATTTCTGTTTTGATTTGGTCGTTAACCCATTGATTAATTAGGAGAGTGTTGTTAAGTCTCCATGTATTTGTGAGCCTTTTTGATTTCTTTCTAAAATTTATTTCTAGTTTTATACCTTGGTGATCTGAGAAGTTGGTTGGTAGGATTTCAATATTTTTGAAATTACTGAGGTTCTTTTTGTGGCCTAGTATGTGGTCTATTCTGGAAAATGTTCCATGTGCACTTGAGAAGAATGTGTATCCTGTTGCTTTTGGGTGTAGAGTTCTGTAGATGTCTGTTAGGTCCATCTGTTCTAGTGTGTTGTTCAGTGCCTCTGTGTCTTTACTTATTTTCTGTCTGGTTGATCTGTCCTCTGGAGTGAGTGGTGTGTTGAAGTCTCCTAAGATGAATGCATTGCTGTCTATTTCCTCCTTTAATTCTGTTAGTATTTGTCTCACATATGCTGGCGCTCCTGTGTTGGGTGCATATATATTTATAATGGTTATATCTTCTTGTTGGACTGACCCCTTTATCATTATGTAATGTCCTTCTTTATCTTTTGCTACTTTCTTCGTTTTGAAGTCTATTTTGTCTGATACAAGTACTGCAACACCTGCTTTTTTCTCTTTGTTGTTTGCATGAAATATCTTTTTCCATCCCTTCACTTTTAGTCTGTGTATATCTTTGGATTTGAGGTGAGTTTCTTGTAGGCAGCATATAGATGGGTCTTGCTTTTTTATCCATTCTGTTACTCTGTGTCTTTTGATTGGTGCATTCAGTCCATTTACATTTAGGGTGATTATTGATAGGTATGTACTTATTGCCATTGCTGGCTTTAGATTCGTGGTTACCAAGGGTTCAAGGGTTGCTTCTTTACTATCTAACAATCTAACTTAACTTTCTTGTTAAGTTATTGTAAACACAGTCTGATGTTTCTTTCTTTCTCTCCCTTCTTATTCCTCCTCCTCCATTCTTTCTATAATAGGTGTTTTATTCTTTGCCTTTAGTTGGTATTTGGATGGTCTGCTTTCTTTGCTATGATTTTTTTTTCTCTGGTGACATCTTTTTAGCCTTAGGTGTGCTTCCATCTAGAGCAGTCCATTTAAGATATCCTGTAGTGGTGGTTTATGAGACGCAAATTCTCTTAACTTTCGTTTATCTGGAAATTGTTTAATCCCTCCATCATATTTAAATGATAATCGTGCTGGATACAATATTCTTGGTTCGAGGCCCTTCTGTTTCATAACGTTAAATATATCATGCCATTCTCTTCTGGCCTGTAAGGTTTCTGTTGAGAAGTCTGATGATAGTCTGATGGGTTTTCCTTTGTAGGTGATCTTTTTTCTCTCTCTAGCTGCCTTTAATACCCTGTCTTTATCTCTGATCTTTGCCATCTTAATTATTATGTGTCTTGGTGTTGTCTTCCTTGGGTCCCTTGTGTTGGGAGATCTATGAGCTTCGGTGGACTGCGAGACTACTTCCTTCCCCAGCGAGGGAAAGTTTTCAGCAATTATTTCTTCAAAGACACTTTCTATCCCTTTTTCTCTCTCTTCTTCCTCTGGTACTCCTATAATGCGAATATTGTTCCGTTTGGATTGGTCACACAGTTCTCTTAATATTCTTTCATTCCTAGAAATCCTTTTATCTCTCTCTGCCTCAGCTGCTCTGTACTCCTGTTCTCTGTTTTCTATTCCATTAACAGTCTCTTGCATCTCATCCATTCTGCTGTTAAGCCCGTCGATCGCTTGTCTGATTTCTGTATTGTCTTTCCTCAGTTCCCTCACTTCCTCCCTCAGCTCTTGCACATTTCTCTGTAGGTCCATCAGCATGGTTATGACTTTTATTCTAAATTCTTTTTCAGGGAGGCTGTGCATTTCCATCCCTTCAGACTCCCTCTCTGGGGTTGTCTGGTTGATTTTGGTCTGAACCATATTCCTCTGTCTTTTCATGGCTGTATAATTTGGTCACTGATAGTTGCCACGTATATCAGCTGGGCTCTTTAAGACTTTAAAAAGAGAAGAAAAAAGAGAAAAAAAAGAGAAAAAAAGAAAAAAAAGAAGAAAGAAAAAGAAAAAAACGAAAGAAAAGAAAAAACAAAAACAAAACAAAAAAACAAAACAAAACAAAAAACAACAACAACAAAAAAAGGCCCACCGGACGTAGATTCTGTGGGAATGCTCTAGGTGGCGCTATTGCCCCACTATTCCACAGCTGTGACTGTGCCGCTCCGCAGGGCCCTTTATCGCTCTGGCAGGGGTGGGAACGAATAGGAGGCTGTTGATCTCAGTGAGAAGTGTTAAGTATGGCTACGCTTCCTCAGTCGCCAGCTAAGGCGTCTGAAACTCCCCAGGACTCCCAGCCTGCTGGGCTGAGTGTGCTGGGGCGATCCGGCTCCTCCGCTGGGCTCCTGTCTCTTTAAGACCGCTGAGGAAAGCGCGCACTTTTTTTTTCCTTCCCGGGAGCCGGCTGCAAGCACCCTGGCGCGTTCCCCGCTCAGATCCTGCCCCTCTGTCTCTCCAATCTCCGCTGCACTGCGCAATGTGGGTCAGCGCTCCCCGCGCAGATCACCGGGGCTGGCTACTTCGCGGGGTGCACTTCCACTCCCTCCCGGCTCTGAATCCTCTCCTCCCGCCGGTGCGCTGGGGTGGGGGAGGGCTCGGGTCCCGCCGGGTCGCGGCTCCGTATCTTACCCGCCTCTTGGGGTGCCGAGTCCTCTCGGGTGTAGCTGCACGCTGTGCGCTTTCCTGTGTATTCTCGTCTCTCTTTTAGGAATAGATGTATTTTCTGTGTTTTCGTAGATAAATATAGTGTTGGGAGGAGATTTCTGCCGCCCTGCTCACACCGCCATCTTCCCGGAAGTGATCTGATAATGAATTTTTAATTTTAAAGAAATACAGTAATTTATAACTACTTTTTTATTCTCTATTTTTAAAAGGGTCTTCCAAATTGTACAGGTTTCATGTCCTATGAAACCTGGATCCACTTCTGCTTATAAGGTTGTTGCAATAAGTAAATAAATGTGAGAGAGGGCTGGTACAACCAAAAAATAAAAATGGGCAAAAGATAGGAACAGACAGCATAAGCTTATTTATTGGAGTATCGTTTGTGATAGCAGAAGGCTGGAAACAACTTAGGTGTCCCAGTTAAATGGGGTATATGGTATATCTACCCATCAGCTGTAATGGAAAATGAAAAACTCTCCATATACTGACATAAAAGAGAATTCCTAGGCTACCTGCTTGAGTGAATGCAATCAGGTGAGATACAATGTATGTATATATTATGTGTACCTTTTATGAAAGAAATGGGGAGAAATAACATCTCTGTATATTTGTACAAGAAAACACTAGGAAGATAATGGGGAGGAGAGATGTATAATAACTGCATAGTTCATGTGTTTTACAACATTATGAACCTGGAAGCATGTAAAAGTATGATCTAGCCAAACAAATGAAAGGAGGTGACTCAATGAACATAATAAACTCTCAACAGGTCAAAGCCATGTTTATGCCTTTTATTATGAAAAAATTCAAACATAGCCCAAAGTAGAGAAAAATAGGAAGACCCACCTGTCCCCATCACCTGGCTTCTGTAACTGTAAGCCTTCGGCCACTCCTGATTCATCGTCTTCACCCTCCCTACTTTGGTGGCTCTTAGGATCAATGCTGAGTTTTGTTCTTGAGCCATTGAAGTCAGCGTCTTATGTATGCGTATCTCCTCCTTACTCCAGAAAATGGCCCTTCTCCCATGGGTTAGGGACGTTATGGAAAAAACACTTCAGCTAAACAGAGAGAACTGAAAAAATTGTGGACAGAAGCTTCAGACTGTCCAGCACCAGAGTGCTCTAGATGTGAAGAGTATAAGCTCTATAGGGTCACCTGGCTTGGTTAAAATTCCCAGGTCAGTACCCAACCGCGGTCAAGTTACTCAACCTCTTGAAGCCTCAGTTTCCGCAAAGGGGGATACACAGTTCACCCACCTCATCTTTCATCTTCTTTTGTGAAATCACTTGCAGCTCTTCATATCCAGGCATCTTAGCGGCGGCTGGCACATACGGGGCACTTGGTACACACTCGGTAGTTGTTAGGGTCACCATTACTACTGCTGCCTCAGTCAGCAGGGTCACACCAAGGCTCTCCTGCCCCCCAGCCATCACATATACCTCCACATTGTCTGGCAAGAGGGCCAGCGCTGAGGGGCTTTAGGAGTTATAAAAAAATACTGCTTTTTAATTATGGAACTTGGACATTCACTTGTCATTAACCTTGCTCTAAGATGATATGGAAGTGCAGCTCATTTTCTCAGTTTTGTGATGCAATGATCATTTCTCACTAAGGGTCAAATGTGAACTGACCTCTGAAATGCCAAGTCAGGTCAAGCCCTGCCTTATTCTGCTACTTGGTACCCTGCCAGCCCCTTCATCCCATTATTCTTGTCAGATTAATGACCTGAGCTCCTCCTCTGGTCTCATGGAGCATATTGTCTTTCCTTTTTTTCAGTTGGCATCCTTAGGGATTAGATGCTCTCCCTCCCGGCCTCAGGTTTTCCCAGCTGTGTGTGGGTGGCGGTGCTGTGTGTAGCAGCCCAGGGCGCATGTGCCCTGTGAGGGCTGCTGGGTCCGAAGGGCACATGCAGGAGGTTGCCACCTGGGTGGTGGTGAGGATTAAAGGATTGATTCACTGTGCAAAGTGCTTAGGACAGTGCCTGGCACATAGTGAGGACTTTGCTGTTCCGGGTGTCCCCTGGCCTCCACTCTGCGTATGCAACCTCAGGCTGTTGCCATAACGAACTGGAATTACCATTTCCTGGATTGTCAGGGGGGTTAGTAGGCATATAAATGCACAGTGTCTACTTCTCTGGAGCTATAACTTTCTAGACTTCACATTTAATTTCTTCCATATCCTCTGACCTGAGCACAACATTGAATTCAATACAATATTTAAAAAAATTTTCTCGGTCTTAACTTTAAAGTAGGGTTATTGCTTTAAAAACGCATTTGTACTGTTGCCTTGGAACAGGTAGATGTTGCTGCTATTTCTGTTTCACTTCCTTGGTGAGGGAGCTGTCTCGGCCCTTTGCTGGCGTCTGTGTCTGGTAGGTGAAGCTGTGGAGGTAGGAGGGAGTGGACAGCAGAGACTTGGCAGCAGAGCTAGGCTCCCTCTTTTTGTTGTTACCTATTATATTTGGAGGAAGAATACATTGCTTTATTTATTCTGGCTGTTTGTGCCTTTTCCCTTTATATCTTTATGCTTTTTAGGGACAGTTTTTGGAAGTAAAAGTGAAGCAGGGGAGAAGGTTGCATTATTTCTTTGAATGTAATGTTTGTTTACCTTGAGAGTATTATTATGAGCCTTTTTAAAAAAGAGTGCTTTTGCTGTTCTAATAGAAAACAACTGTTTTTATTTAAAAAACCACTCACTCTACCATATATATAGTCTCTTTCTCAGAACTTGTTGTTAGAAAAGGGAAAATTAAGGGGCCTAGTTGAGACCGTGAGAAACTCTCACTTTATTATGCAGCTAACAAGTGTGGTGACTAAGGTGACCAAGGCTAGTAAGCTGGGTTTTATTCCTAACAGTACCAATTCTGTGTGAATTACATTTCTAATGACTGCGGATGTAAACTCAGTAGCTGATGTGTATGAGCACTTCCTGGGTGCCAGGCCAGCTTCCCCTTGCTGCTGCGTTGTGGCTCATTCAGTCCTCACCATAGCCCTATGGGTTGTGCCCATTTTCCAGATAAGAAATTAAGGTACAGAGAGGGGAAGTAAATTGCCCAGGTCACAAGTAGGCTTCAGATTTGAGGAGTCTGGCTCCTGAGCCTGTGATCCCATGCTTGCCGAACTTCCAGAAAGAGAACCCTAAGTCTAGATTTAAATGACCACAGTTTCAGATGGAAGACCAATAGCAATAAATCACCAGCTCTTTTACATCTGTCCATGAATCTGTTCCACTCTGGGGCATATTCAGCACCTTTTTGTTTTACTCCTTCAAGTTGAGACACACATCACAGGTAAGGTTTCAGGGAACAGGAGAAGCAATTGTCTTAGGGGTTATTTGGTGCAGAATTGAGCACTGTGGTGAAGCCACACTTTTTTTGAGACTGGGAAGTTTCAGATTTGATGTCATGAATTAAAACCTGAGGACTGCCTGCTCATAGTTTAAAAGAAAATGCTTCATTTTACTTCTTATTGTGTCTTCTGTGCTCAGAGGACCTACGTGTGTGACATTGTCCTGATAGTAAATTGGATAGGAGACCTTGGTAAATGTAGTTTTTGCTGCACTATATAATGGGAGTGGCTATTTGAAAGTCATGCTTTTGCCATGGCCTAGCATTTTATTTCCATTCTGATGCTTTCTCATATTGTGAGGAAGAGCTTCGTGCTTTGGCAGGTGACTAAGCTTCTTTGTCTGGACTTAATCAGAGATGCTGTTCTAAGCAAACAGAAATTCACATAAAACAAGTCACTTTGGGGTGATCACTGCAAATGTACAAATGTAGTTATCTTAGAATTCTTTTAATAGTGACCACTTTGAGTTACATAAAAAAATGTTGATTTCAAAACATTTTGATTCATGAAAAAGTTTTCTAGGAGCACCCTGCTACGTAGTATAAGGTGGATCTTATGCTCATTTTCACTTACTTTTTGCCTTTAAGTGTGCACGTGTATGTGCGGGAATGTGACTTCCCCATCCCTAGCTGACAGTGACAGGCGTCCAGTCTGGCGCTGAGCTAAGGCGGTCCGGCACTCTAGAAAGTCGTCACCACATCTGTCTCAGTGTATCTGAGACCATCCGAATCAAGCTTACAGTTTTTCACTAAGGCGAACTGGCATGACTTTGGGTAATTTTCTGGGAGGCAGATTATCTTTCTTGGTCAGCCTTTGAATATACCTCCAGCTCCAGCCTGCATCATGAGCATCTGAAAATCCTATGACTAGAATTTAGGCTGAGAAAATACGCGGCCAGACTTACCTTGCTTCCAGCACTTGGATATTATTCTCAAGAAGCCAGAGGAAGGTGTGCAGGGTAGTGGGGTTTATACCTAGAGTTGTCAGATTCTTTCATTCCCCCTTTTGTAGTTCTCTGCCACTGGCACTTTGATAGGGGAAGAAAAGGGTATTTGTTATGGTGTAGAGCAGAGAAACCACTTCAGGCAAGGTGATAATGGTTTCCTGTGTGAGCTGGAGGCAGCCTCTGATTAATAGTAGGAAGCTCTAGAGGCCCCTGAGGTGTCCAAATCAGGAAGCAAGGACTGCATTGTATTTGTGGGTGCCTTGGCCTAGAGCATATGTTTGGACACCAGACTGCTGTAGTTCACATCCTGGCACCACTCCTTTTAGCCCCGTAATCAAGTTAGTTAACCTCTTTGCACCTCAGTTTCCACATCTGAGCAATGGGAAAATACTAGAGGGTTAAAGGACTTCACACACCTGCCATTTTAGAGTTAGTTTCTGTAGCTTCTGTTTTGAAATGGGGGTGGTGCCTTTTATTTATCCAGGGTGTCATATGATCACAAACCTGTAGGCACCCTGTCTGACCTCAACCTCATGCCATATCATTTTGCCCTCCCTTATTTCACCCTATCAGTTTCCCCAATTTGACCAGAGTGAAGAATCTACAATGCAAGTCTGACCATATAGTTCCCTTGCATAGGGTTGGGAATTGTTGTTGATGGACTAAAGCCCAAACTCCCTAATATGGCAGGTGATGGCCCTATTTTTCTAGTCTCATCCACCGGTACTTTCTGCTTCACTGCTTCACAATCCCCTTTCTTTTTTCCTGGTTAACTTCACCTTCACACCTCATTTCAGGGCATTCTTTCCTCGAGGAACCTCTTCCCAACATTTTCTCCAGCCCCCCACCATCAGCGGTTTAAGCATCCTACCCTGGTGGCTAGGAAGTGCCCTGGACGCACTCCGTCTAGATGGCATGTTACCCAGTGCTGAAATTGGGTCACCACATCTCCCTCTGCCCTCCAGATGATAGACATTCCGTGTTGTTCATCTTAAGACCCCCAAAAGTTCTTGACACATAGCAAGTATTCATGGACTTTTGGTCAATGTGCTAGACCCGTCTCAGTGAGAAGAGGGTGCAGATGCAAGGCGTAGCTGAATGTCCAAATAAGTGAGGATATGTCAGCTTAACATTGAGGTGAAAATATTAAAAATATTTAGGTATGTGCTAGTACAAATTTCTAAAGCTGAAAATAGTTTTCTTTACAAAAATTTTCAGCTTTGATTTTAGGCAAGTTCTGCCTTAGCAGAAATGATTAATAAGTTAAAGAGTGAAACAGAGCATGCAAATCAAGAGACATTGGCACACTCCGAAAACAGCATGCAAGTGCAAATTAACATCTTCGGGGGGTTATAAAGTGTATTAGAGCGAACCAAAATACATGTGTGGAGTTTTAGGAAGTTTGCAGTCATGCAAATTATGGTTTAATGAATTATGCCAAAATCCACACGTTAGTTTAGTTCTTTCTGTTTGTTTGTTTAAGTAAATAAGGATAGCAAATTAATGCGGTTCCCTGAATCTTGGGATCCTAACAAATCAAATGGTAACAGTTGGTGAAACCTCTTGAATGAATCAAAAATTCACTCAATTCAGGAAACTTAGTTTTCCCTTCCATCTGTATACTGTCAGTGAGAAGTACTTGGGGAGACTTTCAGTAGCTTCCCATCCCTTAACAGCTGCTGACTGTTGTTTGAGCAACAACTTAAGGAAGTCTCCCTGGGTGAACACACAGGGAGAGTCACTTTGCCCTGCTCCTCTGCTGGAATAGTTCCTCGGCAGGGCACATTCAGCTGCACGGAGGACAAGGCTGAGCTTCAAGGAAGAGTGTCTGTGACGACAAGAGGCAGATGGGACTCAGTCTTCCTTGCTTCCTCCCTCTCTCTCTCCTTCCCTCCCTTCTCTTCCTCTCTTCCTTTAAGGGCCTGCAATGTCATTATTAAATTAAATTTTATATCTTACCACAAACTTCTGGGTCTGGGAAAAACAAGTCTTTGGACTGAGGGCAGAGTAACCCAACTCAATTCTTTGCTGGACAATTTTTTTCATTTTTTTTTCTGTTTCCCAGAACTTCCATTTGTTATAACAAAAGATGGTCCTTTGCTGGTGAAAAGGTGAACATTAGGTGTTTGGGTTCCATACATTTTAAGCGGTTATTTGACAGGTATTTATTGAGCATCAACTATGTTCCAGGTATCGTCCTCTGAGCTGATTCGGTGGTAAGCGATGGTGACACGCTGTCTACCATAGTGGAGTTTACAGGTCAGGTGAAACAGACATTTGTTTAATATCAAATTTAATTTAAAAAAATTGTAAGTGGAGGGAAATGCATATACCTGGAGAATCTAAGTTACCCACGTTAAGTAGTTTGATACATTGTCCTGGGGATGATTCTCAAATTTGTATTATAAATCTGAATGATTTGGGAGAAGTGTTTTTGATCAGTGACATAAGTTACTACATAAATCATAAGTAGATTAGAGATTTTTAGGAAATTTAAAGAATTAACATGTATTTGTACTCTATGGGATATGAATTTAACACAAGATTACACAGAGTATATTTGAGGGCACAGTATCACCTGTAAAATGAGATTCTTGGGCTCTCACATTTTCTCCTAACCCTAAAAGTTGAATACAGAAAAAAACCCTGTAATCCCATGTCCCCCGACAAACTGCACTTCTCACAAGCTTAGCCACTTCTTTTAATGGCTACCCTGTCCTCCTACTGAGTAGGCCAGAGATCTGGTACCCCCCGGCCCTTCTCTTTTCTCTCATGCCTTATGTCCCATCCAGCGTGTCGGCAAATCCATCTGCAAACTATGGCTCACCGCCTCCCCTGTTGTCACCTTGGCTCAAGCCACCACCCGTTCTTGCCTGGAGTATAATGGCAGCCTCCTAAGAGGTCTTCTCCTGTGCTTGTCCCTCCGTTCTTTACACGGCATCCAGAGTGGTGGTATTAAGCTAAGTTGGCTTCTGTCACACCTATACTCAAAACCCTTCAGTGCCTTCCCATCTCAGAGTAAACTCCAAATCCTTAGGGTGACCCACTGACCCACCAGGCCTTACGAGATCTGGCCCCTCATCATCCTGTTGACCCCATCTCCTACTTTTCCCTTTGCCTGACTCCACTCTGGTCAAACTGGCCTCCTTGCTGGGCAGCACCTTTGCACTGACTGCTCCCTCTATCTTGAATACTCGTTAGCAGTTCCTCCTTCAGTTCTTGGCTCAAATGTCACATCAGCGAGGTTTGCATGGTTCTCCTGTGGCAAATTGCAGCCCCCACCACCCCATATGCCCTATCTCTGATCTAATTCCTTTCTTGTACACGTCAGTTGTGTCTGTATTAGTGGTTCTGAAGGTGTGGTCTCAGACCAGTGGTACCACTGTCACCTTGGGAACTTGATAAAAATGCAAATTCTTCTTCTGTTCCACCTGTTGGATCAGAAACTCTGGAGAGGAGGCCTAGCAATCTATTTTAAGAAGCCCTCTGGTGATTCTAATGCACACCAAGTCTGAGAATCACTGTTGTGTGTTGTACTTAGAAATTTTGTTTATTATCTGTATTTACGTCTCCTCCCCACCCCTGCCCCAACTTAAAGGTCAGCAACTTCAGGAGGGGCATATAGCCCCAGTGTTTAGAACTGGAAATGGCACTGAGTAGGAAGTCAGTACTGAATGAACATTAAATTATGTAGTACTTTGAGATTAAAAGAGTACTGAGGAGCAGAGTTTAACGTATGATCCTCATATTTTAGTGACTCTTCAGTGTTAAGGGTTTTAATGTGAGGTTCTTTTCTTTGCAGATTTTAAAAATCTGAAGATTCTTGAAGGTTGTGTTAGCCCTGACTGATCCTTCTCAAAACTTCGTGGAAATGATGTAAATTGTTGCTTTAAATACTGTGGCCACGGGAACCGTGCTATTTTAATCACTCCCACAGGGTCCATCTCTTGAAAGTGTACAGATGGGTCGTTCTGGTTTATCAGAACTTCTGATAGTAGAGCTGGTTGAGTATAGAGTTGTATGAAAAAGACCACCTGCAGGGATATGAATATTGCATTGCAAATTTAGACTTATTAATATTTGATCTAAGTTGCTTGTGCCCGTCTTTGCGGATATGGGCAGCCAGGAGTCCCCGCTGACTTCAGAGCATGCCTGTGGCTTCAGAAATGATAATGCCTGTGTAATATGCTTCCTGGTGTCCTTACAGCAGCTCTGTCAGTTCAGCCAAGTTGGTCTTGGAGATGAGGAGACTGAGGACTGGTCGGCCATTGTGGATTTGGTTAAGGTCATTGTGAAGGTCATAAAAGCCATCCCTCTCAGATCTCCTGACATCACTTTTGGTCCTTGGCTCAGTTCCTTGCCCTCAGCCACTCCCTCTCCCCCCTCCCCTTGCACCCTAACCTTATGCCTTTTGACAGTTCAGCTTCCCTGGGCTCAATTTTTTCAGCTGTGAAATAAGGAAGGTTGGACAAGACTTTGTCCAAGCACCTCTCTTGCACCAAAACGTTTGAGTTGGCCCGTCATTAAAGACATTCTCAGTCCTATTTCAGAGCATTCAAATCAGAATCTTGGGCATGGAAGGCAGAGTGAGCTAAGTATCTGACCTCTGCCTCCTTCTACGAGAACATTTTTCAATATATCTTCCCTACCCCTAACTGGGAAGCTAGGGAAAAATGGATTTGTGATTTGGGGATTATCTGGGCTTTTCCATTGCTCACTGCAGTTACCATAATTTCATAGAAAGTTGACTGCTAGCGAGTTCTTGGCCATGGCTGACAACAGAATCGACAAAGTTGGCCTTGTACCTTCAGGCCAGGTGGTCCGGGATCAATGTTCCAGCATTCCTGGGCCTCTCTCGTCTGCTCCTGCCCTGCCAGGTGTGGCCTCACTTCTCACCAGAAATTTGTGTGTTTCAGGGAATGGTTCTGTGGCTCTGACCTAGGTGGGCAGAATTTCTGTGGTTTTTAAACTAGTGCCCTCCTCCACACTGTGCTGGTTGACTGTATTAGCCAGCTCAGCTGTGAGCCAAGTATAAACCGACATCAGCCACCACTTACTCTTCTGTCCTTCTGTCCCTTTCAAGCCCGTGCTGTCCTGATTGTGAGACTGGTCGAGGAGCAGGGTGTGAGGGGAAGCTTATGTAAGTGTGTGGCATTTTTACCAAGAATCCTCTTGTTGAAATTTTCTTGTCATATGTCTTGTATCATTGTGAAGGGATGCTGGTTCCATGTTTAAAGGCAAACAAGTGCTAACACTTCTCCCTTGTAAATAAAACTCTAGTACATTAGAAGGAAACCTGTTGCTGGCAGTTTTGAGAGCCCACCCCTGCCACAGGAGAGACCAGTCATGGGAAGGTGCTGAGTCTTTGTGTTTCTTTTATTTTGAAAGGTGAAACTCTATCTTTAGGGAATAAAAGGTGATGTCTTCTGATTCCTTTCCTTCTTTTCCTTTCAGCAAAGGCTGTGAGACTGTCATTCTCTGAGGTCTCAAAACACGTCAGAACTGCCTTTCCCTCGTTAATAGATGGGAAACGGGGATTTGTCCAGAGCAGCTGAGAAGTGACTGTCCAGGGCCCAGACTCAGGGAATATGGCCAGTGGTGTTTCCTGACAGTGCATGCTTGGGTCACGTGTTGGGGCAGCTCCCTGTAGAGCCAGAGAAGGCCGCCGAGTGCCGTGGGCTCACAAGAAGGAATAGAGGGGAAGCAGGACCCAGAGGCTCGTTTGGGGAAAGAGTTTGGGTGGGGAGTGAGGGTTTCAGAGAATGCTCTTTGATTCTGTCTGGTCCCTCTTGGGGTGCCAGCCTCTCCTCACCTCCAGCAGGACCGGAGGTGTGTCCCAGTCCGTAGTAAAGTGGTATATGACGCAGTGATCACTAGCAGTTGACAGAGGGCCAGCATATTACTGACTTAAAAGAGTGAGCTGGTTCAGGGTTATTGCTTTAATAGCAATGTCACCCTCACGTACTTGCATTTCAGCACCTCTCATGAGTGGGAGAAGAAGGAGTAGAGCGGCATCACAAACCTGTGTGCTGAGGAGGATACCCGCAGCCTGTCCCCTCTAGGCCCTGGTACCTCCAGGACTGTTAATAAATGTGATGGTCAATGATTATTTTCATGTATTAAAAAAAAGATTTTTTACAAATCCAAGTATTCCTGTAGTGGTGTGCCATGTGTGTGAATTTGCCCTGCTTGGCACAGTGGATCCCGTTAAGAATCCCTAGGTCAGACAGTTCCATGTGATTTACATTTTTAGCATTATGCCTTGTACTTACTGTGTCGTACAGCGCCTGAATGTACATACAGAAACGCCTTTACCCTGCCACCACCTTGCCACGAGTGTAGCTCTCTGCATCTAAGGAGTGAAAGGCGGGAGCTGTGGAGTGGGCCGGACTTGGAGGCCTTCCAGCGCTCCTGACTCAGGCCGGAACACCCGCCAGGAAGACTTTCTCCGAAGGCTCTGCAGAGCTGATCAGCTGGGGATCTTGCTGCCATGCACATTCTGATTTCATAGTTCTGACATAGGACCCGAGATTCTGCATTTCTCAGGGGCTCCCAGGTGATGCTGATGGTTTAATGAACAAGGGTCTAGGCCAGACCATTGAAGATACTTCTCTCCTTTTTTCCTAGAAGTGTATCATTCTTTTTTGAGGTTTTTGTAAGCATAGCTCCAAACAGAAACGATTGGCAAAGCAAGTGAATTGGACTCCAATCGCAGCATATTTTTTTCCCTTGAGACACCAGTGCACTTACTTGTTTTGATTTGTGCCTCTGGCATTAAAAGGCATGCTTAATACTAGAGCTGTTTAAAACTGCACGATTGCACTGTGTGCTAAATGGTCTCCTTGCTGATTTTTACCAAGACTTTTTGGGGATTACAATGACTTTGGCCTCTAATGCAGTGGGTAACCCTTAGCAGGCAGGAAGTATGAGTAAATGTGGCCAAATTGGGGAAAGAAAGGGAATTGTAAGAGTTAAAAGCTTTCAAGTGCAAACAGCAGAGGGCTTGAAAGGCAGGAGATTAAGCAGTACGGACCTTTAATTATCTCACATAGCAGAAGTCTGGGGCGTTTGGTTCCAGGGTTGATGCAGAAGCCCAGGGGTGTCACAGGGGTCATGGATCTTTTCTGCTTTGTGTTCTGCATCAACGTATGTCAGCCAACACTTGCCCCCATGGGCTGCCTTTGCCACCAGCATCCCCACCACACATGACAGTGTCCCAGGCAGATGGAGGTGGGGAGCAAAGGAACCTTGTAGGGTGGATCTTTTCAGACGGACAGTCTCCCTACAAGAGCTTGCACCGTATTCCCCAGGAGCTCCTGTGCCAGGACTGGGGCAGATCCCCAGCCCGCCCCCTGGTGAGTGGCGCCAGCGCTGTGACCGACTTTGATTAGTAGATTAGTCCCCTGAGGGCTGGCAAACAAATGAGGCTCTGGTTGTGAAGAGTGGGGTGCAGGTGTTGGGTGGGCTACTGACAGACACGCCACAAGGGCTACTGTCACCGAGCACCTACTCTGTGCTGCGCTCCCCATTTTATGCTTGAGAAGCAGTTGCTCAGAGAAGTTATATCAGCGGGGAGTGTCCTTGGGATGCACGCAGGCCTGTTCGATTCCAAAGGGCCTCCTAGCTGTGGAAATGGGGCCCCTTCGTGCCCTCCATTGGCCCCTCCCTTCTCTTTGGTTTCACGGATTGTTGGTGGAAACTCACTAGAAACTTTCAGGACCCCATGGTGTGCCTCTGAACAGGGCCACGTTGCCCACACTGAGTGTGTCACTATCTGGACACACTGAAGAGTTACACTCGGATTCATGTACAGAAACCCCACCACAGGGAGAATAGACTGTGATAAGCAAAGGGGCTTTATTTCAAGAAGGGAGTGAGCCCAGGAGGTGTTGACAGCCACTGTTCGAGGTCTTTCCACATCCTGACTCGGCATCCAAGGCTCTGGGCCTCCTCCCGTCCTGGTTTTGCTGGGTTCTGCTGAGCACGGCGCAGGCCCCCAGAAGCATGGCGTCCACTTGAGGACTTGAGGCGTCCCCTGTGCCATCTCCGAGCCAGTGCTGCCCTGCGCTCTCTGCCTCGGTTTGCGGGGGTCCCCAGTAGGCACGGGGTTGGTCCTCCTTCCTGCCTGTTCCCGCTCAGACCTGCCTTGCAGTGCCTGGAGGTCTGACAACATAGAAATGGCAGGGCTCTTGGGGAGTGAAAAGTTATTCCTATTTAATTCAAAGACAAAAATAAAACAGGAAAACTGGTAGGAAAGGACAGGTGTAATTATACATTAAAAAGACATGGTGATTTGGGAGGCTAAGGAAACCACGAAGCACTCCGCCAGAGCAGGTGGGCGTCGGTCGGCTCTGCCCTCGGAAGGGAATGGTGTGCTGGATGGTGCTGGACGCCTGCTGGCTGCTGTGCACACGCCAAGTTGTGGGGGGGCTGGGCTGCCTCGCTGTTCCTCGGATGCCCTGTGTGGAGAGAGTGCTGGAGTCAGGACTGCACTTCAAGAAGATTAATCTGGGTGGAAGAAGTAGCGTGGATTTCAGCTGCAGGAAGCATGCTTCTGATGGTGTAACTGCTAAAGCCTTTGCTTACCCTCGTCTGTGTTTTCCATCCCTCACCAAGAAAATCAGGAGGAAAGGGCACCTAGGAACTACCAGCAAACAGAAGGTGCCTTTAATTCCAAGTGTGGTTTGGTAGGCATTTGAATACATTTCTTGTAATCATGTTGCTTAGGTCATGTAATCATCACTGTATTTAAATTAATATATTTTCCTGTGGTAGCTCTTACTAAAAGGCCAGAGTTGTGTCTCAGTCAAAGCTCTGTAAGCCGCATGGTGTCTAAACCCCCATCAGCTGGATACTGTTGTGCACAATAGCCCCATGCTTCCCGAGCCCAGGTGGGGTACTGCACCACCGACCCACATTCTGCTACAAAAACAACAAAGAAACAACTAAACACAGGTTTAAAGCAAAAGGCTTACCGTGGTTTGTTCCTAACAGAATAGAAGAAAAGATTTGCTTCTGTTTATGTAGTTGGCATCATTTAAACAGTAAGGCACTTCTTCATGTGTTTCCTCATGCATCCAGCAGTGGTGCTAACACTTTAGGGAAACCTGGGGCCTCCGGAAGGCTGGATGCTGGCAGCCCTAAACAGGTTTTTGGGTGTTTAAAGGTACATTTCAGTTTTGTCAGTAAAGTCTTGAGAGTCTGTCATGAAAAAAAAAATCTGGGAATTAAACTATCATGAAGGGATTGTTTTTGATGATATAAATGTGACATTTAGGTTTAAGCAGAAAACCTCAAACTAGTTTTTTCTGTGTTGGGTAATCACAACCGGATGTTTACTTAGGGAAGAGCTTAGCAGTTGGGGTGTATTAGCCCCAGTATTCTATGTTGCATTTCCTTTTCAGCAAAGAAAATACACTGAATTTTCTGGAAAAGGAAATCTAGGCTAAGTGATGGATTCCTCTGTGAGGGACTGCGGATTTTATTCAGCCCCTTCAGAAACTTGCTGTGTGGTCTTTGGCAAGTCAGTTAATCTTTTTTATTCCTCTTTTTCATGTCTAATATCCACTAAATCATCATATTTTCTTAAGAATTTATATTTGAATTCAAATACAGGCCCTGTTGATTTCACCCCTGGGCTATGGCCAGGGCCCTCCCTGCTTTAGCCCTTTTCCTTTCCTCAGCATCCTGCACGATTCCTTTTCCCAAACTTTGCTCTTTGTTAGAGAGAAGAGAGCAACAAAGTCCAGGGTGCTCAGTGCATCAGCTGCCGCTTTCCTCCCCTGTACTGAGACTCTGGGGCTGCGCTCCTCAGCCCTCTCCCTGCTTCCTTGCTTTTCTAAATCATGGTCTCTGGGGGGGTGGGGCGGGGGGGAAGGCCGCTTCTCACAAAGAACTACCAGGGGCCCCTGCAGCCAAAGTGGTTCCCTCTGCCCAACCAGCCACTTGGAAGGCTGAAGGAACCAGCATCTGTGCCCCAGTTTGACTCCATCTGAACTCTCAGACTTTGACCCCATGACTCTCTAGCCAAGTGTTGAGTTGACCTAAGCCAGTTTTTTCATGCACAATTCAGGTGCGTTTTCATAAATGTTAGTAGCTGTTGTAGCTGTTTGAGGTCAGTGAAGGTTAGCTGTTCATCCATAGGGCCACTCCCAGGTTTCAAGGATATCAAGTTTCAGACCAGATTTTGCCATTCATTAGCAGGCACATCTCAAAGAGTTCTCCCAGTTGGTGTTGTGAGTGCAAGGAAATCCTTGCTCTGTCCTTCCAGATGAAGGGGAGAGCCCCTTGGAGCAGACATGCCAGAATTCCAGATGCAGTATTCTACACGTGTCTGACGCTGACTAGACAGAGAACTGATTAGGGGTTTAGCTTACACTTGGGCCTGGCTAGATTCTTTCTTTCTATTCATGCAAGAGTAGGCAGTGTATCTACAACATTTTGGCCCCTCTCTGTGTACTAACATCTTAACTTTCATCAGTGAAAGCCCATTTCTAACATGCATTGTGCCTGCCAGCAGACAACTCTCTCCCCCAGTGGCTCTTCTAGGCATTCACCTGGCTCATACTTATCTATGCTTAGATACAGATGACAGAAATACTTCTAGCAGCTGCCTCTGGTGTCTTGAATCAAATGCTTTCAGAACCTTCCAGCCCTGTGTAACCTGGGTTTAGAGAAAATGAAAGTTCCTACTGCCAGGATTCTCACCTGGCCCTGGTCCACTTGCCCACTGCACATGTGTGGGCAATACAGTATTACTGACTCTATATAAAGAGCTCGCCCAGGGCTCTGGGCTGCCGGAGAGCAGAGGCTGGAGAGGGTGGCAGCACCAAGGATGGAGACTGAGACAGCTGTGCGGGGACAGAGAGGCCCGGAGACAGAGACCGGCTTGCTGCATGCAGACCCACCTGGAGGTGGACGGGATTCTTGCATTTGACCTGCCACTGTGGGAATACAGCTGGGTATAAACCCTTTCACCCCAAGAACATTCCATTGTCATTTTTCGGTTCACCGAATCCAGAGTGAACTTGACTGGGGCCAAAACTCCTTGAGGAGACACTGGGTCAGAATGTTGGCTGACCACCTGGCCTGTGGTATCACAAACACCACATGGTGGATGTTGAAATAGTTTAGGTAAATTTTAGAAACCATAACAGCTCAGTTGGCAGACTAGTTTTGCAGCCTAAATCAGGCAGGTGAAGTGGCTTTACTTTGCTTTTGCACTTTTAAAAAAATGGATTTGTTGCCAACAGCAAAGGAGGGAGGTTCTCCATAAAGACCTCGGGGCTTGGCTTTCTCTGGGGAAATCGGGGCATCTGGTCCTTAGGCCTTGTGGCTACTTTCTTTTCCAGCTAAACAGCAGGCATCTGAGAAAGACTCCTGGGCTGCTGGCAGCTGAGGGTCAGGTGTCCTTAGGCGCTGAGGTTGTGCTGTTGGTTTTCAGGACCCTCTTCCCTCTTTCCATTCCTGCCCGGCCCCTTTAGGTATTTGAGTTTTTGACCCTTGACCTTGTCAGTGTTTCTTCTTGGCTCCACACGTGTGCTCTGCTCACCCCGTGTCTTTGTGTGGGACGCTGTCTCCTTTGAAGTTGCCTCTCCGAATCCTAACCTCCTCTTTCAGGCCAGGTCCAAGGCCTGCTTGGAGGCAGGGTCCTCCGGGGCTATTTGGGTCCCGGCTCCTCTGCTCCTGAACAGATAGCAGAGCATGGCATTCCATTTTGCCCATTGTTCAGTGGTTCGTCGTTTTCCTGTGTTTTCCCTCCTAGATGGTAATAATTCTTAGGGTCAGGACACACATTTTTCTCATATTTTATATCTACCTCTGTAAAAATCTTCATGCTTCTTGCCTCAGCACAGTTAAACGGCAGATAATAGTAGCTTGCTGATCCGCCCAACAGTTATTGTGGGGCATATTTATACATGGTGCAAAGAAGGAAGAGTATTATAAATATGAAAATACATCAAAACAGGCATCTCTGAGAAGGCTCTAAGGAAGGTCATGTGGCTTGCTGGAGTCCCACGGTTGGGAATAGCCTCGACTTTGGCCTGACCACTGAGGGTCTGGCCCTGGCCAGTCAGGGCTTCACTCTCTCCTGGAGGGTCTCCCGCTCTCCAAGTCAGGCAGCTGTGCTGCAAAACGTTGCAGAGCCTCCTCAAGGCTTAGCATTCACCTGTCAAAGGACAACAACTCCCAGAGCTACTTAAATCATGCACCACACATTAGGCAAAGGTGGATGAACTTCTAGCGAACCCCCCCCACCCCTTAACACAATGGCTGTCCCAAAGCCCCAAGGCACCAAGTATCAGGATGCCGGAGACGATTCTGTCACTAACAAGAAAGCAGATTGGCCTCTCTTGATGGCCCTACCCTCAGCAGGGCATGATGTGCCCCACCAACCACGAAGCCTCGGGTGCCAGGCCACACTGGTGGGGGTGGGGGTGGGCATGACAAGTTGTGAGCTGAGGAGGGCTGGAGCACAAGCGAGGTCTGAATTTGGGAGTGGTGAAAGGTGAGGCAGGTAAGGAAAGGCAGTCAGTTTGCGTGTTGTGCTGTGGATTTTGGCTTCTCCTGGGGGAGCAAGGAGCCTTTAAAGATTTTGTAGGAGGGGTCAGGGCTGTGACCTGGAAAGGTGGGGATGCTGGAGTGTGGATCAGGGGAAAGGGATGGGGTGGTGACTTAGGATGCCATAGGAATCCTGGCGTAAACCTATGCAGTGGCCGTGGGGAAGGAGAGAAGTGGATGCATTCAAGAGATGTGAGAGCCTTTTAGTCCCCAGGATGATGGCATCCTTTCTGGTTTGAGAAGCAGTTATTCCTGGAGGCAGGGAGGTAGGCTGGCTAACTGTAGCCTTTGATGCCATGTTGCCAGAGAAATGTCCATGGTTTCTGACCCGAGTGTATCTGGCCCCACTCTCTCTGGCTCGTAGACATGCCCCTAAAGAAACAAGGAGGCTTCACCGTTCACTGCTCTGCCACCTCCTGCCCACTGTCATCTGTAAGCTGTCTCGACAGAATATACCAGTTTTCCTGTTCACACAAGCACACCATGTACTTCAGTCAGAGTGTTCTGTTTCTCAGTACTTATAAATCTTCTTGTACACACATCAGCCATACATAGGAGAAGATGGTGTATTTATTCTGTAGTCGTCAGGGTGAGTAGATTTTGGATTGGTGTTTTCTGCTTCTGTAATTTTTGTTCTGAGCTTTAAAGATGTTTAACCATCTGTTAATGACTTTAAAGGGAGTGTTCTAAGAGGAAGCTATGAATAAATATGTGAATCATGAAAGATATATCGTGAGGGGGTATCGTCAGTAATGAATTGCTACTCTACATCTTTCTCAGCTGTTTGTGCAGCTTTAAAAAGGACCCATGTGACCAGAAGAAATTTTTAAGGAATTTAAAGAAAATCTAATGTTAACTATGGATTTCTGTCTAGATTGTATCTTTTAGGAAGAGACTTTGGAGTTAGGGTTGCTCTAATAGCATTTAAAAGAATATTTTTCATTAAAGCAACTTTCACCCATATCCTTCATTATTTAAAGATGATATATTTAATATTACCATGTTACAAAATTAATAGAAATGGAATGTTGGATTCATTGGTGAACTTCTTTTCAGAAATATAGATTAAGTTGGAATTGATATTTTTGACACCTCTGCCATGCTGTCTTTTCCTCTAGCTGAATATAATAAATGCTTACAAATGATTCAGTTCACCTAGCTCTTCTGTAAGAGAATTAATTTTATTCCCACCCACCTGTGGAAGAGTGGTTCACTGGTGCCAGAGTTTTCTTTTCACAAGGCTTCATTTTTCTGACTTCCCTATAAGAATTCAAAGAATTTTAGAGTTTGGCACATATATGCAAATTAAATTACATAGCATTTTCAAGATATACTTTTGCTCAGTATTAACATAAGAGTAGCAGTTGAATCAAAGTCCATTTGTCAATTTTTAGTCCTCTCACTTGTCGTTGAAATCTTACTCCGAGTAAATGTAAATGTAAATAAAATGAAACAGTCAACATACTTCAGCTCAGGCACCTGCTTCCAGGGTTGTTGCCTAACTTAATATTGTGGGACCTGAAGCAAAGGCTAGCACATTTCTGACCTTGATGTTGTCCCTTGGTAATTGCTTGTCACCCTGGCAAGTCAACCAAGGTCCCGCAAAGGGGAATTACATGTGAGTGATTTGAAGGGGCTCATGCTGCAGAATCTGCTGCAGTGTTTAAAGTGCCGATTCCCCTTTTTTATTACCGTTCACTAGCTTACTATCAAGCCGTCCTTGAGGTGGCTCCCACTAGCAGGTCTGTACGAGCCCTGAGCAGTTGGTACTTTCACCTATTAACTAATTGTAACCGTTAGTAAAGATCTGAGCAGAAATGCAGGCATTGATAATCACTGGGTTTCCCTCCTCTGTCCTCACAGACAACATCCTTTTTGCATATATGCATGCACATATATGCAGTGTGCCTAAAACATTTGCTTCATAAAAAGAACTCCTACTATATATATAGTAGATGTTCTTGAGTATGATTTCATTCTACCAACCGTTCCATCTATATACCTATGAAAACTATCCAGAAAGCAAACATTGAAAAAGACAATCTCTGCTGACTGAGCTCTCTTTTGTGTTGATTACTACATGTGGGCACACCTGGGCGTGTTGATTTTACGTGCCTGGGTTTGTGCATTTGCCATTATGAGTTGGCTAAGGTGTTAGCGCTGTCTAAGTAAGGGCATGAGAATGTGCAAGGTGGATGTTATCCACCTTTCATTTAAAAAAGAAAAATCCCGTCCCCAAACATTGATGATAGGGAATTAAAGAAGCTAGAAAATAATCATAATAATAATAAAAGAAAAATGTAAAGAGTTTTTGTATCATATTTATAGTTTTCTTTTTTATTCACATACTAGTTTTATGGCCTCCAGTGCCGTTCTCATGGAAGTTAAGATCCTTTATATTTAGGGCTTTGGGAATGTGTATATTTTTATTGATGTAACCCTTTATGGTTAGTTCTGGCTTTTGATACCTTTTTGATAGGAAGTGTAATTTGGTGTGCTGAGCTTTGGGACTGGTGGGCTTGCTGACCCGTCACTCGTGATGCTGTTCTCCAGAAGTATGGGGTATAGCAGGCGGCAGGACTGCCCTGCCGTATACCTGAGAGAGCTCCGTGGTGTTTGGAACAACTCATCACCGTGTAAAGCTCACTAGGAAAAAAAAAGGTGTTCATAAGTCAGAATTTGTAAAAACAATAATGTCTCACATAAAATAAGGGTGTTTTTTTTTTTTTTTTTTTGCCTTTCAGATTTTGGGGTAAGTGCATTCTTAGCAACAGGGGGTGATGTTACCCGGAATAAAGTCAGAAAAACATTTGTTGGCACCCCATGTTGGATGGCCCCTGAAGTCATGGAACAGGTAAAAAAAAAAAAGTGATGGTTTGATTGACATAGTATAGTAGTATCTAGACATTCATACACTGACATTTCCCTCAAAGCAAACATTTTACTAGGATGCATCATGTAACTAGGATTTAATTCCCAGCTGCTGGGCCTCAGTACTGAAGTAATATCAAAGCTGTGCATACACAGCTGTGAACTTCCAGCATACAGTGGTCTTCATGATGTGTGACGTGTCTGCTGTATAACTGTCTGTTTTTCCCTGGTTCCTTTCTTAGGTGAGAGGCTATGACTTCAAGGCTGACATGTGGAGTTTTGGAATAACTGCCATTGAACTAGCAACTGGAGCAGCGCCTTATCACAAATATCCTCCTATGAAAGTAATTACTGTTGGAGATGACATGTTGGGTTTGAAATATGATTTAACGGAATCTGTTCTGTAATTCTCTTAAACACTCTCATTCTTCTCTTAGACCTGAGGAGAATTAGTGGAGGAATGCAGCCAAGTTAAGTGTTGTTCAATGTTAAATTCCCAGTTTTGAAGCTTGCTTTACGTTTCTGCGTCCAGAGCTGACTAGAGAATGAATCCGACTGATTGATGGAGCTTGAGAGCTGTGACAGACGCTAGTCATTATTCTCTCAGTAGCAGAACACCCCCGGCCCCCAAGCAACCTAAAAATAGTTTATAGTGACATCTTTGCAGATGGGGTTCCCAAATTTTTAGGCCTTTTTTTTTTTAATGGTCTATAGCATTTCACCCCTGTTCGTGCACTGTTGTGCTGGTGACTCATTGGAAATAGTGTTTTTAGGAAATAACATACATTTGGATACTATTTTCAGATTTTTGTTACACTTTTAACCAGCCTACATCATTTCTTTTAGTTCTGAGATGGTGGTATTAGGGCTAACTTACCCAACTGGATTTTGTTTTGAGGCTGAAATAGTTGAATGGAAATTATGAAGGTATTTTACAGAGAATGTGGTCTGCGTTTGTTTTCACTTTTTCGTAGGAAAATATTGGAAAAACTTAGGAGGATTACAAAAGACCCAAAAGGTTTTAAAAAGAAGTTAAAGTAATTTTTACTGATGAAAAAGTTAATGCATTCTTATCATTTGGATGAACAAGTATAAAGAAGAAATTTGGATGAAAAAGTATAAAGAAGAAAGAAATCCATATTTAGCCACAGACAATCCTTATTAAGGTTTTAGTGTAGTTTGTTACATTGTTTTTCTCCATATACTTACATATTTTAAGATAGCCAAGATTTGGGGGTGTCTGTATACATACCTGATTTTGATAGCAGAAAATCTATAAAGTTGAGGTGTAAACAACTGAAATGACCTTTTAGAGAAGAAGCCCTGAAGCAGCTCTTGAGAACTTTTTCTTCCACCTGGTTTTCTGTATTCTTTTTTATTTCTTGTTTCCCTTCTTCCCCTACCTCTTAAGTGTTTCCCACATGAATCTAAAGTCACATCACTCCTCCTGGCTTCAAGTCCTGCAGGAGTTTCCTCAGACTCTCAGGCCTCCCATTTCCTTATGACTTCGTTGTCTCCACCAGCTATAAACTCTCACTTTAACTCTTCATCTGTTCGCATGTCTGAGAGTGTTTGAGGAGTCTTGGCATGTATACCATTTGCATAAATTAAGGCTGATTTATGCATTAATGAGGTTTAGTCATTTCATAGGTCAATAGCATACTACAGATTCTACCCTTTTTTAAAGCAAATCGTTTTGATCTTATGGTGGACTTTTTTTCCCTTTTTTGATTTGAAGGAGTATTTTGATTTTGTTTTGTCCCCCTTCAAAAGCAGCGTGGGCCTTTGGCTGTGCTTGTGGCTTTTAATAACACTGTTGTATTCTGCTTTTGAGTGTCTTACTGACTCAATTTTGCCCAGGCTTTAAGTAATTCTCTGCATGTTTTCTCAAAAAAAAAAAAAGAAAAGGAAATCATGTATTAACCCCTGGCATATTGTGTATTTATATCCTAGGGCTGGCACCGTGTTACAGAAGCCTTGAGTGCAGGCAGTCCCTTACACGTGAATGACCTGGCTGCTCTGGGCCTCTCTTTCTCTCCCCTCCACCAGCCCCTTTCCCAGGGGAAGGGGAGAGCCCCCACCTTCACTAAGCCCTTGCCGATCTGCGTGCTCCTCAAGGGTGTCTAATGCCAGTTCCCAGGATGCTCTGGGCTGCTTGCTTTGGTAGATCATTCTTAACCCATGGAGCAGATTTTGCAAGTTCTGTCAATGGAATAACAAAAAGGCTAAAGGGCCCATGAACAGATTCGCAGAGGGAAATGAGTGCTTTGAATACTCACTTTCTTGGAAGTTCAAATCATGGGAAAGCACATTTGGATCTGATCAAGGACTGTCCTTGAAGCTTTATGGAACATTGAAAACTCAGTTGTAGGAATTGCTCTACTGAGATTCTGTCTTCTTGTTTGTTTTTGTTGCAGGTGTTAATGTTGACTTTGCAAAATGATCCACCCACTTTAGAAACCGGAGTAGAGGATAAGGAAATGATGAAAAAGTACGGCAAGTCCTTTAGAAAATTACTTTCACTGTGTCTTCAGAAAGATCCTTCCAAAAGGTATGTCAGGCGTATGGGATGAGTCAGTGACCTGGTCCAAGTCATGACAGAGCTCTGTGGGTGGACGGGAGAGGCTGTGGGAAGGCTCAAGTGTCCTCTCATCCATGGGAAGTCCTGTTCTGGCCCCGATTACCAACCTGTTGGTGGAAGACAGCGTGGGTCCAAGAGCGAGAGAAGTGAGGATGGGGGTGCGCAGAGGGAAATTTTTAGAGTTAGTATGATTTGTTGTTTTATAAGTTGAGGGCTCTGTCACCCAAGGAAATGAAGTAAAACAGAAATCGTCAGTGGTACGTTCAGAAGCTGGGCTAATGCTCTGCACTCTGTGTGTGGGTTGAGCTGACCTCTGAGGAGTTGAATCTCCTGCTAGCTCTGGTCTGAACCAGGCAGAGCTATTGAATTTTGCATGAGCTTCCTTTGAGTTGCAGAACAAGTTCGTTGTGCTGTTTAAAAGATGATCAGTAAAGAAGATTAAGATTTTTACATTAGAAAGATTAATCACATAAACAGCAAATGGTTTTAAATTAACTTTAGTATTTCCTCTTTATTCTTGGGGTATTGCCCTGCCCTGGAGTGGATCTGTTTTCTCAGTTTGTTTCTTCCTTCTTGATTCCTGTGACTTAGAAATATCCTGGGTAGTGATAATAGAGCCCAGGGCCTCCACAGCTTAAAGGAAAACACGAATGACTGAACCACCCCCAGGCATTGCCTGGGTAGGGTCCCTGTGTAGGGCCCGTTGCATGCCACGCTGTCCTAACAGAGAGTGAATGTAGATTACACTCCTGCAGAGGCCTCTGAGAAGTTACAGCCTCGTCGCCTGAGGGTCCTATCTGATACTTACATTTTAAGACATAAATACTGGCTTTTCTTCTGCAACTTTCTTTTTCAGGGAAGGATTCCTTTATTTTTATTTTAAATTCTTGATGAAATTTAAGCCTTTCACCTTTACCCAGCTATCTACTGTTTGAGTAAGCCTACCCTTCTTTAGAGCAAACACCATTTCCATTATTTTACCCATTTGTAGCTACTTTATTCATTCTGTTACTTTTCACAGAATTTGCCTCGAATCTTTTCTGTATCTGTCACTTTTCCCTAGGAGTCGGCCCTAAAGACTGTGTACTATTAAGCATGTTGAAATTATTTATTGTAAAGGGGTGATTATTTTGTCACACCTGTAAACTACTTCTGCTTAAACATCTTGGTTACCCTTTACATTTGATCTGTAGGGCTTATTTTTCTTCCAAAGTTACACTGATCTTTTGTGGAGGTTACCTCTTCACTGTCTTGTTGGGTGAAATGCTCTTAGATTCTAATTTTGTTCTGGAACACTTGGTTCCTTCGCTTGTGTTTGGTATATCTCCACACATAAATTTTTGGCATCACCAAGACAAGGAAACAGAATTTGGTCCTTCCAAACCCAGTGGGCGAAGTGTAGGCATACCTTGTTTAATTGCACTTTGCTTTATTATGTTCTGCAGATAATGTTTTTTTTTTTACAAATTGAAGGTTGGTGGCAACCCTGTGTTGAGCAAGTCTATTGGTGCCATTTTCCAACAGCATTTGCTCACTCCTGTCTCTGTGTCACATTTTGGTAATTCTCTTAATATTTCAGTCTTTTGCATTGTTATTATTATATTTGTTTTGGGGATCTCTGATCAGTGATCTTTGATGTTTTGCTATTTTAGTTGTTTTAGAGCACAATGAACCGCACCCATGCAACTTGGCCAACTCAACTGATAAATGTGTGTGTTCTGGCTGTCCATGGACTGGCCTTCCCCCATCTTTCTCCCTCTCCTCAGGCCCGCCCCATTCCCTGAGACAGAACAATATTGAAATTAGGTCAATTTATAACACTATAATGGTCTCTAAGTGTTTAAGTGAAAGGAATAGTTGCACTCCCTCACTTTAAGTCAAAAGCTAGAAATGATTAAGCTTTGTGAGGAAGGCAGGTCAAAAGCTGAGACGGGCTGAGAGCTAGGTCTCTTACATCAAACAGTTACCAAGCTGTGAATGCAAAGGAAAAGCTCTTGAAGGAAATTAAAAGTGCTGTTTCAGTGAGCACGTGAATGATAAGAAAGTGAAGCAGCCTTATTGCTGTTATGGAGAAAGTTTGAGTGGTCTCTGGAGGGAAGATCAAACCAGCCACAGTATTCCCTTGAACCAAGATTAATCCAGAGCAAGGCCCTAACTCTCTTCAATTCTATGAAGGCTTCAATTCAAAAAGCAACAGAGGGAAGGAAGCTACAGGAGAAATGCTGGAAGCTGGCAAAGGTTCGGTCCTGAGGTTTAGGGAAAGAAGCGTCTCCATGACATAAAAGTACGGGGGAAGCAGCAACTGCTGATGGAGAAGCTGCGGCGAGTTACCCAGAAGATCCAGCTCAGGTCATTCATGAAGGTGCAACACTAAACAACAGATTGTTAATGTAGACCCAACAGCTTTCTATTGAAAGAAGAAGCCATCTAGGATTTTCATAGCTGGAGAGGAAGAGTCAATGCCTGGCGTCAAAGCGTCAAAGGACAGGCTGGCTCTCTTGTTAGAAGCTAATGCAGTGAGTGACTTAAAGTTGAAGCCAGTGTTCACCGACCATTCTGAAAATTGTAGGGCTCTTAAGAATTACGGTAAGTCTACTCCTCTTGTGCTTTATCAATGGAACAATGAAGCCTGGGTGACAGCATATCTGTTTGCAACATGCTTTACTAAATATTTTAAATGCACTGTTGAGACCTACTGCTCAGAAAAAGAGATTCCTTTCAAAATATTCCTGCTCATTCACAGTGCACCTGGCCACACAAGAGCTCTAATGGAAAGTTGTTTTCCTGTCTAACACAATATCTGTTCTGCAGCCCATAGATCAAGAAGTCATTTCGACTTTTAAGTCTTATTGAAGAAATATATTCTGTAAGGCTATAGCTGCCATAGATAGTAATTCCTTTGATGGCTCTGGGCAAAGCCAGTTGAAAACCTTCTGGAAAGATGCCATTAAGAACATTTGTGATTCATGGGAAGAAGTCAAAATACTAACATTAGCAGGAGTTTGGAAAGAGTTGGTTCCAGCTTTCATGGATGACCTTGAGGAGTTCAAGACTTCAGTGGAGGAAGTCACTGCAGATATGATGGAAATTGCAAGAGAACTAGAATTGGAAGTGGAGCCTGAAGATGGGACTGAATTGCTGCATCTCAGGATCAAACTTGAATGGATGAGGAGTTGCTTCTTATGGGTGAGCAAACAAAACAGTTTCTTGAGATGGAAGCTACTCCTGGTGAGGATGCTATGAAGATTGTTGATGACAACCAAGGATTTAGAATATTCCATAGTGGAGTTGATGCAGCAGCAGGTCTGAGAGGATTGACCCCAATTTTGAAAGAAGTTCTACTGTGGGTAAAATGCTGTCAAACAGCATCGCCTGCTACACAGAAATCCTTCGTGAAAGGGAGAGTCGATCCACGCTGTACGCTTCATTGTTGTCTTAATTGAAAAAATTGCCGGGGGCACCCAGCCTTCAGCACCCACCTGCTGCCGATCAGTCAGCAGCCCTCGGTATGGCAGCAAGCCCCTCCATCAGCAAAAATTTATGACTCCCTGAAAGTTTAGATGATAGTTAGCAATTTTTAGCCAGGAAGTGCTTTTTCATTAAGATATGTACTTTTTTTTTTTTTTAGATATAATGCTTTTGTATACTTAATAGACGACAATATAGTGGAACCATAACTTTTATATGTGGTGGGACTAAACCATTCATTTGGGACCTTTGTTGCAGCATTCGCTTAATTGCTGTGGTCTGAAAGCAAACCCCATGCATCTCTGAGGTGTCCCTGTGCTTGTCTTCCCTTGGCACTAGGTTATTACCGATGGTCTTGGCTCTTCTCAAACTAGTTGCGATGCCACCTAGTGGTGGTGCCGTATAATGTTGCACAACTCAAGCACTTTCTGTAGGGTTTAATGATATAACAATATATTTCTTTAGGTGATTTGTAATTTGGTCAAGATAGATTAGATCATGATACATTTTATATATATATAAGCTATATATATATAAAAACCTAATACAATTGAAATAACAATTTCAATAAGAAATAACAAACCGTCCTTATTTCTTAAATAATCTTGAAAGTCTTTCCAGGCTTTATTTATTATATGAGCTCAAATATCAGGGTCCTGCCACCCCACCAAGAAGTAAAAATGAAAAAAATCTTTTAGAAAGGAGCCATACACTATATATTCAAATTCTTAGTATTTCCATCAGTGTTCTCTTAGTAACGGTATTGATTTACAAAGTATTAGTCGTTTAAGGACTCCTTCAGATGTTCTCTGTGTACCATGATGTGTCTTCACTGTTGTGCAGCTGTCCTCTCTAATAAAGAGTTAGAGAATGGTAGTGGAGCACAAACTTTTCCAGGTCGGTCTTTCTTTTAGTGACAAGGCATGGATGTGGGAAGTTTGGGGGGAAAAAAATTCATGAAATGTGAGGGTGGAAGAAAGCAATACTGTTGAATTATTTGTTATATAAGATACAATTTTAAGGCAGCCATTCATTACTGAGTTAATAAGTAAACATTGAGTTGCTGCACAATTCTGAAAGAAACCATGAATATTTCCTGTCTTCTCTGCCTTTGCTTATGTTGCCTAAGGGTTCTTCCTCTTCCTCCGTCCCCCTTCTACCTGTCCTTCAACACTTAATTCAAAGGCCCCATCTTTGTAGAGCTGGGTACATTTGGGTGAGATTCCTAGCTCTACTTTATCATCCTTTGCAGGACCTAGTTTCCTTGTCTGTAAAATGGGCCCAATAACACCTATTTCATAGGATTTCTGTGAGGCTGGAGTGAGGTAATGTACTTGGTTGAGATAGCACAGTGCCTGGAGGTTCCTAACAATTCAGGAAATTGGGACCCTGGCCATTTGTTATTTGCCTTTTCTCCCTGACCTAGTGGAGATATTGCAAATTTGAGTTTTCTTATACTATGTTAGAAGATGCATCTCTGTTATAGTATGGACAAGACATATCTCTTGTAGCACTCATCACACCATGTCTATTTACTGACTCACACATCCAGTTTCCCATCAGTGTGTAAGTGTTTTAGAAGGAGAACCTGTGTCTCTTATCTCTGCATCTTTGAATCCACAGTGTCTAGTGTGTAATACACACTCTGGTATTTTCTCAAAAACTGGAGACAATGAGATCACCATTTGGAGATAATTTGGACTCTGAAAAGAGTTTCAGAGACAAACCAGGTTCTCCTGGGTTCAGGAGTTAATTTGTGCAAGATTTCTGATCCTTGTATTTATTTCTGTTGCCTGCACGTAAATCACCTACTTATAATCTGAAAACAGTTGACTGGTATCCAAACTCCGGTTTCGCTGAGTACCTTTTTAGCGATGAATGAAAGCATATCATAGGGGAACAGTGGCCAGGACAGAGTCGCCCTTATATGCAGGAGCCCTCCGGCTAGTTGAGGAGGAGCTGGGCTTTTTGCAACCTTGAGAGCTCATGGAACTTACCTAATAAGAGAGAGCTGAGCTGGAGCTGTTTGCCTCATCCAAGTCTGTGCTCTGCTTTGGCAAAAAGATGAAGAGTTGCTTATATTTGCATACAGAACATTTTGCTATTCCTTGGGAAAAAAAATGAGCCTTAATCTTGTAGAACTTCCTATGGGTGGCAACTATAAAAGGAACCAGCATTTTCTTGGAGCAGCAAGGGTTGGATGCTGCACAGATAAGTCCATTAGAAATGAATGAAATGTAAATATTTCTTTTGGGGGAGGGGAGGCGTTATAAAATGCAGCTCTGCCTGAGGTCAATGAGCTGTTAGAAATTTATAATGCAAATTGTAGAACTGTTTAAACTGAATCATACTCCTCTTTTGAAAATTATTTTATGTCTCAGTGGACTTTGGTTCATTCATATGTATTAACTGAATCCTTTAAGAGGTTTTCTTCTGAGAATGTTGGTACTTAAAGACCATTGCATTGTTTTTAAGGATTTAAAACTGAGTCATCTTTCAAAGCCTAGACCATTATCTTGCTTGCTGGTATAGCATTTTAGTTGTTCTTGTAAAGCAGTGTTTGTACTTATATTACATTGTATTTCTTGGCAATTGTTAGCAGCCCTGTATGACATAAGTGTGCTTGCAAAATTACTTCTCTTGTCATAAGTACTCAGGTAGCTAAGAGGCAGGCAGCGCTGAGGGTTCCGCATTAACCCCTCACTGCTGGTCGCTATAGCATAAAATGCAAACTAACAAACATGCAAACAAAACACAAACCAAGGTCAGATGGGCAGTATTTGCCTCATATTTTCCTGTACTTTCTGTTCTGTTGTTCCCTCACTCATTTTCTTCATTCTTCCAGTTCCATTTTGTTACACTTTCTTATGTAGGATTTTACTCCAACGTGTAGTTGAGCACGCCAAGTACCTGCTATTTAGTTCTTCTCTGTATGGAGTAGAAATTGCCTATTATTTAACATAAATATGAAGCCTATAAAAAAGGATGTCACTTCTTTCAGTGATTTCTTATTTTTTACGTCATTGTGTTTCTATATTTTTGATGAAGACTGAGACTAGAGAATACAGAGAAAGTTTTCTCCGCAGCATGCTTTTCCCCTTTACAGTTTTGCTTGCTGCAGAGATGACCTTGCTGGGGAAGGGAGAGTATTTTCCCAGCTCTGTATCTCCAGGTATGTCCAGCATTTCCCAGCCTTCTTTTCTCATGGATCCTACAATGGCCCCTCCGTGCAGAAGGAGGAGGCTGCAGGCGGCCGTGCAGAGAAGGGGAAGTATTTGGCTCTCCGCCTTCGTGCCTCCATCGCGCACAGACTTACGAGTCTTTCATTTTCAGTGCAGCATTCGCCAGTTCCCTACTCTTCTGAATCGATGCTTAGGATTTGGGGCTGACTGAATCTCGCGCCAGAGGAGCTGTGGGAAGTCCAGGAGTGTCCAGTGGCCTTACTTGTACCCCATGTTTGATTATGGCATGAAATCGAGCTAGTTTTCTGGTCTGCGCTAGGCATTGGGGATACAGAAATGAATACTGCGTGTTTCCTGTCTTGGAAAAGCTTCTAACCTAGTGGGGAGGAGACAGGGAGACATGGGAATAGGTAATTATAGAATGCGAGTGTGGGGAGGTTGGTGTGTGAGCGCCAAGTGGGGAGCGATGAGTCCTCCTCGCAGGAGCTGGGGAAGGTGTCTCTGAAGCTGGGTGGCATTTCGGTTGGCTCTTGACTGATGCAAAGGCTGCGCCAGTTGGTTACAAAACATTTTAAAGCAAGAAAAGCAGTGTGTGTATTTTCGTGAAAGAGTAAGAGGTGGGTGAGGATGTTAGGTAGTTGGCGTATAGCATTCACGTGGCGTGTGGAGAGAAGGGAGGCTGGAAGGGTCGGTAGCGTGGCTAAGAATTGGGTTTTGTAGATGCTGAATCTGTCTGGAGCAGTGGAGGCGATGAAAGAGAGAAGTGGTGGAAAGACTAGCTGGGGGGCTTTTGTAACTGTATTGGCCAGAGGTGAAGAGGGTGGCCTTGAGTTCTGTAATCGTCTTGATTTTCTTGGGTTTCTTTTCACTTAAAAAAAATGAAGTTGAAGTTATTTTGTATGCCTCTTGGTTTTTAAAATTTTGTTTCACATTGTGAGATACCAGACATGACCCCAGGCCTTGCCCAGTTCCTTGTATAAGGTTCTGCATGTTCTCTGAGTCGAGAGGGTAGTGGCACTCCCTCTGCTTCCACCCAAACACAGTGCCAATGTTTGCCTGTTTGGGGTCCCTCTTGCCATCTAGCAGTGCCCTCGAGCTCTTCTCTGCTAGGTTTGAGGTTGTTAAAGGTAGTAGTTCCGTCTGTCATATTCACTATAGTAAGTCTAGCCCCTGGCATCAGGCCTGATTAATAGTAGATGCTCATTAAATGTTCACAGAGAGAATGGAGGGATGAATGTGGAGTAGCTGGAGGCCAGAAACATTCTGATAGTCAGTAAGAGTTACATTAAAATAACAGCCCAAGTTAAATCATGTATAACAGTTGTGTCCTTTTTGGTTTTAGTGCCTAACAAGGTGCACATCTGTGAATCCGAATGAGCTGAGAGGGTGTGTGGCACACTAAATGTAAACCATGCCCCCTTGTTGTTTAGACCTTTATTTACTCAAAGCCATTAGCACTTAGCAGCTGGTCACCACGGTGGCTTGGGCTCTTTGTCAGGTTCCTGTCACCAGTGTTCCTCTTGAAATTGAGGAAAAGAGTGATAATACTTTAACTAGGAAATTTCTTTGCACAGGAATAAAGTTTATGACCCCGGTAGACTTAACATGCTTTCTAAAGTGATGCACTTTATGAAGTTTCCTAGTTCCAGAGCAGCGGATTCCAATCTTTTCAAGTATGAAGACTCTTTTTAAATGGGCACCCCCAAGGCATAGCATTATGTGTACTTCTGGTCATCAATGGAGAGAATACTGAACGAGACTCAGTAATGCTTCCCTCCCCCCATTCTAAAAATTTTTTATTATGAAAAACTTTAAACATACAGAAAAGGTAAAAAAAAAAATAGTACAGTGTTTACTTCTATACCACCACCTAGATTCAACAAGTACTCACATTTTCTATGTCTGCTGTATCTATGTATCTATATTTTATTTGCTAACAGTTTGAAAGTAACAGACTTAATACTTCAGCCTGCATTCTTTACAAATAAAGACATGTTCCTACATAACCACAGTACTTTTCCACACATGAGAAAATGAGCGGTGATTTCCTAAAATTGCCTAATACCCTGGAGGATTCACATATCTTTATTTCCAACTGTCTTTTGTAGTTTCTTTACTTTCCCCCTCAGATGCAGGATTCGGGCAAGGGTCATGCGCATTTGGTGGTGTTTCTTGAAGTCTGTCTCCGTCTAGGACAGTTCCCTCGCCTCTGGTCACTGACTTTTTGAAGAGATGAGGCCAGTTGACTTGCTGCCTGCCCTATACTGTAGATTCTTCTGATTCTTTCTGCATGCCTGCATTTTTTTAGAAGGAACTTTGATAAAGGAAGCTATTCTCTATGGAAGAATGCCGGTTAATAAAAATAGAGAAGGGATGATTGCAGTAGGAAATCAGTATTCTGCTACCTCCTATGGAATACTTTTTTAAGACAGAGATGCTACAACCATTGGGTGATAGGTCTCAGGGAATAGGACATTCACACAATGCCAGAGTATTTCTGGACAGAATGCTTGCCAGTTGGAGAGGGGAAAATAGACTCTTACAGTGGGGAGGTCTTGGGCCTGGGGATGAATTGGTTAAAGTTAGCATTACTCCAGTTAAATAACCTCACTGTGTATGCCTCTAATATGCTTCAGGAAGAACTGTACAGCATATCATCTATCAAATATTCTTTTCCCAAGGACTTGGTTGAACCTAATCAAGCCTTGAGACCTAACTCTCAGTTTATAGAAGGTAGAGGGTAGAAGAGCAGGTTAAGTGACACCATCAGGATATAATCAGACCCATCCAGTAATGCTTTTAAGTGAATTTGCATTTTATTAATCACCATCACATTTACTTTCCCCTGAAAAACAGTCATCCATGTACACTTGCGATGGGGTTACTCAGAGCTTGCACACAGGATATGTGGACCCTTTGCAGTAACTGTCACTTTGGGGGAGTCACAGAACAACAGCAGACTGTAGTTTTCTGTAACAGGGTCATATTGCATCTTATACGGCTTCTTAATAAATACAGGAATTTAGCTCACAGACGTGTCAGTCTGCCACCTTTTAGAAACAGTGAATTTGCTCAGTAAAGTGTAAGGAAGAAGGACGGAAAATTGATCCTGCCCCACATATTTAACCTACAGGAGTTTATGAGTCTTGCAGCAGAGATGTTTGGAAAGAACCAGAAAGTTGGCACCCTTTAATTGGGTGCCGCTCATGATTGATTTAGGTTCTGGTTTTGCTGTTCCTAAAACTGGTCTTCAGAAATACTCTAGGATTGAGTCATTTCATCAAGGCCGTGTAATTATTGAGTGGTCATTGTTTCACTCTAATTTATTATTGATCTTTCAGGCCCACAGCAGCAGAACTTTTAAAATGCAAATTCTTCCAGAAAGCCAAGGTAACATGTTTAAAAACCCAAGTAAATCTGCTATTTTGAAATCACTGTGAATTTCTATTATCATATTTGATGTTAAACTGTGCGGAATATTTGTTTTGCAGAACAGAGAGTACCTGATCGAGAAGCTGCTTACAAGAACACCAGACATAGCCCAGAGGGCCAAGAAGGTGAGTGTCGTCCGTCAGCCCTGGCGACCGAGGGGCTGCTGCCCGCCGGGGACCTGAGGCCCGTCGATAAAAGGGATTTCCACGTACTCAGGATGTGTTATTTAGAGGTTATCTGCTTAGTGATTACTTCAGATACCTGCATTTTTGCCTTTTGGTGATCTCAGCTTGCTATTATGTGTTTGGGTGTGGAAACAACGTGAAACTCAAATGTTTTCATTTTTCCATTTATCAGCTTTGCTCAAAGAAGGTCAGAGGGGAGGGGATTGTAATGAGATTTAAACACTGAGAGGTAAAATATCCTTCGCCTGCATTTTACAGCCATTTTTTAAACAGTTTGAAATGACAAAATGAAAAAATTTGTTTTTAATGGTTATTTTCAGCATCTGTAGGATACAGTTTTTGTCCTTATCAAAGACGTATGGCCCCCATTGTAGTCTACCTTATATTAACTAAGTTATGTTAATGATTACCTGAAAAACTTTCCATTCTAGGTTTTAGATTTTTAAAATAGTATGTATGTTTGTGTGTATTTATTTATGTATTTATCCAGAGTTTTACTTATTTGTAGTTACTGATTCCATTATGGTATGAAACCTAAAACAGTTTAACATCTGGTTTGGTTTAGTGTGCTTTTAAAATTGTATTAGCAATTTATAATTAAAAATATTTATGTAGTCATGGATTTAGAAAGGGATGTCCTTTTTTTCCTGTTTTTACAGTTAATACAGGGAAAGCTGATAACGAATCTTGAGTAAACAAAATATCAAAGAAATATTTGTTAGAGGTTTCATCTCATTATCCTTAGGTTAAGTAACTTTGAGTGTTAACTTCCAGACATTGCCTTTTCTAAAACATAGCTGAAATGCATTTAGCCAATGCTTTTGAATTGCTTTTAAAACAGACTTTCAGAAGTGATCTGCTTGTGCAGGCATTGAGCAGGTCTCCTGTACCAACAGGATTCTTTGGGGTGGGCTGGTGGCTGGGCTGTGGGTCCAGGCTGGGGATGGGGGACTGCTATGGTGAACGCAGAGACCTGAGCCAAGGTTGGTCTGTTTGCTTTTAAAATTGTAAAAGAGACCTGAGGGAAAGGGAAGGCTTGGCAGGTGGTCCATCAGAGTAGCCCGTCCCCAGGGGCAGCACAGAGAGGCTAAAGGGTCAGTTTGAGGCACAGCAGGACCAGTATTTGAGGGCTTCACACCAAAGGCTAAGGGAGGAGCCTTGGGGGTATTGGAGTCTAGCTTTGGGGGTATTACGGGGTCTTTTGATCAGAAATGTCAGCCGAGCTAAAAAGCCATTAGAAAGCCATTAGCTTGTGGAGTTTGTGTCCTCAGAGAACATTTATTTTTTTCCTGTCTCTGCTGTCTTTGCTAGAAGTTTCATCAGATCTCATCCTGTAACTGTTCCCTGAGAGGGGCTTTTTCAGGCCTGCTTGCTCCCCAGGGCTTTACCTTCACCCACCTAGGTTCTTTCTCCAGCCTCTCCAGGGCAGTGATTCTGAACGGTTCGCCTTCCCTCCCAAACCTCACCTCCCTATGCCCTGTGTCTCTCTCTGAGTCATCTGGCCTCAGAACACTGGGATTATTTTTATATTTGAGACCTCCTCCCTCCCTTGTGTGGCCACCTGATCGCTCTCCACGTTTCCCTCTGCAACACTGCTGGGGATGTTTCCCTCCCATTTTCACTGGAGAATTGCAGGAGATGTCTCACTGTTCTCCCTCCATCCCTCCTTTCCCTTCTGTGTCAGGCACTCCCACACGGTTGAACTTTCTGATCATGTCTCTTAATTCCTCCAAAGTGGCTCCCAAAATTAAAGAAAAACAAGCACAGGAGCAAATAAAGGGGGTTAAAAAAAAGGGTTCCTATCAGATGAAGGCCAAACTCCTTAGCCTTGGATTCACGCACCATTTCAACTTTCAGCCTTATATTCTAAACTCAGCTATAGTTCCCCAAACCTAACCCAGGCTTTACTTTTGAGTCTTCCATCTATTTGAGAAAATGAAGAATCTGTTTGGGCTCTGACTTTTTTTTCTTTCTTTAAAAAAACATTTAAATTATTTGTTACACATTAATGTGCTGTACATTCCAAATCCCATTTTGCATGTAAACACTAAGCAGCTAGAGTTGGGGGAGACATGATTTTTTTCCATCCGTGTCTCTGTCGCTTACCTGCTCCTTGATTTTAGACTTAACCCTCGGGGCTCGTTTTCATCATCCATCCCTTCAAATGAGAAGTAGGGGTAAAGGGAGAATAGACATGAGCTCTTTCAGCAACTTGTAGAAAAGAGAGTGGCCCGAGGTAGTGTTACTCTGGCTCTCCAGCTGTGTTCCTGTCCTATTCTTGTTTTAAGGTGCACCTTAACTGTCAGCTACATTCCACATCTGCCCAGAGGTTCTGTGGGAGGCATGCTGAGCAGAACATCAATCACACTGTGTATCTTGTACATAGTAAGTGCCCGCAGATGTTTTCTGACTCAGCAGACACATATGCATACGTGACCACAGGAAGGCCATGTGACACTTTCTCACTGGCCAGAACCCCAAATACTTGGCATACACTTGTTCCTGGGAGTCCTGTTAATAGCAAACATCCCTCCTTCCCTGGGGCTCCTGATGGTAGTAAAAACCGGTGCTGTTCTTTTTTTTTTTTTGAGAAAAAAGAACAAGCCTTCTCTGCAGGCTTGGCTGCCAGGAAGTAAATATTGGTTTAATCACCATGTGCATTAAAGGCCTTTGCTGTAGGGTATCTTTGCTTGTTTTAGGTTCTTACAGTGTCTAAGTAAATTAAGATAAAAGTGGTTCTGGGGGGCCTTATTTCTGTCTTCGCGTCATTGTCTGCTCATGTCTGGACTTGTCTTTGTGGACATCGGCTCAGCTGCTTCCTTCCCGTTTGCTGTGATGCCTCCCAGTTGGTCGTGTTCTGGGGTTCTGCTGTACATTTGTTCCTCAGAGGCCGCTTGTTGATGTTGGTCCTTTGGATTTTGTCTACTCTGTTGTTTCTAAAACAGAAACAGACAGTCCATTGATAGACCAGTGTTTCCATGAAAACTGGGCCTGCTGACCCAATTCTGGGCATTTACACAACCTTGTTGATTGGAAATTTATTGTCATAAGCACCAGTCTCTGCTTCTCCTCCCTTATGGTAAACAGCGTCCAGAGATGTTTTCCAATAGCCATTTATCTTCAACTTGAATAATTATCATATTCGGGAGAGAAAGGGGCTGGCGCGGTAGCGGCTCTCGGGAGGCCCCGGGAGCCCGCAGGAGCTGTCCTCCGGCGCCAGAGAGGTGCAGCCCCTCATGTTCAGATTCAGTGACATCGTGAAGCATCCGTTGGGAGCCACATGATTCCACGGAAGCAGGTGGTCGTATTTTCATGTAGACCGACTCCTCTAAATCAGGAAACAAATACTAAAAGAAAAGAAACAGACTAGTGTGGCTTCCCTGATAATTTAGTGATATAAAATGATTTTTGTGTGTGTGGTAATCGTAGACATTAAGGATGTTTGTTTTCTTCCTGGAGGCAGAGTATTTTGTCCATTCTGAGTTCTCTGGCTGACAGAGACTGGGGGGTATTCTTCATTTTCTTCTGCCTTAATTTTTCTGTCTGTGAAATGGCAGTTCTGTCTGACTTGAGGCATGTGGTAAGGGGCGATGAGAAATTTGCACAAGACAGTGTGTAAACTCTAAATGAGAACCTGATAACAATGACCATGAAAACGAGGTTCAGATTGGTGAACCTTACTTTTTCTCTCCACCTACCCTTTCTTTTCACTTAACCTTGCACATGAGAAGAGAAGGCTTCTTAGCCATTCCTCCTTATGTGCTGTCTGGGGGCCTGTCTCCAGCCATCTTGTAGGGTTTGAGCGTTTGACCAGGTGGTGTTCCCCCATTGATGGATTCGCTGGGTGGGGAGAGCAGAAGTCATTTTGCTAAACTTGACTGCAGATGGTCAAGGCTGTGCGTTTTCTGTAGCATCTCTGTGCCTATGTCAGTGGTATCTCTGCTTTATCAGTAATGTGAACCTTGCCTCATCACATTCACACTCACAGCTGTAACTGTCTGTGGCTAAAACCCACCCATGGCGGGACAGGGACAAAGGGCTAGTGACCACACAGATGTCTAAATGCCACGTGCTTGGCCAAAAAGCACAGTGGCCAGACAAGGGGCAAGGTGGGGAAATGTAATACACAGTTCTCCTATTGCGGTTGCCTTTGTTTTCATGGAAGTAGAATCACTGGAGGATTTTTGTTTGCAAATTTTTAATCATGCAATTGAGAAATTAGAAATGGTTAGTCATTATTGGAAGGAGGAAAAGGATATTGTATCATTGCTGCATTTGTAGGGAACCATTGTGAAGTGGAAAAAACGAGGACGGTATTTGTGGGTCCCAGAATTTCTTGTATTAGGCTGTAAGACTGGCTTCATATGAAGGACCCAAGGTATTGGCTTCGTTTAATCTCCTGTGTGCATAGGGATAAATGGATGGGAATATTACAGTTAACTTTTATTTAATACTTAGTATGTGTTCATAATGTGTCCTTCCTATTTTTACTTTTTTATTTTGAAATAACTTAAGACTTAAAAAAAGTTAGAGAAACAGTACAATTTCTGTACATATTTTCTCTTGAAACACTGCAAAAGACATGATGCCTTTTATCCTTAAGTATGCTTCAGTGTGTATTTTGTAGACACAAGACATTCTCTTACACAACAGAATAATTATCAAAATCAAGAAATTATCAAAATCCAACACTGACACAATAGTATTTAATTTTTGGATCTTCATGACAATTTTGCCAGTTTTGCCGCTACTCACTTATCTGGTCCAGGGTCCGGTCCACAGTCATTGAGTTGTTTGTCTGCATTAGCCTCCTGTAATCTGGGTAGTTTTCCTTTTTCTCTCTCAGCTGTGCACTGTTGAAGAGTACAGGCCAGTCATTCTTTAGGGTGGTCCTCAGTTTGGGTCTGTCTGGTAGTTCCTTATGATCAGGTTCAGGTCACGCATTTTTGCACAGGAACGCCTTGGCAGTGGTGGTGGCCTCCGTGTACCAGCTTAAGAGGCACGTGGTCTTGATTTGTTCCTTGACTGGTGGTAGTAACTCGGGTCATGTGCTTACAGTGGGGGCTGCCAACTGCTTCTCTGTAAACACAATTACTTCTTAGTACGAGGGGTTCACTGATATTGCAGGTTTTCATTATACTGAACATTAACAGGTAAAGTATTCTTATGCCCAGGGTCATAAGCTGTTTTTCAAGGGAACATTTATGCCTTCTGTCACGATGGCTGTACACTCCCAGGATGCTCATTATCGGACTCCCCTATTTTTTCCGAGCAGTCTTGCTGACAGGGAGCGCCCTGCCGACATGTGTGCTGAGGTGTAGGCAGGCCCTTGGAAGGACTTTGCTCCAGCCTGCGGGCCCGGTGGGGAAGCTGCAGTGCACTGCCTGACGGCCCTGAGCCCCGTCTCAGTGGAGCCACACATGACGTGTGCTGCCCTGGGCATGAGACCTGACCGGGGCGGGAGGTCTGCCACCCGGTGAGCGCTCCGCCCTACAGCAGCCACCAGAACTGTCATGTGAACAAGGAGAAGGGGGGTGGTTATTGTGGCCACCAAAGATGGGCCTTTTGGAAGTACATGGTCAAGCAGGGAGTGAGGGACGTCCAGGTAGCAGGCGTGCTGGGGGTGTGTGACGGAGGCTGTGTCTGTGACGCTGTTACCTCGGCTGCAGAGGAGGGAAGCCCAGGGAAGCCTACGAGGTGAAGGAAAAGAACGCCAATCGTGAGTCCATCGCTGCGGCCTCCTCCTCGGCCTTCAGGTCTTCTCTTCTGCCCCATGGCGGTGCTGGCTGCGGTGGGAGCCAGGCCTCCCCTGTGGCAGCGAGGCCTCTCTCCCCCTGAGAAGGGCAGGAGTGTGTTTGTGGAGACTGAGAGTAGTAAGAACTCAGCTGACACACGGCGGCTGTTCTTCTGCAGCGTCTGGATGACTTCCCCATCTGCTCCCTCCTCTCTGCTCTGCCTTTCGCCCCCAGCGAGGTGCGGCAGGCGTCCCTGCCGTGACCAGGCCTCGCAGGTGGCAGGGGGCAGGAGCGGTGAGTTGGCCAGAGTCACAGGCAGTTCTTATTCCCCGGCCTGCCCTTGTTCCACAGACATCTCCGGGGAAAGGAAGGGGGAGGAAGCGTCTGTGGATGCAGAGGGCAGGCAGGCAGGCGGTGCGAAAGCCGGGAAGCCGGGTACACGCGTCATTCTCCAAGCAAGCAGGTGACACGTAGGAGCGGGCACTCCGGTGCTGTAAGCGTCCTGGGGGAGCCCGGAGGCTGGCAGGGTTCGCCGCTGTGGGGGGCATAAGGCGAGACTCGTCTTTCTGTGGGGAATCCAGTGCAGGCATCCCAAGACAGAAAACTCAGGGACGAGCAGTATAAAAGCTTTGGAATTTGGGCGTAGGATGTGTTTTATGGGGATGGGAGGGGCCCCGGAGCTGGTAGAAGGGGCAGCTTGGGGAGGGGAGAGAGGACTGGGCGCACCTTCTTGTGCACCTGGACGCACCGTGCTGGGTGCTTGGTTTCCATCCACTGGGCGACTGCCGCCTTCCAAGTCCTTCGTGACTCCCCAGTAGCAGGCCTTCCGTTTTGTTCCAAGTCTGCCCAGTAGAGGGCAGCGGTGGGTTTTAACCCCCTGCGGCCCCAAAAGGCAAACTGAGTTGATGAGCGAGATTTTGTTGACGGTCCAGATTTGGAGTGCAAGGATCCTTGGCGCCTCTCCCCCTGCGCCGTGATGCCCGGGCACCCTCCTCCGCTGAGCTGTTTGTTCACTGGGCCCAGGCGGAAGGGTGGTGGTTTAAGTACTTCTCATGATTACTCTTTTCATCTTAAATTATATTTTTATTAATAAAAGTCATATATAACATTTGTATTTTAAGTCGTGTCAGAAACAAAAATCTCAACTGTGGCAATGGAATTGGAGAGCTTCTGGTGTTCCGTCATCAAATTAGTAAATGTTCTGGGTGGTGGCAGGCTGTTCCCAAAAAGCTCTTGATTCCTGCCCCTCCACTGAGAGCCAGGTGAACAGGGGAGGGAGGGGCAGGGGTACCTGCCAGCTGTGAAGGAGAAGGGCACAGCCCACCACACATGGCCGACCACTCCTGTGAAATACTCCCGGTGGTCCAGCAAGGCGTGGGCGTGCACATTCTCTGGCTGCTCCGTGTTTTCTCCTTCCTCTTCTTTACAGGCGACCATAGGTGTTGGTGACACACCTGATCGAGGAGCTCTCAGGACTGTGTGGTTGAGGATGTTATTTTTCCCAGCGCAGAGAGGAGTTGACGGGAGAGGTTAACGTTATTGGCCTAACTGGGTCTGTAACAGGGACAGATGTTCTCAGAGTGTAAGCTCACTGGCGTTTTCGTTGTTTTAAAATGTTAAGTACATTGTTTTTAGTCAGTTTAGACTGTGTAGTTCATTTGGTCTGAAAAGTGCCTTTGGTCACTAGGGGGTGCTATTAGAACAGTTCATTTCCTCCAAAAAACTGGACAGGAACTGTGTCCTATATAAAATCCCTTGTGGCCATAGATTTCTTCCTCTTGCATTGTGCCTGCTTTAAGGAGTCTGGACTGGGGTTTGTGCTGGAGGTGAATTAGGTTCATGGCTTTGCTGACGAGAGATCAAGGGAGGGGAGCATCACAGTCATAAATTACTTTCAGTTCTGCTGGTGAATTGAGTTGAAAATGCACATATTCTGGGTAAGTGGTCTCTTTCTGGTGACATTGATTTAGAACAGAAAGGACCCACTCTGGAAATTGTGATTTGCTAATCCTTAAGGTGGAGCCCAGCGATACCATCAAGGGCATGACGGCCAAGATCCAGAATAAAGAAGGCATCCCTCCCTCCCGACCAGCGGAGGCTCATCTTTGCTGGCAAGCAGCTGGAGGATGGCTGCACTCTCTCTGATGACAATATGCAGAAAGAGTCGACCCTGCACCCGGTGCTCCGTCTGAGGGGCTGCTGTTAATTCTTTCAGTCTTGCATTCTTAGGGCCCAGTGATGGCATTACTCTGCACTCTTAGCCATCTGCCCCAATTTAAGTTTAGAAATTACCAGTTTCAGTAATAGCTGAATAGCTCGTTTTCTCAATAGCTGTTCAAAATATTTAATAAAGGTTTGCTTGCATTTAGGGGCAATGACTTTATTTTCAGATTGAGGTATCTTTTAAAGACACCGGTTGCTTAAGAGAGTTCTTAAACTTTTATAGATCTTGGCGATCCGCTTTCAGAAATTTGAAATTATGATACACATTCTGGAAATATTGTTAGAGATACTATTTGTACAACTTCGTTTATAGAGAACTGCTTATTTCCTCTTACTAGAAATGAATGAGCAGACTCAGTGGCCATATTTCATATCTAGTGAGATTCTTGAGATCTGCTTGTTCAAATGCAGTATTAGCTTCTTTTTTTGCCTTTGGGAAATTTGCTGACTTTTTATAAACCTTGTGTGCATCAGCGAACTTTGAAACTTAATGGGCATAGTGTGCCGAGAAGTCCCCAGCTGGCTGCTCACCCAGTGTTCACTGCGCATCACCTGTGTAATATGCAGGGTGCTGGCTGCCATTAAGGTGCTTTGCCTTTCTCCACCTTTCCAGCTCACCCTCATAACTAGCACACCATTTCTTTTAAAAGTAATATACCATGAAAAATGGAAAGGAATTTGGCTGTAGTTGTAGAAAGCTAGTGTAAAGAGTTAACAGATGCCTTTTTGATCATGTCAAAAATCTTCCTGTCAATTATAGGGTAAGTTCCCACTTCCTGCTCCTGATAGGATGAGGCCCACGTCACTTGTTGGCAAGGTCCATGTAAGGCTCCCACGCTCTGTGATCGGGCTGTCTCTCCAGCTGTTTGACACCTCACTCTTGACACACCCTTCTGGAATGACCAGTTCTACTGTCCTGCCAATGAACTCCTGAAATCCACATGGGCTTTCCTCCAAGGTACATGTACTGGTCTGAAGGTTTTTCCCCAAACTTGTGTCTTTCCAAGTCTAGCATCTCCTCCGTGAAGCTTTCTCATTCCCCTGGCACCCCCAGGCAGTCCATCAGGTTTTTATCTGTTCTGTTGCTATTCCCAGACACAGTTCCCTTGTTGCACTTAACGCTCATTTGCAGTTTATTTCCTCCTGCTTTTGCCCTCTGTTCCAGACTGTGAGCACCTTGGGTGTAGGAATGGTGTCCTGTTATTTCCAGTGTCCCCGGTATCCAGCGCAGCATCTCTGTCAATCAGTGACTGTTTCTGAGCAAGCCAGAGGGCCAAGTCATGGTGATAGCCTTTATGGGAGCTGGCATGCGAGTGTGCAGGGAGGCAATGTGAATCTGCTCTCAGTATTAAAAGGGTAGAGTTAAGGTGTTTTTCAGTTGGTGCTATATTCTTGCATTTCAAGCCTAGGACTCAGAGTTTATCTGATCTTAGGTTTAAAATCCTTTGTTATCTCCAACTTGCTAACGAGTCTTGCACAAGCCAATTAAATTGATTCACCTTTGCCACCTTATCGTAAAATAGAATGCTTAGCTTTTATTATCTAACAATTGTGCATTATCCATTTTGGGTTATTTGACAGCAAAAATTTAGTCTCTAGCATTGAGCATAATCTAATTACCATTTTCTTCTCCCAGCCAGGATGTACATAAGTTTTCCTATTACCTGAATCCATATCTAATTAGGAGGATATTTCAAAGGTAGATTTAAATTTGTTTTTACGACTCTCTAATTTTGGAATACCTGTTACTTATCCCTTCATTTAGGGGAGGTAATTTAAACTTAATTCTTTATATCATGATCCTGTATATCTTTAAAGTAAGTCTGATATTTTGGAGAAGGGAAGGTGAGTGAGATAGAAAAGAATGGAACTTGTGTGCATAATTTGTGAAAAAGAAGTCCACAGCAATGAAAGGCAGCCAGACCTTTGTCAGCCCCTCTCTGGTTATTCAGGAAATGTGGTGTGGTCAGCAGAGGGCGTAGTACACATGCTTAAAAAATGTTTGTGAGGTGAGGGGCTCTGTTTATTTTATGCTAATCAAATTTATTTGATACAGTAGAGGTGGATGGCACCATTGTTTTTTTTTAAAGGCCAGAAAAAATATGTATATACATACACATGTGCACACGCACGCAAACACACACACACACACACACACACACACACACATTTATTTTTTGGTAATTACTTTTTACTTTGAAATTAGTTTTAAAACAAATTAAAATTTAAGAGGCCTAGTTAAGGTTGCACTCTGATATAGGATTTTCTAAGCTTCGCGTTAAATTACTTCTCACAACTTTGAATACTAATTTAGAAGAGTATAATAACTTAATTTTTCCTCCCACATTCAGAAGGAAAGGAGCCCTTGTACAACTTACCAAGCAATAACACAGCTAAGAAATACAAACAACAGCCTTTAACCCAAATTTAAAAGACCTTTTGAAATTGTTTTGGTTATGCAGCCGCTTGTTAGCTGGCAGAATTCAGTTGGGTCGGAAGTGGGAAGGGCCTGTTTTGTTCATCTCTAAGGGGATAAGAACAAAGTACGGAGGGATAAGCTATCTTCGGGAAAGCAGTAGTAGGTAGGAAGGAGAGAGAGGAAGAGGAAAATTAGAAGCTAAGCCTGGAAAGAGGTGGAAAAGGCCCAAGAGTAGCTCTTGGTCAGGAAGCTGGATCCACAAGAGTCTGTGTCCCATGTAAGATGAGGACTGGGGTCTTCAGGTGGGCCCCAGAAGACCCTGGCTCTACCACCTTGCTTTTGGGGTGATCTTGAGCATCAGCTGAAACCCCCTCTGCCTCATCTGTGAGATGCAGACTGCTTCGCAGTTTCTCACTGATCCTCTGGGGTACAAATCCAACCCTTCATCGGACCTCGGTCTAGACTTCCCTCCTCTTCTCCATCCCAGGTCTCCATGTGTCCATCTGCCTGAGGCTCTTTGCTCCTCTGCTATTTGCTCCTCTGTTTGGAAGCGCCAGCCCCCTGCATCCTCAGTCGACCTCAGCTGTAGCTCAAAGAGTCATTTCTCCTGGAAACATAATTGGAATCATGCTGTATTTATTGCTCTGTGATCCACCTGCATTTTCATTTAAGATATATATCTTAATATATACTTGGCTTAGTAAGATTTAAAATGGGAGGCATGGTATTTCAAGTCTCAGTCTGAGTCTCATCCACAGAATAATGTATCACATATACACAAATGCGTATTCTTAGCTCAATTTTTCGTGTCAAGAAATACAGCTTTACTTAGTCATTTGTAATGGCTGCTTAATATTCTACTATAAGAAAGACTATAGTTAATAATCAGTTCTTTCCCGATGGACACTTAGGTTACTTGCAATTTTTTTAGTGTTAACCACACTGGGATGGACATTGCTGTTCATGCATTATTGCATACAGTGTCACTTGTTTTTTTAGAATATGTTGCTAAGAATGGAATTGCTTGGCCAAAGGGTATATGCCATTTAATTATTGATGCATATTGGCTTAGTAAGATTTAAAATGGGAGGCATGGTATTTCAAGTCTCAGTCTGAGTCTCATCCACAGAATAATGTATCACATATACACAAATGCGTATTCTTAGCTCAGTGCCTAGCATGTGGTATTTAGTATTTTTACTTAATTTTTGATATTGAAATGTTATCCATGTACATTTATCTTATTTTGCTTTTTGTAGATCTGCAGTGAGCGATTTGGTAGAGAGCATTTCAGGTCTTCTAGCAGTTTTGCAACTTTGAAACTTTCTGTAACTTTAAAAGAGAGTAGAAAGTACCATGTACTAAAAGCTAAACAACACGGAGCCTGTGATGGAGGTCGGAGGTCCCAGCCTGGGGTCTTGAACTCTTAGGACCCTTAGGCCAAGTCAGCAAAGAGCCATTGGCGGTGAAGAGCACAGGGAGCCCTATGGCTCTGCAGCCTGGTCGTGGACAAGGAGGTGTTGTCCCTGTGAGCACCAGGCCAGTGTGCGTGTTACAGGCATTTTTGCCCATTACTCTGTCACTGCAATCTCTTCTGTCCAGAACAAATAGGTGATAAACTGGCCGCCAGCCTGAGAGTGGTTATCAGACCATCTCCACCCTCCCGTGCTCTGTGGTTCTAAGGTCCTTGTGGAGGTCCAAAGCCAGCCATCCGTGCTGCCCCAGGGGCTGGTCATGCCCAGCATCTTCAGTCAGAGGGTCGCACCACCCAGCCTGGATGCTGAGTTTTTCCCCTTACTTTGTGGTGTACTAATGTCCTGGTTCAGATCCCCTGTAATCTTAACCAGTTACAGCTTTTTACAGTTGAAAACCCCATTGTTCTCTTTTTTGGAATCATGGCATAGGACATTTAAAAAAAGTAGGACCTTGTGGTTGTATCCTCCTTGTCCCTTGGCTGGCTTTGAACCTTAAGTAAGTCAGCCCTCTTCTCGAAGCCTCAGTTTCCTCACCTTCCCATCCTCCGAGGGTTTCGGTGAAGTCTGAATGTGGCAGTTTATATCAAATGCTTACGTAGCATCCATAACATAACAGTGATGGTAGAAATGCTTTTGCCTTCTGCCTGCATTGTGCACCAGGGCATATTTTGTAAGGAACAAGCCATGTATTCTACAAGTGAGCATAAGAAAGTATTTAAATGTTATGAGAGGATTGTCTTGTTTCCTTATGGAAATTAATGTCTAAGGTTAGTGAATGTCACCCTGCTGTCTCCTACTTTCTTCCTGTCTCTGCACAGCACCGGCTGTGAACGTGTGTTCCGCAGATGAAACCGTCTTGCTCTGCTGCCAGCACACACAGCCACCCTAGTTTCCTTAAGGACTTCAGATTACTGAGGTTTATTTAGAACTTGATTATTTCTGTTTTAACTGTAAGATTTCCAATTTCATTTATTTATGAACTTTTAAGTTATAATTAGAAATGTTTCCCATTTAATGAACATTTTAAAGTTCTAATGAATCTGTCTCTTAGAACAAAATAAAACTTTTCTAAAGTGAATGACCTCAGATCACCCTCTCCCCCACTGACATTTCCTGTCCTGCTATTTCTGTGGGATCCCTCCTGGTTTTCTCTAACTCAACACCTCGAGGAAGATTCTCACATGGCCCTTTCTTACAGCAGCTTAATGCCTAGTTGTTTGGAAGCTTATTGTACAGACACCCAGGCCCTTTAACCAAAGAGGTCTGGGGCCATGACCCAGGACTCTGCATTTTTAATAAGCAGGTCAGTTGGTAGTGGTACCAGTGATTGTGACAGATCTTGTGATCTGTTTCCAGGTTCAGAAGAAACCATATTGCTAAGCTCATTTTACAAAAAAATTCCTGGCTAATCCTGCTTTATGTAGACACAGCTGAAAGGCCTGTATTTTATCCACTGCTCTTCTCCCTCTGCCCGCTGGCCTGGAGGCAGTGTGTGCCCACCTCTGTCTGTGACACCCTGAACTCCGTTGGTGCAGCCCCTCCTGGTTGATGCGTGTGAGATCTCTCTTCCCTGCATTCCACCAACTGCCAGCTGGGCTCTGTGTGTGTGCAGCAACAAGGAGAGCCAGACGGCCTCAGGTCCAGTCACGGCACCTCTGCTCCCTAAGGGCTTGACAGGGGCCAGGCTGCCTCACCTTCAAGCTCAGTTTCCTTGTCTGAAGACTGGGGTGACTGCAATAGTACCTACATCATGCAGTAGCTGTGATGATTAACTGGGACTTTCCACAGACATAAGTTAGTGCCAAGTTAGGAAGAAGTATGCGATATATTCAGCTTCTCTTATTTCATATCTTTTTCTTAAAACAGGGTGTGTGGTGCTACCCATTTCACTTAGAATTAAAGTGGGTAGTGCTCCCTTACCTAATGTACTTTGGTTCTCATAGTATGAGAGAAGATGATCAAAATACACATTTAAATATGCATAAACAATACAGATCTTTTCAGAAGGTTTAATGAGTTTACTAGAGTTTGCCTCTGACAGACCAAAGCAGAGGCTTCTGGAGGGAGGGGCAAACTTTATGCCCCCTTAAGTCTTCTAAAGTCTGCAATATTAGCAAAAGTACTCCATCATATCTTGGTTACAGGGAGAGAATACTGGGGAAAGAACTTTTCCAAAAGTGGATCATAGGTAGCTGGTACCATAGGGTCAAGACAGCCCGAACTGTGCTCTTGACTTAGAGGCAATCAAGTTCAACTCTAGCAGTTACGAATGGGCTTGGTAACGCCAGAAGATATTGTACAAAGTGTGCAGTTCCGGTGGATAATTTAAAGCTCCATGTATATTCTGTAGTAAGTAGGATTTTGCTAGTTATGGAAACACATGTGTTGGGATTAGGAAGAGTATTTTTAAAAATTTGGTGGGCTTGAAAATGTTTTGACTGCACATATTGGGAAACACTAAACTGGATTTGTCAATAATGGCATTACTGGTGCAAGAGCAGGAATCAGTATAAAGTGAATTTTAGGCCCTTTACCCAAAGCCTAGGAAAGTATAAAAATTTGTATTATGTGTGGTCAGAGGACATAATCACTATGTACAATGTTAACAGTAACTATTCCGCTTGTCAGATTAATAAGGAATGTGAAAATGAGTAAAATTCCCAGTAATGTTCCAGAGTTTGCATTATGTTCACTGTATTTTAATTTCACTGTTCAATGTAAGTGAGGCAAAGGGAAGCCAGATATTTCATGGGGCATTCTGTGTATTATAAAGTTGAATGTAGGTACATAAATATGAAATGATATTTTTTAAGATCAAGTAGCGAGTCATTGAGTCCAGATTTCCTTTATTTTGTGGCAGCTCGCTAATAAGAAATGTTCAAGCTAATTCCACATTTAAGTGCTTTACAGAGGAGGACCAACAGAGATGGTGAATGTCATGCACCAAGTATGATTACCCTCATGTCCTTCAGGGCAGATGCTCTCTTCTTTCAGGCAATGTGGTAAGTGAGGTGGAACATCCTTCTGGAAAGTTTCACATCCCCAGAACCTTCCAGAAGGTTTCCTTATAGCTGTATCACAGCAGACACCTGCCAGCCCCGAGTTCAAGACCTAGGAGTGTTTGAAAGACCAATTCATCATGTTACAAAGTTATTCATCTAGGAAGTAGAATCAGAAAAAGGCAAACTTTAGAATATTTAAGATTAAGACCTGAGGATAAAATCAGTCAAGCTTCTTTTCAGTTTACTAGCTATGAAGTTGACTAATGATTATTTTTAAGGTATTTTGTAAGCAATGCCTCTGATGCTAACTAGATACAAATATGTCTGGTAAAATAACAGATATTTTTTTAAACTTAAAGTTGTCATATGAAACAACTGCCATTCTCCAAGGTGACTCCTCTGCTATAAAAACAGCAGATAATGCAAAACACTCCCTCAGGTTCTTTGGAGTGAATTTTATATTTCCATGAATTCCATGCCATTCTGGATTATAATTTAAGTTTTAACCCGGGTGCTGCTTAATCTGGGATGTAGTCCGTTCTTTAAAACTGTAGTTCTGTCCTACCTGCTGTCAAAGGAGAAGAAGTACTAGTAACAACAATAACAGAAACAAGAATAGCAACGATAATAGCTAATCATTATTGAGCTGTAAAGAGACCCAATACCATGTCAGTGACTGGCTGATATTTTCTCATTGCATCGTTACAAAATCATTTAAGTCAGGTACTATTATAGCTCCCTGTTGCAGATGAGGAAACACAGGTGTGTAGACTGTAAATAATGTATCTGGAGTCTCACAGCTGCTAAGCGTTAAGAGTGGGGGCTTGTACAGAGGCAAGTCTGACTCTAAAGCCAATGCTTCAAAATATCACGCAATCCTGCCCCCACACTGAGTGTCATCACTTTAAAAGTATATCGGCATCTCGATGTGTCACTGTTCTCAAGGTCGGCCCACTAGGACCGCAGAGCAAGACTGCCGCAAATGAGACCCTCATTGCTCTTTAAAGGAAGACAGAATTCTTGTCTTGAATTTCATTGCTAACGTGAGCCCTTCTGTAGGACACGGCCGATTTCATTTCTCCCAGAATTGGAATCATAACTCACACGAGGCCTTGCCCTTCTGGTTATGAACCCTGCAAACCCTGTCTTTAAAAACTTTCAATTAAACTTGTACAGCTCCATGCAGTCTTCCTAAAAGACACGACTGGTATTTCCTGCAGATGTAAGCTCCTCTAAGAAATGGTGTTTGCTTCTTTAAAGTTTTCCCTTTAATTTTCAAGGTTTTACGGCTGCATTTTGTCAGCCGGCGCTTGCATTTTGAAATTGATTTACAAGCCCAGACCGCCTTTCCCAAGACTCTTTACTCTATGCCAATTAGATAACATCACGTTGTGGGAATTTTCTGAAGTGTGCCTGCTGAAGCAAGGGGTTGGTCTGCCTTTCAAAGGCCCGATCTGCTGACTGTGTTGTTTTCTAGAACGAGTTCAAGGTGCCTGCACCAGTCAGAGGTGATCTGCCGTTGGCTGACTCATTCGGCTGTGTTGTCCCTCGTGGAGCCCAGGCCTTGTTTCGCTCCTAGAGACTGTCAGGTTGCAGGAGAGCACGGGGAAGCTTTGAGGTTCACCGGAATGAGTAGGGGGGGCTGGGTTCCCTCTCACTTTCACGTGAACGAATTTTTCAGCAGTAACTAGAGGTTATAATGAAGAAGCACTTTGAACTTGCCTATCTATCACTGCCTATCACTGCCAGAATTGCCTTTTCGAAATTGTTATTCACGTGTTGTTTATCTTCCCGATATGAACAGTTCTCACTCACTTTGACCCTGAAAGGTAAGGTATTACACAGTCCTTTACCTTGCCTTTTCTCACTGAATGGATTTCCACCTCTGTACACAACGACCTCACTCTTTTTTATTGCTACTGACTATTCTGTGGTATGACATAACTTCTTTAACCAGTTCCATATTCTTAGACATCTGGGTGTTTCCAAACTTTTGCAGGCACACACATTGCTTCATTATTCTTATATACATGTCATTTTGCATGTGTTTAAGTTTCTCTGTACAGTAAATACTCGAAGTAGAAATGGGCCATCAAAGGGTGTATGCATATGTAATTTGGGTCGATGTTACCAAATTGTCTTCCAGATGTCACTGCTCTTAAGTCAGAATGCTAAGCTTCAGTGAAACTAAGTAGGAGCCCTAATAGTGGCCGAGGAAAACAATACAGATTCTTACCACTGTGCCCATTTTATGAATTTCTGAAGACTTGACTTCCTTCACTTCCATTCTTCACCTTCACAAATCCTGCACAAGTGTGCATGCACACACACGAAACCTCTCTCTCGTGGACTCACAGCTTCACAGTTCATGTTGCTCTCCTCTGCTGACTTTTTATGGCCTGTACACACTGTACTCATTTGGAAACTCCGCCTTATACTGCTTGCAACTTAATTGTTTCCTTTGTTCCGTCTGGCCTACCCAGCAGGATTATTAGCTGTTGGAGAGCTCTTAACTTTTCCTCATTCTGTATTCCTTCTTAATGCCTAGGACAGTGCTCTGCACATTGTGAGATTCCATTTCAATCTTCTGAGGAAAGTAGATTCACTGTTCGGTAAAAAATAGTACATGCATATTATGAGAAAAGAATTGCGCATTAGAGTGCCAGATACCTAAAAACTCTGAAAAACCCTGATCCAGAAGTGTCCAGAGTCAGCAGTTTTGTTGCGCATTTTCCTGGTTATCTATGAATATGTTTGCATGTTTGCAGATGGATGTGTACAGTCTCACATATGACTCACACTGTCCCCACTATCGGGTGCTTTGCCTCCTTTCCATAAAAGATGTGGATCTTTCCCGTGTCCACCGATGTGATTCTGCATGATTTCTACTGGATATATAGTAGTTGTTTCTGTAAACACACCATAGTTTATTTAAGCAGTGCTGAACTGATTGACATTCATTGCTCATAGTTGTTTGAGTCAGAGCGTCTGTCAGGTACTGGCAATTATCTCCACAGGAAGGGAAAAGCTTAGAAATGAAAGAGCATGTGTTAAAGCTTGGGTACACGTTGTGGGATCTAAGGAAGTACTTACACAAAAGAAGAAAGTTTACAGAAATGGTGAGTATTGCCTCCTAGGCAGCCATCAAATTCTAATAGTCGTCTGTGGCCTTCAGGTGCAGCATTCAGTCATCTAAAATCATTGAGAAATTCTATACATAAATAAAAGGAAAAAAAATCTCAAAGAGATACTCTAGGAGAAATAACCCTTGAGTGTATTTGTGAGTGTTCAAACAAATCATTGCTTTCTTCCTTTTATCCTGCTGGGCAGTGACTCCTTGTCTTTCTCCCTTCCCCAAACTGATTTGGAAAGCTTGTCTAATTTAGGATATTATACAAGCATTTTTCCTCCTGCCAAGGTGCAGGAACGAGCGAGCAATGCTTTCTGTTTCTTGGAGAATAGTTTGCTTAGGAAAGTACACAGTCTAATGAAAGGGCCTGCAGCTATGGGCTATTTTGCAGCCTACTTGAAAACATTTTGGCATATTTATTTCTTTACTACTCCACTTTATTTCAGAAAAGATGGTTTACAAAGATGCAAATAATGGGCTGGATGAAATTTATTTGATAGAGGAGAGAAAGGAGGTAAAGGGAAAACAAAGATAGAAAAGTAAATAGAAAGCCAGGAGTAAGGTTAGTTTGCAAAATACATGTAAAACATAAATTCGGCAACCCTTGGAGTTCAAGAAAAGTTGAATATGGGCAATTTTGTATGGTTTATTTACAATACTAAGCCACATGAAGTTGCTGGAAGTGGACCTCAGATTTGGCCCTGAGCCAGCAGATGGGCTTATAGCCTCATTTTATCACTATGGTTAGAACGTAGTCTCCTACTCAGGAGAAGTCCAGATACTCCTGATATTGAGGCCAAAGAGGAAATTCACCTAGAGAAGAGATTTTGGCAGTGCAAAGTTACAATCCCAATATGTCACAGCTGGAAGGGCCTCAGGGGGCCATCCTGTTCAACCTTCTTAGGGTCACAGGAGGCCTTTAGTGAGCGGGGCATCACAGGGGCCTCTGGATGGCGCACAGTCTGCTTAAGACTCCAACCTTGAATCCATTGCCCAACCTCTCCATGAATCAGTTGCCCACCTTTCCAATCTGTGGTTGCCTTGTGAACCCAGTAAGAATGAAGGATTAATTCTTTTTCTTTTAATTTTGGTATCATTAATGTACAGTTAGATGAGCAACATTATGGTTACTAGACTCCCCCCATTATCAAGTGGATTAATTCTTATAATGCTGTCATGAGGATTAAATAAGGTAATGCAAGAGAGGGAAATGCAAGTCAAAACCACAGTGAGATAGCACTTCATACCATCTATGTTGGCCATAATCAAAAAGACAGACAATGACAAGTGTTGGTGAGGATGTGGAGAGGTGGAGAAGTTGGAACCCTCATACCTTACTGGTGGGAATGTAAAATGACACAGCTGCTTTGGAAAAAAGGCTGGCAGTTCCTCAAAACCCAGGAATTCTCCTGCTAGGTACATACTGAAGAGAAAACATCAACTCTTGTGCAGAGATGTCCATAGCAGCATTATTCATAAGAGCCCAAAGTAGAAACAACCACAATTAGCATCAGCTTATTAATGGAAAAAAGGATGCTATATGGCATGATTTATTTATATGAAATGTCCAGAATAGGCAAATCCATAGAGATAGAAGGTTAGTGTTTGTCTGGGGCTGGAGGCCAGGGGGAAATGGAGAGTAACTGCTAGTGGGCATGGGGTTCCTTTTTGGGGTGATACATTTTTTTTCTAAAATTGGTTATGATGATGGTTGCACAACTCTGTGAATATACTAAAGACTGTTGACTTGTATGTACATGTTAAGTAGGTGAATTATATCTCAATAAAGCTGTATGTATAAAAGATAATGCAAGGCAAAGCTCTTAGCATAATGCAATAAGTGAAGATACTCTGTAAGTACTCAAAAAATGTAGGCTTTTTGTTTCTTAAACAAGTGTTGGAACCGAGGCCCAGAGGGAGGAGTGCTGTACTGTGATCATGTGGCTCCACTGGCCTAGATGGGGTCCGGTCTCCCTGGAGACTGGATGAGCACACACTTCCCTGCAGGGCAGCGGCAGCAGAGGCTGGCAGGGCACTCGCTGCCCTTCTCATCTGGGGCTTGATCGGTGTGACTTCAGCTGGCCTTCGTTTGGTCTTGAACCTTTCCACCATGAAGATTTTCCCAATTGTGGATGCAATAATGAACTTTAAAATAGTCAGCAAAAATTCCAATTAGCCATGATAAACTGTTTGAAAAATTGATTCGTGACCCTGCCTGCTAATGACTTTCCAGAGACTGATTAGCCCATCTAAGAATTACCAGGCGCTTTGCTTTTTCCCTTTTCTCCCCGCCAGCCTGTCTCTGGCCATTTCACTTTTCTGATTTTTCTACTTGAGGTAGGCTGGGCAATCAAAAGCAGTGGAGACCCCTGTCTCTTCAGTTTTCCCAGAAGCAAATCGGGCGTAACTTTTGAATCTGCAGTGTTGGTGTGAAGTGCACTGTAGGTTTCCTATTAGAATTTTTTTTGTGTGTGTGTGTATGTTACAGTGTAAAAAAAAAAGCAACAACTTCGGCCACTGCATCTGGGCCTTGTCGAATCATTGTCACATGAAGGAATTACAGAGGTCATCATCAACCTAGCGTTTTCACCCCAGTGAAATTTACAGGGTTTTAGATAATTTGAATTGCATTAGCTTGCTATATATGGATTGGTGTTAAGAAACATGAATTTTCAATGACCCGGACAATGAATCATTGTGTATAAAGCTCAGCGCCTTAAAAGATAATAGCTGAGCATGACAAATGTCACAGTAAAATGGAAGCTTTCTGAGAATTAGATTTCAGGAATACTCAGGTTTCCACAATAGCTCCCAATTTAGAAGCAGTTGGGGAATAAAGCAATAGAACCCATTTTTGGAACGTAAAGTAGCCATCAAGTAATAAACATTAATACCATTAACAAAGAGATTAAATCTCCTTGTTAACAGCCCCACTTGTGTTTGGACGGGCAGTTTCACTCTCTAGATGTTAAGGCACACTCTGATTTATTAGGTCACTGTTGGTTGTAATCAGTTGGGTGTCTATTGCTGGGTAATGAATCACCCCCAAACTTAATGGCTTAGCTCAGCAGCTGACATTTTATTGTCACCTCTCATGGTTCTGGGCATGACTCAGCTCAGCTAGGGGGACCTTGCTTGGGTTCTCGTGTAGTTACCCATGTCTCCCTGGTGGCTTTGAAGCTAACCCACTCACATGGCTCTGGAGGCAGCTGGAGGCTGTAGTTGTCTGGTACCTCAGTGTGGATGGTTAGCTAGGCATCTCTATGGCTTCTCCATGGGGTCTCCCTTCCTTACAGTGTGGTGGATGTGTTTCTAGATCGAGCATCCCAAGTGGGCCAGGCAGAGGCTCTCTGGCCTTTACTGACGTGGCCTTCCAAGCCATGTAGGTTAGCTGTCTTTGCTTACAGGTTACCCAGACTCAAGAGGAGGGAGCTTAGACTACCCATCCGTGCAAGGAGTGTCAGTGACCCATTGTAGAAAGAGTGTGCGGATGAGGAGTCTTGTGATCATGTTGGAACATACCATCCATGCAGTCACTTTTACAATTAAAGGCAAAAATAGGGGACAAGGAAAGAAAGAAGGAAGAAAAGAGGCCGGGGGTTGGTGGTAGAGTGGCAGCAGTGAGCCACAGACAGCCAGAATGGGTAGGAGGCGGACAGCTCAGATGAAGGACAGGCAGCCCCTGGGGAACAGGGTGTCCCTGGAGCCATCTGGGCCCACAGTGACAGGAACCACACCTGAGGATGGGCCTTTGATGGTGTCCCAGGCAGGAGTACAAGGCCTGCTAACCAAACTTGTACAGCATCTGGGAGAGGACAGAGCTGCTGCCCAGGTGCTCTGATAGGCTGGCCAGGGTCACACGTGGGGAAGTGCGGTAGGTGTAGGATCAGAGTCACCCTGTGAGGGCAGGGATTTCCAGCCTCCTAGAAGGGCGGGTGAATGGTGTGGGGGTGAAATGGCCGTGATGGTGGGGACCCCACCCGCCAAGGTGGGCACTTAGAGTGGGCCTTTCTCATTCTCTCCTTACTTGCCAACAGATATTTATCTTGATTATTAAACTATGTGCACTTGATTAAAAGTAAAATATTTATTGGGTGCTTACAGTACACTAGGAGGAGGGAAAAACTAGACTGGTAGCGATCTGGGTGGTGGTCACATAATGAATACATGCGTCTGAGTGCCTGCGTGTGTCAGAACTCATCAAGCTCTACACTAACATTTGTGCATTTCATTGTACATACCTCACTATAAAATATTTTTTAGATTAAAAAATAATGAAAGTAAAAAAAAAGCTGCTCATTGTTCTAGGTTGGGGTGTTTGACTAAAGACGAGTAACTCTAATGATGACCTAGCATTATTTCACACAACTGTTTCATTTACCCTGTATCCTGTATGTATCCTGAGAACGGGCTAGTGTTAGCTTGCTGTGAGGCCTTAGTACATGATTTAGCTGCTATATGACTCTGTTTTTCGGACTCCATCTGTGATACCCATCTGCACAGCTTTCAGACATATCGGAGACACGTTTGTAAGATGAAAAGCACACAGGAAACACTAAATACATGCTCCCTTTTGGGACCTTCATAGACTGTGATTCAGCCAGATGTTCTAAAACAGAATCATGTGAGACAGTGGGCCAAACTCAAGCATTGAATGGTTGCATTCATTCACTCCACTAATCTTGGCTGAACACCTGGAATGTCCCAGTTAGTGTTCCAGGCTCTGGCATTCAGGAATGAACAAGCTGGGCGATGTCTCTGTGGAGCCTGCGTCTGTGCTAAAGATCTGAAAATGCACATGACTTGGTGAAAAGGTGAAATGGTACATGAACAAAGTCAACAGTGTGCGTTTTCAGAGGGGGTCCTTAACGTTGCAGATAGAGGTGGTGTGGAAAGGGTTTTGCGTGGCTAGAAAGCTGTCTGCAGTGGTGTGATAGAATGTAGCATTTTCAAAGATGTCATCTCAGTGCCATGCGTGGCCTGAACAGTCTCAGAGTGTTGGAAGGCATGGTCTACTTGAGGGGACTTAACTTCAACCCAGGCTGGTACTAGGAAGTCAAGTTCAGTAGGACAAAGACAACATAATAGTATGTGGTATGAAAGGGTCCTAGAATAGTAAGTTAATAGCTTGTTCTTATCTTTCTCCTATAGTATTTTGGAGACATTCATTATCTGTTGTAAGATTTTTTTTTCTATGCTTACTGATTCAACACATAGAGTTGTAAGAGTGTAATTTGGAATATAATAATATGGAAAAGGTCTCATAAGGAAGTTCATCTTTAACCTAGACATTATATCATTAATACTTTAAATCTCATTATATCATTATAGCCTGAGTGCCAAATCTTTCTTCCTGTATGGAGATTTTAGAGAAAAACTGTGACCTGATACCATCTTCATCCATTCATTTATTATCCGTATTCATAGTGATGATCTCAACTATCCCAAAATAGCTATATTAGGCTGCACATGTTTCTAAGAAAATAGATAAGTCTACAGCAGGTTTTTAAAACCCAGGTATTTGAAGTCCACAGAGATTCATCCTCTGAAAGTTCTTGAAACTGAGGACACACCCAGTTTTTTTTTCCAGAGTAGAATTCAATACAAACCAGCAATTTTGGGCATGCTGTTTTGGGTGTTGGACTAAATGTTTTACATATGTTACCTCATTTGTCCTAATAACCTGATGAAGTAGGTGTTATAACTCAGTTTTACAGGTGAAGAAACAGACTTAGGCTAAGTGATGACATCCAGTGAGCAGTAAAGCCGGAATTTAGCATCAGATCTGTCTCATGCAAAAGCCCTCTTCCTGGCAACTGCTATGTTGTACTGTCACCTAGTGGGGAGATTCTAATTACATCTTAGTTCTTTTATTGATTTCCTAAATGTTGTATAATAAATGTGAACCAATTTTAAATACCAAAAACGTCAACCAATATAACTTAACCTGGGTATTGTAATGCAGTTAGAATAAAAAACATATTTTTTTGGTGTGGTGTGGAAAATATAAAACTATACACACTTGAACATTGTAACCCCATTTTTATCAATTACATAGATGCTGTAATTAATGCTTAAAAACAAAATGCAGGACACATATAAGTATTAAGGTTTCTGCTTCAGTTATTTTTCTTGGGAAAATAGCACCTACTGATTTAAGATCTTTAATCCCAGATTCTAAATTGATTTTATTTCATTGTCAACATGCTTAGGGGACTGTCTTTTGACAAGAACAAGAACATATTCTTTCTCTTTGTAGGCATTTATATGCATAGAAAGGTTATTTCTATAGGTGATTTTTGAGGAAGTTTGGTGATTAAAGGAAGAGAGAGATACCTGAATGGCTAGAAGGCTCAGTAAAGATTTCTGATGATAGTGGGGATTTGAACATTTTTCCCCTCTTCTTTTTCTCCTCTCACCACCATAATTTTCCTTCAAGAGTGTCTGTCGGTACAGTGGAGGCAAATTAACTTAAAGATTATCAGTGACTTTCAGGCTGTTTCTTCTCATCCCCCCACCTCCACCCTGCCCCACACCTACTCCTGATGACTCCTTCCTTTTTGACATTGATCTGTCCCAACCGTCCCTTGGAAGTTTTGCCTCAGTGGGTCTTGGGCAGGACCCCAAAATCTGCATTTTTAACAAATGACCAAGGTAGGTAAGTTGTATGATCAGGCATATTTGAGACCTCCTGGGCTAGAGTAAAGTCTACAAGAAGAGAAACAATAGGCAGTGAGATTTCAAATCTGGATTGGGTCCAGAATGTGAAGAGCCTTAGTTTGTAAGCCGTGGGTTTGGGACATGGTACTACAGGCTGTAGGGAGCTGATGATGGCTGCTCTGTAAGCAGGGAACAACTGTAGAAGTTGGATTGGAAGGACCAGACTAGGGGGCAGTCAGAGGGGGAGATTTGGGCTGGCAGTGCTGTGAAAGACATGTAGGCATGGGGTCATGAGAGTCTGAAGGACTCCAGTGGAGGTGTAGGGGGGAAAGGAGCAGAAAGAAGTGCCGCCGGAGCTCTAGGCTCGGAAGAGCCTGGTGCACGACTGGGTGTGGAAGGTAAAAGCACAGAAGGGAGGCAACAGAGTCTGAGGCTGTGTGGCTGGGAGGATGGGAGGAAGGCTGCTTAGGAGGGAAGATAAATGCCAAGTTTGTTGGCATCTATTCGACTTTGAAGTTCCATTGGGATTCCCATTTGAAGGTCTGGTAGGCAAAGGAAATGTGTAGCCAGGAGACAGTATATGAGTGAAGAGAGCTGTATTTAGCAGTTTTCTCCATGGAGGTGATTAGATGACACTGCCAAGGAGGGCGTAGAGAGAGGACAGGTAAGTCCTGGGGGGGCAGTTGTGAGGCAGGTGGAGGAAGGAGAGAGCTGTTGGAGGAGAAAAAGAAAGTGCTGTCACAGGAACCAAAAAGGAGGTGGTCAGCAGTTCTGAATTCTGCAGAGATGGTAAGGAAAATGAGGTCTTATTAAAGGACGTTGGGTTTTGCTCAGTTTTAATAGTAAGGGGAGAAGCTGAACAGTCCCATTTCATGAGTAAGGAGATGACCAGGAAGGGTAAGGGGGTGACTTCTCAAACTTTGATGGTAAAGAGCAGGAAGAGGCTTCCTAGCCTGGGACATGAGGTTTTTGAGGTCAGTGGACACTCATATATATATAAAACCTCCATGTGGAAGAGGAGAAAGATGAGTGAGGTCGGGTGTGTGTCACGGAGGATCCTAGTGGGCAGTGGTTCTCAAGGTGGTTCACTAGCTACTCACTCGGCGCATGCTTGCTGGTCATGTGTCTGGTTCCCGGGCTGCACATGGTGCTTTAGTTGTCTTGTGTAGGGTGTGGGGGGGACCAGCATGGCAAGCACTTGGAAATGTATTAGAAGAGCAATTTATGTCTGGAGTAGAGGGAAGGTATTCAGAGGTGAGGCTGGCAGTGCAGGCAAGGAGTCAGAACAAAAAATGCCTTCCATATCTCGATGAGTTAGGTATTTCATTAAAAATTTTATTTTTTCCTGAAAGCTCTGGGGAAGTGGGATAAGAATTTAAGCAGAGATGTACAATGATCTAGTTTGCCTTTAGAAAGACCATCCTGGCAGCCATGTGGAGGATGGTTTAAGAGGGGCAGGAGTGGAAACGGCAGTCAGGTCATCAGGACCCATGGGGACTTGAGGTGGAGCGGGCCGAGAACAGGTACAAGAGACACTTAGCAAGCAGAGGTGACATGACTTAGGTTTTGAAAAGTTTTTATGGGATGGGAGGGTGAGAGATACAGGAAGATTTTGGAAAAAGCCAGGGTTGACTTCCTGCTCTCTGAGACTGAAAGGTAGGAAGAAACATTTACTGGGGAACATGTTGAGCTGGAGGCGCTCCTGGGACGCCTCACCTTAAACAGAGATGTGGACCAGCGTCCATGTCTGCGGGTCGAGGGAGGGGGTGCCTGCGGAGAGAGCCATGGATGCCCTCAGCACAGACAGGAGAGCTGAGACCGGTGTGTGCAAAAGCTGTCTGGGAGTGTGCAGCATACACACACACACACAGTCTGCTGACTCAAGAACTCCATTTTCTGAATTTTCTGAGTGCCTTCTACCTTCTGTTTTAAGCTATCTACAAGTTAGCCATCAGACTCTTAAGAGGGGTTAGGCTGGAAAAGAAAGCAATGATGTACCAAAATGTACTTAGTTTTACTACTGCTTAGCAGATGTGGTGAGAGGATTTGATTTAGAAGGGTATCAGATCCCAGAGGGACATTTGAGTTACTTGGGAATCCAGGTATATATGTTGACACTTGCTCTTCCCCATCCCTTACCAAGGACTCCGAAGCTCCGATTTTCAAAAAAAAAAAACCAGAAACAATAATAATAACTCTGTGAGAATATACAATTATGTTATGTATTGGTTTCTTTTTTAAATCAGTGGTTGGACAGATATTGTCTTTGTTTGGAAATACATGAATTGCAATAAGTAGTTTTCCGAATCTCTTACAGGGAAATCTGTATTACTTATTTTGCTCCTTTGGTGAACTCCTTTTAGTACTAAATGAACTAACAAAAATAGAATTTATGTCCCTTTTCAGTACTGAATCGAAGCACAGTTGAGACATGGCCCCAGAAATAAAACCCCGTTTGGAGCATTTTTACACTGGAGCTGTCATCAGAGCTTGTGTTTACTGTTGAGAATTAATTTTCCCCGTGAGGTAAAGGACATGAGTGTTGTCCCTGTGGAGGTGGTATTTCTGTTAGCAATAGGTAAACAGTGAAGCTGCTATGTTGTTCTTTTAGTTCAAAAAGCAGCAGGTAACAATGAAGCAAAACTGAAGGGACAAAATAGCAGCAAACTCAGAGACTCCAAGAAGGAACTAGTGGTTACCAAAGGGGAGGGGTGTGGGAGGGCGGGTGGGGAGGGAGGGAGAAGGGGATTGTGGGGTATTATGTTTAGTACACATGGTGTGGGGGGTCACGGGAAAAACAGGGTAGCACAGAGAAGGCAAACAGTGAATCTGTGTCATCTTACTACACTGATGGACAGTGACTGCATTGGGGTATGGGTGGGGACTTGGTAATATGGGTAAATGTAGTAACCACATTGTTTTTTCATGTGAAACCTTCATAAGAGTGTATGTCAATAATACCTTAATAAAAAAAATGAAAAAAAAGCAGCATGTAAATCAGAGCTTGAGTAAGCAGGTATGATGGCCAGCTCCTTAAGAGGTACCCTAACAGGAACTGTTACAGATGTGAGAGTAGGGACCACATGCAGGTCTTGTTTAGACCCTGATTTGAACAAATAAAAGACATTTTTGAGATAGTGGGAAAGATGGAACATAGACTGATACTAAATTCTAGCTATGAATTATTGGTGATTTAGTTCTTTGTGAAAATGATACCATGATGTTTTAAAATGTCCTGATCTATCAGAGATGTTTTCTGAAGTATTTACATGTGAAATGATATAATGTCTAAGGCTTGCTTTAAAAATACTGAAGCAAGAAGAGTTGGGGTGTAAAGATGAAAACTTAATGGCAGAATGTTGGTAACTGTTGAAAGTGGGTAAATAAGGTTCATTATTCTGTTCCTACCTTATGAACACCTATGAATAGTTCCATTAAAAAAAGCTTTAGCAAAGCAAATACAGTAAAATGTGAAAGCCAAGAACACGAGGGAGTTGGTGGGTTTCTCTCCTGTTTTTGACATTTCTGTGGCATCCATGGCACTCTTCCTGCACATAGAGTGATAGTCTTCCTGCCTCTGACCCACAAACCTGAGAGTCTGGGTGATGTCACTGTCCCACCCAGCACTTGGGTAGCGGTCCTGGCATGTCCCGTCTCCTCCTCCTCCGAGGCCTTAGCCTCTAGGGGACGTGGTCATGCCTAGGATTCCTTGTCTCCTCACATCTTTGAGACTTTCAAATAAGTGACGTGGGTGGAGTGATTTGTAAAGAGAAGTGAGTGGGAAAGAGTAGAAGTTTGAAAGAGGTGTGTTTCTGCATGCAGTTGGTGTGATGACTTTATGATAATTGGCTTTTCATTCTTTCAGTCCAAACTTGTGCTGGAATCAGACCCTCCTCTCTTCCAAACCAAAGTGTTGTTGCTGTGTGTGTGCTTTTTCTAACTAAATTTCCATCCAAAGTCTCTGCCCTTTGCAGACAGCAGGATAGCAAAATAAGTTGGTTTCTAAGGGAACATGATTTCAGCAAACCAACACAGACTTGTTGGCATCTCTGAATTATCCCCAGCATGGTAGATGTCACTAGGTCATCTCAGAGGCAGATGGGCATGGGCCCACCCCTTTGGATCACCAGCTTTGCTGTCAATGTGGCTTTTAGAACTATGCCTTTAGTCTCAGATTTTCAGATTCTCAGAGGAAGGCCCAGTGTTTTCTTACTGGCTGCTGCTGTGCGTAAGGTGGAATAAATTCTAGCCCTCTAGCTTCCCTTTGCTCGTCTGTCAACCACATCACAGTGGCAGGGTCTGTGATGGCTGCAGCATCTCTGGTACCAAATGCCATGGTGTGTTTCTCCCCTACATATTTTGTAACAGTAACAATATTATACCCAGCAGTAATAGCAGTGTAACTTCATTTGTGTACCCAGACCCCATTCCACTGTATGTATATGTGGGATGGGGTCTTCCCACGCACACCCCAAGCAATTCTCAAACACCAGCAGGTGTTGGAGAGCTCAACTCAATGCTGATGCTATCTGCCCAAGGACAGCACCAGATTCTCAGGTTAAGGGCTCCATCCTACAAGACTGCCCCCCACCCCAAAACTCCAGATGCCAGTCGCAAGCCCCTGGCAGTTACTTGTGCTTCTGACCTACTGGCTACAGAGTGGAGGTTTCCACGACCTCCCACTGAGGTTTTATTAATTTGTTAGAGCGGCTCACAGAACTCATGAAAACACATTTACCAGTTTAATAAAGAATACCATTTTAATAAGGGATACCCGTTAACAGCCAGATGAAGAGACACATAGGGCAAGGTCTCAAACTATCCTCATGGAGCTTGGGGCCGGGCTCGGTGGCATGTGGAGGTGTTCTGGTTCCCCAAGCATAGAAGTGCTTTCCCACCAAGAAGCAGGACCCAGCCGAGCAGAGCAGGCAGAGCAGAGCACAGAGAGAGCATGAGCTCTTCTCCAAGGTTTTTGTGAGGGCTTCATTGCATAGCCATGATTGACTAAACTATTGGCCATTGGCTGATCCAACCTCCAGCCCCCGCCCTTGGTGGGGGGGGGGTGTCCCAAAGTCTCTCATTAACATGAAAAAACACCTGTTTCACCTATAAGACTGTACTGTTTTCGGAAACTGTGGATGAAGACCAGTATACCTGGGAAATACATAATTGGTCATATAAATGACCAATTATGTACTTCTTATAACTCATTATATCACAATGGCAAAGGGCAGTAGTTTTCTGAGGATAAGACAAAATGCCTTTGAGTTGCAGGCTGAGATATTTGGTCCCAAAACTTCCTGTGTCTTTATGTTTTATCCTAGGGTTATGTATTCATTCATTTGTCCAACCAACATTCTTACATAACTTTTAGGCACTAGTGGTCTGTACTGGGTGCTGGTTCACATAGCGAGGTTTTCTGTTCACTGCAGCAAATTTCGGTTATGTTCTCGATCTGGGGATCATGGACATGAGGAGCTACAAGGGTCTCAGGAGGTAGTGGGGTCTTAACTTGCCTTTGCCTTATATCCCTCTGGCAGCGTCTCCAGCCCCTGACATCCCTCTCCAAGGGAGGCGGTGGCTGGTAGATGGGGAGAAATTCCCTCTTGGTGCAAGGTGTGCTTTGGCAGAACTTTTTTGGGGAGCAGGAGAAAAATGTTCATTTATGCAACAAGTATGTAATTGACACATCCTAATATAATAAATACTTGGTACTCTGCACATGAGGACTCAGAATAGGTTTAACTGCATCTTATCTCCAGGGCATGTGCTTTGTTAGAACATTTTCTTAATATCTTTGGAATTCAGTAGCGAATACCAGATTAACAAAAACAATAGAATCTATTGCTCTATAGACATAATATGGAAGACCATAAATCACCTACCTAAGAGAAATGTAAAAGGCAGAGCATTAATAAGCTTGAACTCCTATCTGCATTTCCTATATGTATAAAAACTTATTGATACTTCCATTGACCAGAATTTCACTTATTGCAATTCATTTATTGTAATGTGAATCTTCAGTAGAGTTTGCTGCATAAAAATCGAATATTAAAAATGTTAGAAATCCTAAATCGTTACATTTATTTGCAGTGCAGGTGGTAAGTTGATGTTCTTGTTTTGACCCCACTGTCATGCCAGGGTTTTAGAAGTCTTCTCATTTTTAGTTTTTTAGTGTTTGAAAACTTGTTAGGCAACTCATCTTTCCATCACTTCCTCTCATTATGGAAAAGTCACAATCTATAAACATTATTTGGAATTAGGAATGGTTACTTTTCTCTCTTTTATAGTACTGGTGTTGTTCGAATTTTTTTTTTAAGAGGTACATACATCTTTAATTTCAAATACTTGTCTTCACTGACAGCATCATACCCAATAATCATACAAATTCAAATGTTGCAGCAGGATATATCAGGTGAGCAGGCAGAGGGATTAACTGTTCCTTCAGTAAAACATTCTTGGCCTCTCTCCACCAGTGGCTTACCTGATTGGTGAGTTTGGAGAGAGAAATGGGGCCCCTGGGGCCACGTCCCTTTCCCTCCCTTTCTCCTGAAGCTGCCTGTGCATGGAAGGAGGTGCTCTCTGTCACCGTGGTTCTGTCTGTGGGGAGGGATGTGCCGGGTATCCGTGCTGGTCATGGGAGAGGTAAGTCTTCTCCACATCCAGGGATCAGTTCTCAAGGAAGGCTGCTGGCTCAACATGGCAGCTACATGCTCAAGTGTCACCTTTTTAAGGAGTAAAGGAGATGTTTTGACCTTTCTATGTTTACTGGTCTTTTTTCTAAATTAGTTCAGCTCTGGGGAGCGTGAGGGGGGTATTATTTATTGTGGTTTCTTCTGGGACACCACAGTGAAAACGAGGCCCCTTCTCCACACAGAAGCCATCACCATGTCCTGTAGATCATTCCAGAAATGCTCTGTGCATATACAAATGTATTAGAAATGTGTGTGTGTGTACCTCCCCTATTTCTACATTAAACAGTGAGGAATGCTCTATTCTCTACTAGCATTTTCTACTTCATACATTTTGATGGTCTATTTGATACTTGTTATTGGCTGCAGACTGTTCCACAATATGGATGTCATATTGGCTCCACAATGTAAGAACAGAAAGAACAAATGTGCCTCCATTTGAGCCTCACGCCTGGTAAACAGTGAGAAACTGTAAAGCTGTGCTGCTGGCCGACGGGGATAACAACTGCCTTCTGTGCTTTCTTTCTCATGGAAGAGGCATATTTATGTCAAGGGGAGAAGACTTGGTCCTTGCTAATGGGAAGCGTACTAGAAATCTTCTTTTTAAGGACCTACTTTTTCCAAGAACCAGTTGGTGACATTTTACTGGAAACTGTAAGATGAGTAATAGCTAAAATGTATCATTAGGGCAATTAGTAAGAATTTTTATGAAGGAACTCCTTGATACTGACATCTAAAAGTTATTTCAGAATGTTTGTATAAATGTATATGTTTTAGAAGTCAGATGTCTTAGCAAAATTGTAATATTACAGATATTTTCTGTATTATGTTCTATGTAAGAGTTGCTGGGTCTGGATGCAGTTTCTGTTCGACAAAACTGAGTGCATTTGAGTATGTTTCTTTTTTTTTTTGTCTTATGATTTTTACATAACTATTTTTATTTCCCATTATTAAAAATTTCACAAGATGTTCTTTGTAATTCGGGCAACACAAATCTTTCACTTCTCTTACAAAACTTACATGGTCTGCTTTCCTGTTTTGGCAACTCTTGTACTCCACTAAGTCTGAAATACAAGAAGAAAGAAAAAGCATCCCAGAACAGTTTATTTTCCATTTCTTTTTCGCAGGTGGTCTTGCAAGCCTCATCAGGTACACTTATGATGAAGCTTAGTAAAAAAGCTGAACAGTTTACCCAAGATCCTTCCACTGACCCCTAAATGGGGCACTGTAAATCTTAATTTGTTTGACCATTGGCAGACAGACTGTTGTTATTTGCATTTGAGAAGTAAAAGAAGTGCTGAGAGTTGTTCGGTCTCCTCCAGGCTGTGCCTTATTGATGGCGCTGATCCACTGGTCTGGTCATTCCAGCTGCTTAGGCTCGGCTTGTGCGCTGGGCAGCAGATGGTACCCACTTTTTCAAACAGACTTTTCATGTCTTTGCTTGGGTTTCCTCTTCAACTTAAATACATACCTTATATTCACCTCCTTTACACAGTGAAATTGTCATTGATACTCTGGTTTCACTAAAGAAACTTACGAGCAAGATATGTATTTTTTTTAAAGTTTATTTTGATATCATTAATCTACAATGAGTATGTTTCATGGGTCATAATTTCTTAAGCAGATCGAGTCCTTGCCAGAACATTTTCCCAGGTGGTGGTGTTGAGCATATTACTCAAGAGTTAACATGAATGATGCTTAACTAGCAACTAACCCCTAATCTTTACATTGGGTATCTGCACAAGGTAAGAATCCAGTCTGTATTACGGTAGTTTATATCACTTTGGTTACTTTTCCTTTCGCTGTTCTTTCTGTTCAACACTTCCTGTATTTCATTAGGAGACATTAACATATTCCATTACCAAAAACGAGTGGATGTTGTGGGCGGATTGTTCTGCTAGCTGATTTGGCTTTTGTTTTTTAATACCAATAGTGAAGGTGTGGGATTTAGTGTACCAGTCAGGCTTCAAACTGAGAAAAATAACCAGTAGGAGATATATAAACAGATGTATCACAAGGCATGGGCTTATGCCATTATGGGAGTAGGCTAGGCAAGTTTATAATCCATGTGGCCAGCTGACAAGAAGGGCAGGCTGGAACTCCAGGGCATGACTGAGGCAGTTGTCCATGGTGGGATTTCTTCAGAGAAACCTCAGCTCAGCTTTAAGAGCTTCAGTTGATTGAATCAAGCCCCCCCAGATTATCAAGAATAATTCCCCTTCTTTAAATCAATTATGGACTTTAATCCTATGTGCTAAGGCTTGCATGTCTACTACGGTGCCTAGATGAGTATTTGGTTGGATGACCACGGACTGCCGCTTAGCCAAGTTGACACCGAAAACTGACCATCACATTGTATTTCTTGGCTGCTTGTTAGAATTCTCCCGGTTCTGGTGGTCCATTATGCTCTGCCTGGAGCTGTGTTCAGTTGACTGTGTGCTCTTCTTTCTCATTCCCACTGCTCCTTCTGCAATTAAATAAGTTAACTTTGTGACCGATTGCTGTACCCAGGGCAGCCTCCACTCTGCTCTGGTGCCAGGCATTTATCTTCTTTCCTTTGCCTTTGGTTTTACACGAAGTCTGTTTTCTCCTCTGTGTTATTTGTCTTACCAGGACAGAACGTTCCCATTGTTTTCTTTATTAGCTAAAGTTACAGATCAGCTTGGCATCCATTCCAACGGGAGCTTTGATTCTCAAAGACAATAGTTGCAAAACTGGCTGCCGCTAGCTGTCATTGTTCTTTGTCACCCTGACTTGGGGAAATGCCATATTGGAGGTTTGATAGGGCCGAAACAGAATAAGAAATCTAATTGCTTCTCTGTGTTTGGTGCTGCTGCTTCAGAACAGCTCCCTTCCAGCTTCCAGAGCATTCTCTTTCAAGGCACTGCCCTTTCATGTTGGGTTTCCAAAGTTAGAAAATTCCATCATCATTATCTGATGAGAACTATTTATCAACTTTGATTCTCTTCACCTTAGAAAATGTTAAAGCATTGTAGGGAAATTGCTACAAGTGTGACCTTCACTGAACTAGCCCAGTGTTTTTGAATTGTTATTGAATTACAAGTCTTTCTCTAGAATTTTTTCTAATTGCCTGCAGAACATTTTAATATACTCATTCCTTTCTTCTATCATTGTACATTCTAAAAAGGGGAATGCCGAATTTTAGCAGAACTAGATAAGCACTGAATTCCAAGAGGTAGAGAAAAAAAAAAGAGAAAGGAAATGTTAATGTGAAGCACTGGCAGAAAGGTCCAAGATGTAGGTGTAGCCACTTATCTACAATTACTAGGAAGGGACTTTTTCTTCTTGGTATTTTAATGAGTAATAACATGGTCAGATGGAAAAAAAAATCTGTATAAGTATAAATTAAAATCTGAATGTTCAGAGGTCCAGAATACTCATAGTCAGAAAACACTAAGCAAAAAGCCAAGCATGGTAGGGTCTGTTATCTGTCATGGTAAGGAGTATCAAATATGGTCTACTAACTGTCAAAGAATTACTAAGTATACAAAATGAAAATTAAGTTCGGTTAATCACCTTATTGCAGTATTCTGGTCGCTTATCTCCCTACTGCTGTGTGTGACAAATCACCCTGAATTTAGCAACTTAAGACATCCATAGTCTGTGGGTGTCCTTTATTAAGTTCCTGTGGGCAGAGCTTTAGGAGAGCCCTGGCAGGCTGGCTTCTTGTCTCGTGCAGCAGTTGTTAGATGGTGAGGCCTCTTCACGGAACTGAGTCTGGCCTGCATGGTGGGCTCAGGGCAGTCGGGCCACTCATGTGATGGCTGAAGGTGTGTGCATATACTGAGGGCATTCCCGTGAGCAAGGTGCAAGTTGCATCACCTTCTCTGACCTGGCCCTGGAAGCCACATCGCTTAGCTCTGTTGATCACAGAGAGGCACAAACCCACCCAGATTTAAGGAGAGGGACTCCCTCTCTTGATAGAGTGGCAAGATTCCGGAAGGACACGTGGGATAGGAGATAGTGGTATGGGCATCTATGGAAAGAACAGTCTGCGCTGTCTACTCTGCGGCCACAGTAATTCTCATTCCTCCCACATGCAAAGGTACACTCCTGTGCTTTCAAGACAGTCCAGGAATCGCATTCCATTCTGGCTTCAGGCCCAGGCTCAGAGTCACCTTGCCACGTACATTGGGCCTGTATACAAATGAAGCTCCTCAGGACCAGTTTCTTGGATATACCTCCTTGACTCCTGTTCTCAGTCATCTGCCCAGTTCACACCCCAAACACGGCAGGAGGGCACACATCTTGGGGCCCTGCCCCAGAAGGGGAAAATGAGAGGCACCCAGGTCCATGTTGCCGTCCCTGTTCAGCTCTTCTGTGTGCCTCTTAATTCCCCTCTCTCGGTTCTTGGTTCTCCTGTTTAAGCCATCTGTCCTTTTCCATAAGAAAGAGCCCATGTGTGTAGCTGGGTAGCCTTTCTAGACTGCTTCCTATCCAGAGAAGTTGGGGGATCTGAAGGGTCTCAACTTTGTACTCTGTTTCTTTCAGTCTAACTTGGCCACAGTTTCATAGTACAAATATCTAAAAAGCTTTGTGGGTTTTCTGTGAATCTTAGTGGGCACATACCATTGGCCAAGAGCCATGACGCCAGGACGTTCTGTCTGCCGTAGGCTCCCTGGGAGGCTGCTGAGGGATGACACTCGTAAGGTGCTCAGAAGCCTTATTGTTAGCGTGGTGCTGCTGCATGTATGCTGTTATGATTCTTAGGACTTAGGTCCGTTTGAATGTGTTCAGATCCCCGCCTGAGATCTTTCTGAAGTCTTATCAGAGTGTCACACACTCACACCTTGGATTTGATCCTTGCTCGAAAGCCATTTCTTGATTTAAGAATGGCTTGACATCCGGAGAGGCTGAGAATGAGAAGCAGTTCATATCTAACAGTGTGTTCTTCCGCTCATCTCTCTCCGCTCATGTTTCGTCACAGCAGCGAGCAGAGCCCAGGTGTCACTGGAAGCATTCTGCCTGGAAATCTCTCCAGCTAGATTACTGAGTTCACTTGGTTCCTTTCCATTTCCCACTTCAGCGCAGATACCAGGGGTCCAGTGTGCGGTCACTGCACACCAGGGTCCTCTTGTCCTCCAGCTCCCAGTGACACTGGCCTCACTTTCCTTCAAACTCTCACTGACAACCTCCTTAAAACAACCATCTCATTATCTTGCACTGGGCTGTGCCAGGGGTTTGGGAAGGGCATGCTCTGACTCAGGATCCTTATGCATCTGCGTCAACACCAAGGAAACGAGTCTGACAGCCACGGGGCTCCCTCCTTGTTTAAGACCCTCGGTTTGGGGGTGATTAGTCACACATCAGTAGTAATTGGCACACAGAACAATACTGTTTTCTTTCTGGCCTTTGTCACCCTCAGGTCCCAGGACGTGGCCTGCTCTCCTTTCAGGAGCCCAAACTCCCACCCTGCCATGCCCACCACCTCCACCAGGCCCACTCAGGGGCCTTCTGTGTTTTCCCATTATCTGAATCCTAAGCCGTCTGCCTCGGTGTACAACAGAGCTGCGCATTCATAGGCCAAATTCGTCCCACAGAGACATTATTCTTTAGACTGTGCAGAGGAATTTTTTTAACTCAACATACTTGTTAACATTAAAAAATCAAAAGCATTCACCAGAAAGTCCAAATTACCCACTTCTTTGGAAGCATCGGATGGGCACACTGGGGCTGCCTTCCCGAGGCAGAGTCAGCTGAGGCTGGGCACCTCAGTGGGATGGGTCCTCCAGGACAGCCGGGTCCCCACCGGGTCAGCTTCCCATTTCCGGCCTGGCTTCTGTCGACCCTGAATTCACCATTCTTGTTTGCAGGTTCTTCACACAGCCCTTCCAGCCATATTCTCAGCTGTCTCCTTCAGCCCAACCCCTAGACCCCAGTACCTTGTGACCCAGTCACACTGAGCTCTAGTCTAGAGTCAGTAGAACATGGGAAGTTCTAGCTTCTCTGGGGAGAACAACTTGTCCACTGTTTCTGCCTGGTAAGTTTTTACCAACCAGCCTTTCATGGTGTCCCTCCACAGATAGTCATCCTCTCTTCCTCATACTCCCCGTGTTTGTATCTTTGTTGTTGCATTCACATTTCACTGACATTGTTAGCCTAAGTGTCTGTCCACCTCTCCGGATCATGAACTGTTCCAAGGCGTAGGCTCTTACTTCACTCATCTTTTGTCTACAACTTGACACCAAGGTAGGTATGAAATAAAATTTTGTTGACTGGATGAATAAATAAGTGATTCTTAAAAAAGGCTAAGGCCAGCTTTCTGTCCTGAAGGAATATAGAGTTGGGCATGTCATCCATTAAATGTAATACAAAGTTGGAATGATATAAAGGTGTAGGGAAAATACCAGTTGGGACAATGACCAAAAGCTTCTTGGAATAGAAGAAAAGAGGTAAGTGGAGAATGTGGGAGGGCAGATCAGGCAAGGTGTGCATGTAAAACATGAAAAAAGGTGGAGTCGTGAAAGCATGTAAATTGTACACAGACGGGCTGTGGGGTATCTAAAGGTTTTTGTGGGAAATAAGCCTTGAAAGGGAATTTGGAGCTAGGGTACGGAGACTCTTGAATAATGAGGCACTGGACTCATTTTGCAGTTAACAGTGACCTCTTTCCATTTTTTTTTTGAGAAAGTGCTAATGTGTGCTGGACGTTTTTTTTTTTTAACTCAGAGCGGAATTTTATTTTAAATGCTTTGTGATGGAAACAATTTATAGGAATTGTAAGCCAATATTGAGTGAATGCTATATGAAGACAATTTCTACAATCCCATATCTATCTTTACATACATACATTTTTAGTATATAAGTAAATACAGATATATATATATATATATATACACGCACACTTAATAGAAATCATGCATTTCTTTCTGTTCTTCTAGGATTAGAAGGCACAAACAGAAACAGTAGATCTCCATCTTTCACATTTTACTCCTCCCAAATCTTCTATCAAATAATCGAGGTTCCAAATCGTTATAAACAGAAAGAATAATTTTTCAATGACATCTAAGTTTACCATTGGTTTACCGTCATATGACTAGTTACGTTAAGTTTGAGAACCTAATTTCATACTTTAACTGGCAAGGATCTGTATTTCCATCTTTGAGAAAAAATTTTAGGTGTAAAATTTTTTATTCTGTTTGCAAAATTTATCATGCATTCCTAATTATAAAGGAAACTTGAAAATAAGTTTTCCAGTCAGTTTGAACATATGAACACTTAGGGATATAGATGAGATAACAAACTCCGGATAACTTATTAGTATAATTATATATAACTATGTTAAATAATGTATTATATAACACCCTTTTATTTAGATATATACCCTTTGTTTTCCTTTCATATTTTGTTACTCAGTATTAGGGCCTGACTTGCAGTACCGACATTAATCATCATAGAGCCAAGTTTTTCATCTAACAGTTTTTCAGAGGATGCCATTTTCATTTTCATCTTCATTTTTAAAAAATGCAGCCCTGTGTCTCCTCGTGATGCTTTCACAGAAATGTTATCCTGAACCATATGTATCAAGTTGAATAATAATAAGATAGTTTTCCCTTCCAGTATTTATATGGCTGTATGTTTGGTACATAAGAATCAATTAGTGTATGTTGCTTTTAAAGATGAAATTTAAGAGGCTTGTACAATAAAATTGAGATATTTGCCATTGGAAAGTAGTTATTCCCAGATTTAATAAGTACTAAGTTCGTGTTAAATATCTGTGTCAAGTTTGATGTCGCCACGAGCTGAGTCTAACCAATGTTGTGCTGGTAAATGGTGAAAACCGGCACTCTGGCAGCAAGGGGGAGCACAGATCTGAATTTGTACTGTTCTCTGGTTTCCATGGTATAAACACTCTTATCCTACTCAGGCCAATTTTAAGTGAGCAGTGTGAGGTCAGCTGTCTTGCACACTTTCTGAAGCTGTACCAGTGGGCTCTCCTGAGCCGGCATGAGCTGACTCCGGCACGGATGTGTTAGTTCAGACAACGCTGGGGAAGTGGCAGACTGAGGCTGGGGGTAGAGCATTACCCCCATGGGTGGAGATGGCCAACTGCAAACTGCCCAGATGTTCATATCCGACAGACCATTTGGAAAAGGACTCAGAGGAAGTTTCCAGGGTCATCAGCTTAGGTGGGAGAAGGGAGGCCATGGGGAGCGTTCACTCGGGGAAGCAGCATGTAGTGAGCTAAGAGCATGTAGCAGGCTGGGAGCAGCCACGTTTACGGTAAAGACAGAGCAAGAAGAGTAGGAGATGGAGAAGGACAGGAGAGAAGGAGCAGGAGAAACGGGACGGGTCTGGAGAGAGCATGAGGTGATAACGGGTGGGGTTTGGCGGTGTCTGCAGCTTAGTGTTATAACAGCGGCAGAGGAGCGCGGAATCCCATGACTGGGAAGTCACTGCATCTTGGGTAGAAGGAGAGACCCCAGTGGTAATATTTTATAGGAGGTGGAAGAGTGAGGGTGGGTGTAAGAAAGTAAGGGCAGTACTTAGAGACAACCTTTACAAGAAAGAGATGCTGGATGCAGTGACTGGCCTCATAAGAAGCAAGTCTGAGTCCCTCCTGCCCCACTTGGGTAGAAGCATTGGAGAGAATGGAACACGTTTGTGATGGATGTGAGGGAGCTAAGGCCTGACCACGTCTTGGAGGAATAAGTGGATGGATGGATGTGGAGCACGGCAGCAGGCATTGGTCTCTAAGGGAAAAAGGACCCATTTTTCTAGTGCCTACGAGGGAAAGAGGCTGTAAGGGAGAGGGTGTGAAGTTTATCAGGAAGGGACGGGTCGGGTCGGGTCCGGGATGGATGGACTTGGTGCAGGGAAGTCCGTCAGGTTAGTGGGTGAGGCTATGTGGGCCGGCAGGGCTGAGGGAAGGCGCCTCCCCGGGGGGCAGCACCAGCTGAGCCTGCACGGCAGGGGCCAGACGCGAGCCACTTGCTGAACTCGCCCGTGTCCCAGTTTCCCTCTGACACATGGGGGGATAAAATGATTCTCAGCTCACAGGGCCGCTGTGAAGATTAAACTGGCGAACCTACTTAAGGTGCTCAGGCTTACCGCGGTTACACAGACAAGGGCTGCTGTGACGGGCTGGGGAAAGGGACTAGGCCAGGAACGCGCGAAGGTGCTAGCTAGCCCGGGGCTGAACCAGGCTGGGGATCTTGCTGAAAGGAAGATTCTGAGTTCGTGGGCCTCTGGGGTGGGACCCCAAGAGTCGGCATTTCTAGCAAATTCCCAGGTGATCCCATCGCTACTGGTCCGGAGACCACACTCGGAGGGTCGTAGCTGTAGGAGCACCAACGTCCCAGCTGGGAGCGGCCTGCGGTCGTACTGGGCAAGGCTGTTCTCCACGCCCTCTGCAGGCTGAGCCGGCAGCCTTCCTCCCAGGCGTGGACAGGACGGGAGGGGGCCTGGGCGCAGGGGGCACTACTAAAAGCAGCCTCAAAAGATCAGCTGTGGGCTCCCGCCCTTAGATGAGGGGCGCGAAGCCAGGCGGGCGGGTGGAAGGGCAGGAGAGCACAGTGAGGCCTCGCAGTAGGTGGGGGACCGAGGAGGCAGGTGGGTGGTGGTCAGGCACAGAGGCCACACATCAGAGTGGAAGATGCAAGGACAGGAAAAAATTGACTGCTTACATCTTGCTGAGTCTCATTTTATTTTTTTATTTTTGATGACATCGAAGGCTTTTTGTTTGCTCGGCAGTGCCTCAAGGCCGTGATAAACAACAATGATTAGAGACATTTTTTATACTTCTGGTCAGCAGAAAGGCTGATGAGAGAAAAGCTACTGGGAGCCCCCGTCTGCCACGTCCAGTCTGCCCTTGGTGGGGGAGCTTCCTGGCTCACTGGAGTTCAGGCTGCGGCCAGGCAGTCAGTAGGTTGAACAAGGGGAGGGCAGGGTTCCCAGTGATGGGGAAAATCCTTCCGAGGAGACTGACATCTCACCTGCAAGGAGAAGTTAAGCTGGCCGTGGAAGCGGCTGGCAGGTGCATGGGGAGGAGGCGCGCAGGACTGGACCAATGCTTCTGAATTTCGGTTAGTATTTCTTTGGGTCCCGTTCATCCATCGCTCAGGACTGCTAGAGAAACACACTTCCACTTCCGACATACCTGACACCCTGTGTTAATTCAGGAGTTTGATCGTGAACTCGCTTACACTGTCCTTCATATCCTTCCTGTTCTGGGTCCTGGTATTTACAGAAAGCTCCTGTTAGAGGGACCCCGGGGGGAAGATGAGTCTGACAGCTCCAGTGACGTTTCCCTCATTGCTGGGCATCCCGCTCCCTGGCGGCTGGGCCCTGTCCTAGCTCTGCCTCTGACATCTGACCCTGGGCCAGCGAGCCATACTGTTTCTCTGTCTGTCTGGCTGAGCCTGACTTCTTTTCTTGTGGGAATCAGAACTTCAGTTCATTTCTTTCCTGGGTTTTCGTAAAGGTGCTGGTTAGAGACAGGGAAGCAACTTGTCTTTTCAGAGGTATGGTATAAGTAGGACCGCTCAGTTGTATTTTATTTCCAGACTTGGGAATAAATGTTACTACTGGATGTCTTAAAACTGTTTAACCTATTGCCAGCTCTGACCTGAGGAATTTGTGAGCTTATTACTCTCTAGCTAACCCTCAAATTGAGCTCATTTCTCTGAGAAGCACATATTTTTTTTAATCCCGACAGAAAAAATTTCATTCTATCTACCACCTCTTGGCTTTACTAAGTAACAGAAGAGCCATGTGATGGTAATGCAGTCAGAGTTTTAAGGGTGAATGACTCCATTCTTGTCACTGTGGGGAATCGGGGAGGATAGAGGCTTTTATACACCTTTTCTTGAAGTTTTTACTTTGAAGAGTGTTCTTTAGTTCCTAAATAAGAACCCCATTTGTTAAACTATGTGAAATGTAGTTGCCTTGGCTGTAAAAGGTAGAAGTTGTTTCCTGTTGTCCCTACAAAGTCCCTACAAGGATGTAGCTTTGTAAAATTGCTTTCTGGCTTCTTCAGCAGAGGTCACACGGTCACATACGTGTACCATGAAACCTGGGGTGCAAGTCATGCTGTGGGTTTTTCCCCCTTCTGGTAAACTGAGAGGATGTTCTTAATGAACATATTTGTATTCTTATGCTTGCTCCTCTTACACCAATGTTTTATGCTTCATAGATGTTTTTAATGTTCTTTGTCTTCTACGTTTATTTAACATTTATTACTAACAGGCCCCTCCCACCACTTCTTTCAACGTCTGAGGCTATAATTCTAAACATTTTTTCCCCCCTCTTCTAGCAAATAAAACTAAGTGGGAGATAGGCTTTTAAAATATGGCCATATTATTGTCTGTAGTTGGATTCTGATTGTAGAAATGGAACTGACAGACCATGTAAAATAAACATAGAGCGAGAGGAAAAAGAGCATCGATTAAATTTTAGGGTGGGAAGCTGCCCAATTTAAGTATTTTCAGAAAGCGACTTCCTTCGTGTAATCTCTTGGATGAATATTTGAAGAATACTAATTCACCAGCCATGCTTGTTTTTTTCAATTTCAGCAAAGACATTTTGTTCTGTTTCTGATACACAATTTTATCTTTTATTCTCACTTCTTAGTCAATAGTATGCTTTGTAATAGAGGTGATTTTAAATTTTTTCTTTTAAATGTCATTGACAGGCTTTCCTCTATATTGCTATCATCATGATTAATGTTGCTAAGAAAATAATCAATTTTATTGTATATTTTGACAAAATTATTTTCTCTTCCCCAATGCATTTCCCTGTAGCTTTAAAATGAGTGATCCTCTCTGAAAATCCTGAAGTGCATTTCAGCATTTTTTTCCTACAGTACTTTGCTAGCATCTTTAAGCACCATTAAAATCACTATCATTAGAATAGGTCTTTCCAGTGACTCAAAATGCAAGTGGAAAAAAATACCTGTCAAGCACAGAAGGGGTTGTTACTGAGGTGAATTAGTTATTAAATGTTTTTTTTCTGAGTGGAGAAAGCAAGCTTTTTAAAAAAGAATTGAGGCATAACTGCAATTATGAGTAAGAACTTTTTACTTTTTAACTTTTCATGTTGGAGTTCCAGTCTTCTGGATAAGTGGTCTGGCTTACTTTTATGCATTGTGAGCCCGCATGGCTTAACGACTTCCCATGATCAGGCATGTGTTGAATGCTTCCTTGACATTTAAGCTCTGTAGTATTCTCCTTGGCATTAATGAAACTCCTGTGACGTAACTATATAGTTTCTGTTACAGAAAACAGTCTTAATTCACATCGTCATCTTTCAAAGTCTTCACGGAACATTTTTAGACAACTTCTTTTTCACAGTTAAGGTTCAATGGCACAAGACAACGCATATCTGAATGGAAGTCTGAAGGCTTTCTTTCTTGCCTGAATTTTGTTCTTACAGCTGTGTGAACAAGGTCCCTTCCTGGACCTTCGTGTCATCTGTAAAACGAGGGGGTTGGACTAGACTGTCTCCAGGGTCCCTTTCAACTTGAAGTTTCTCTGAATCAGTAGATCACTGGCTGCGATGTTCACATCATGCTCATCTGGCACACTGTTTTGTTTAATTGCTGTATGTTTCGGTTCTTTTTTTTTAGGCAAATTACTTTTGTCAGAGACTTTTCATTCTCAGTTGTACTATCTTTTAAAACTTGTTTTTTCAACCACAAAGACTTGTGGAAAGCATGCCCATGGATTACATCTCTACCCTCCTTAAAAAAAAAATTGAAGTAATTGCAGAAGGCTGATTATAATCTGTTTAGATTACCTGACATGGGTGCTGATAATTTTGCTGGGTTTCTAGCAATCTCACAAATCCTATAAGTGCTCCAAGGTGTTTAAGAATCTTTTGATACTGTTTTGTTATGCTCAAGTAGGTTGAGCGGAATCCTGGGAAAACAAAATGATGTCAGGCTGTGAAAAAGAGCAGGTTGGCACCACAAGGGCAGTTGCTCTTTTGACTTAGATTTTAGATCCTTGATACCCCTGGGGAAGTATGCTTCAGTAGCCTGACCGAGGCCCCTGCCTCACTGCTGTCCACAGTCCCGCTGCTCACATGCATTTCCTTGGGCAGTTTTGACACCGACCATGTGGCCTTTTATATATAGTAATTAATCAAGTGTTAACTGAAGCATGAGTGAAAGACAGGCTTGATCCTTCATGGCTGACATGTGCAGTATTCCTCCAAAAGAGTTTCATTCTACATGTTGCTTGGTAATGTATTTCAAGAAGGCAGTCCCTTTGGAAAGAGCGTGAGTGTGGGAGTCTGGAGGCTGTGTGGTCCTTTTGTGTATTAACTGCTGTTATCCCTGAATGTAAACTCACAAGTTATTTTCAGGGAACATGTTTGCTATTCACCTACGTGGCACCGTGAGCTAACACTAGTCATATTCGACCAGTGAAGAGTGGGGTGGGTTTGTTTTGATTCAGGTAAGAAGAGTTCCTGGGTCAAGCGGTCACCTTCATAAAACCGAAGATGGCGACTGGGAGTGGAGTGACGATGAGATGGATGAAAAAAGCGAAGAAGGGAAAGCAGCTTTTTCTCAAGAAAAGGTAAATGCCATTGGTGATAAGCTAACCTGTGTACATTTTACTTTTGTGGTATTTTTGTATGTGTGTGTGTGTGTGTGTGTATATATATATATATTAATGGATACATAATTGTTTTACAGTCACGAAGAGTAAAAGAAGAAAATCCAGAGGTGAGTGGTGGATATTTATTTTTACTTTTTTTTTTTCACTCTCCCCCACCCCTCCACCCCCCAGTTCCACCACACACACACACAGTACAAGAGTCTAATCCACCTGGAGAGGAGACTTCAAAATTTCATTCTCATGGAGTAAAGAAAAAGAAATGGCACATGCGATTTGCAGGCCCTGTGCCTGAGTTTCTTGGGGGCTGATCACGTTAGCCTGGGAGCCTCAGTTCTTCCTCTGTGGACTGGTGATTATCGAACCTTATAAAGTCGCTGTGACGATTGAGGAAACCACATACGTAAAGTATTCAGTGGAGTCCTTGGCACAGACTAGGTACTCAATTGATCTCAACTCAGTTATTACTGTCATGTAGAAAATATAGTAGTCATACAGGTGAAACTTCTAGATTTTTAGTCAACAATAAAGCAAGATATGAAAATGGCTAGAAACCCTAGGTTGACTCTGTTGGTCATGATTTGTAAATACCCTGGGTGACTTAGTGGGCAGGGAGTACTCTTTGATGAGCTTTCTTGTGAGAACTGGTCATCTTGGTTAAATTTACTTCCTCTTATGATTGATTATCCTAATGCCTAAGTTCAAAGGACTTGGTAATTCTCTTCAGGGAAATTTGAGACTATTTAAATAGTTCCAAATATTTTACAGACCTAGCAATTCATATCTAGAAAACAGAAGATGTTGGGGCTAAGCCAATGATGTCCATCCCAACTCTTTTTTTTTTTAAATACCAGACATTTTCCTTTTGATTAAATGGGATAAATCCTATCAGTCCACTTTAAGTGGCAACGGCCACTGGACCTTCTTAGGAGACAACAGAGCTGCAGCCATGCCTTCCCTTGTGGTACCCCCTCCCTCTGGCCTCTTTCCATCCTTCGTGGCACTAGGCCAGGCCCATGCACACATGTCACGCTAGGTTTTGAGCATGATCTCAACTAGGTATCATCAGCTCTGCCCTCTTCTTGCCCACTTGCCTATTTTACCCAGAGTGAAGTGCAGAGTCAAGGTTCTTCATCAGTTTCTAAGAGTGCCTCTAACTAAAAGCATCAGCTCTGCTTAGAAGTAGAACAAAAGAACCTGACTCAGGGAGCTCTGCTGCCTCCAAAAGCGTTTGTTACTAGTTCAGTACAGGCACCTTCACTGGGTGACACCCAGTGAGTCTTGCCTTGCTGGTACAGAATGACGGTGTCTCTCTTTTCTCATGAGGATTTGTCAAGTTTATTGTGACAGTATCTTACTATGTGCTGGGTGAAATTGCTCTAGTAACTGATTTGTTATTTGGAGAATAGCCGTATCTTTTGGGCAAGAATATTTCCTGCATAGACAGGAGAGACTCCTGTATAGCATGCGGTCAGTTGATCACCAGGCATCACTGTTGACTTTCTTGAGTGGGATTTGAAAGTCTTCAGCACTTCCCTGCATTTAGACATACTTCCCAGTGGTATATCTGTGACCCCAAACTAGCTTATCATTAAGGAAACAGAGAGACTTGTTTTTGTGAAAGAATACATGTTCTTGAATGTAAATACTCCCACCAAACTTTAGGAATAACCAGCCCCACCTGCTGTTGTGTAGCTTCTCAGGCCAGTTTTTTGTTTTTTGCATGCCGGCATTTCAGTATCCTGGGCTGTGGAAGAGCCGCTACAGGGACGGTTCCTCTGTCCCTTAAGCTTTTAACTAAAGTAGCCCCCTGATTTGCCAGCCACCCCAATTCACTGTTTGTAAATGAAGCAAAAAGCATTTTATTTATCTGTTATAAAGGGAAATAAAATCGTTGAATATGTAAGTATTCAACAAACGTATATATATGCCTACTGTTTTAGTAGGTGTTGGAGACACTTCCATGACGTGAAGACTTGTAAAACGTAGGGTAGAATTAAATAAATTAAATAAGGAAAAAACCGAGGGACCCCTTTTACCCTGTGACGGCCTGTCTTTCTGCAGAGGTTATCCATTTGCAATGTTTTCTTCCAGACTTTTTTTTTTGCTCATTCACATTCAAATAAGTACATAAATCTGTTACATCATTTTAAAAACATGAATAGGATTATAAAATTTTTCTTTTTTCTGTCTCTTCAACTTGCCTCACCTTTGAAATCTTTCCACATTAGTTGCTGTAGATCTGCCTCTTTATTGTTAACTGCAGGGTCGCATCACCTTGGGTTGATTGAAATGGCTTCTTTCATTATTTCTTTCTTGGTAAGCGTTTAGACTCCTGTTACAAACTGCCTTCCACTAATATGTTTGTGTATGCCTTTTGAGGGGCTTATATGCGGGTAAAGTATAAGTAGGTAGAATTGTGATTGCTTTGTTTGACAGTTGGCTGATTTTGAATTTTTACAGCTGCTGTCAAAAGCTGTACCACTTTAAATATCTTATATTTCACTTGTCAGTTACATTCAATACAGCTAAAAAAAGAGCTGTGTCATATATACAGTCTCTGGTAGCATATCTTATGCCTTTAAATACCTTGAGGGAGAAAATGCTTATCTCTACCAAATGGCATGTTTAAATGTCTGAGTGTTTATATTTTAATAAGCTTTTCAATAATGCTTGTCATTTAAATCACAGTTTGGTTATTTACTTGACTATAAGTCCCTGTAAGATTGGGATAGTATTTTATTCATATTTGTGTTCCCTTTGCATCCAGTAGACATTCTATACAATGTCTGGTGACATGGATACCCACACACTGAAATACAGATATTAAACAAGTCCTAAATAGGCATATCATATTTATAAGTAGGTGGAGTGGGGGGAAAGATCAGAACATGTTATACAATTGAGCTGAAGTTCAGAGAGAAGAGCCTTAGTAGTTCCATGTGTAGATAAAGTTAGATGCAATAAAGGAATATTTTAGAAATGCTTGTAATAAGGTAGAATGTCCAGGTGTTATAGCATTAGAGAAGATTAAGAAGGCCAAGGTTGGGTGTTTGTCAGAGGACACTGGGTGACATGCCCAGTACTGGGACATAATTGGAGATCACCCTCAGTCTAAGAGAGTTTCCAGTGTGAACTATAAAGTTCCAGGCTTACACCATTTGAGATTCATAGCCAGACCCATTGAAAATTGGTTCTTCTGTGTTCCTAGCCTGATGTTTTTAGAACTTTTCAAAGAATTAGTTACCGACTAGTAGTTAACAATTTGCAATAAGTAGGTAGCTTATGCTAATTTCATTTATTTATTATTCCACTTGGGTGGTGGAAGTCAGTGGTGACTAAAGGTTAATAGTGTAACAATAATACTAATAATGAAGTTAATCGAACAAATATATTCAATCTGTGCCTGATTTCTACATGGAGCTAGCTGCGTTAGGCACTTGTGGGAGTTACACAAATGAAAGCAAAGAGCCTATTCTCTAGAAGCTTCTTATCTCTTTGAGGGTGGGGGCCAAGGTATTTGCAAGCACTGGCTTCCTAAGGAGTGTAGAGTTTCCTAGCTTATATGGCATCCTAGCTTGTATAAAACTTTCCAACTACTATCTCATTTTTTATTTCCTTTTTGACTAATGATTTTGGAATCTTTTTTTGTCAGCCTCTGAAGTGATATGTGCTTTATATTTTTGAAAATCAATTTTGCCTCATTCCCTGATTTTCTATATAAAATTAAAACTGACTTTAAATTCAATTTCTTTTGATTTCCTTTAGCCAAAGAGGGCATTTGCTAAGGTTTCTATTAGGAAGCATTCTTTTTATATCAGTCCCTCCACTAGGTGATACGAAAACAAATGGTTTGCAGTCCTGACCCCACACCAAAAAAAACAAAAGCTTTAAAAATGCAGTTGCCTAGACCTAGTCCTCCAGGTGTGGTGTGGTAGTTTGGGGCGATGTTCAGGCAACTCTGATTTTTAAAAAGCTGCACACATGATTTGATATGTGGCTAGGATCAAGGACCACTGACTAGGAAAACGGCACCAGTCACTCTGAATCCAGAAGTCCACACTGGAATCCAGGAGGATTGTGTGCTGAAAATCCCTGAAGGTTTATTTAAAATATATTTTTAAAAAAAAAGGAAGAAAAGAAAATAAAGATGTTTCACAAAACCCATGGAAAAAAGTTGTCTTTATTTTAAAAAGTGTAATGAAGCCAAGTGGGAAGGTTTATTGACTGAAGCCCGAAACTGAGGAATTTTGTTAAGAGGGTCTAGGCCAGGTTAATTGTGAAAATGTTCTGTTTCCTGTTTCTGGTATTTTTTTTTTTTCTGAGGAAAAGATACATTGGGTATAGGTTTAGGTTGAGTTGATTTTACCAGAAATTAGACACAATGCGAAAGGTAAAATTATTGCTTATGTTGCTCATTGCTATTGCCTGTTGATTATTAAAACTGCCTTTAGCTTTTTAAAGTTATTTCTGATGACATTGTGTTTTCCAAATGCCCGTCAGCTCTCATATGTGTGTGTTTGATATCCATCTGTAGATGGAGGGGAAGATTTGATTTCTCCCCCTGAATTTATTATAGTTAGCTTCAGTCATCACAGACAGCTTTCAAATTGATGTGTTTATGATACCATCTCCTACAAGGAATTCGGATGTCAGGTGATTGGCTTCCTGACCAGTTGTCAGAAATCTTCCATACTTCTGAACATAAGCCTTTTATTAGATTTGGACTAATTTTAGATTAAGAGAAAAACCGGAAGATCCCATACATTCCTCACTCAGGTTCCTCCACTGTTAATTTCTTACATGGCCTGGGTACATTTGTCACAAGGGAGAAACCAACAGGGCTTCGTTCCTACCAACTACACCTCACACTGTATTCATAGTTCACTAGTATGTCCACTAACATCCCTTTTCTGTCCCAGGATCCAATTTAGGATAACACATTGCATTTAGCCACAGTATTTTTAAAAATAGAAAATGCTAAGATGAAGCAGAGCAGTATGAAACGCTGGAAAGCAGATGTTGTCCCAGTCTTCATTCCAAGTTCTTTTCTTCTTTTACCCGATCCCAGGGGCCTGTGTCCAGGGTGATGTCCAACATTAGTCTACTCTTTTTCTCTCCCCTCTCTTATCAAAATACCCGTTCTCTCAAATGCCTCTTACAGCAAACTGTTTAAAAGCAAACAACAACAAAAAAAACTTCCAAATTCCAACAGACAGTTTATGTTATATTGTTGATGAATGACTTCTGCTTAATGTGTTAGCTTTTACTTCTAAGTTTATACATTTAAAAATATATGCCCAAAAGGCATGCCCTACATTGACAGAACAGGGTCCATAATGGTGAAATTTGGGGAGTTCAGTTGGTTGTCAAGGAAGATGGTCTGTACAGGGAACTCCTTCCCCCCACTCCTATGCATCTCTCCACATTTTCTGAGGAATCATATGTCTCGCTTGTGCACCTGTGAGAGCCAGAGCCTGGTCTCTTCATTCCGTGCAGGGTTAGAGCTACACAGTGAGGTGGCATGGGGTTCTGACCCCGAGTCCGGTTTACTGGCCCTCCGTCCTGATGATCACTAGGAGTGAAGGAGCAGGACAGGAGATGGGGCTCTCCCGGGGGGAAGGAGTTGTCACCTGGAGCACATGCCATTAAGGTTTCCTAGATTACAATAGTTCTTTGGCTAAAGGTTGGCTGTTCTGTAAGTGCTGATACAGCTTTGGTTGTATTGCAAACCTTAAGATTGTGGAATGAGCCCAAAAGACTCATTACAAGCCCAAAAGAGTCTTTACTACAAGAAATCATTTGGTGTAGGCCCGGACCTTCTGGCTGGTTAATGAGTATAGTTTGGTCTTCTTTTAACATAGTCATTTTCCCTAAACATTTCACTATGAAGGTTTTCAAAATATAGCAACATTAAAAGCCTTTTATAGTGAACACCCATGTACCTATCACCTGGATCCTGCCGTCTGTTTCATGCTTTATCGCGTGCACATCCATCTACTCATCCATTAGTCCACTTCATTTTTCTGATGCATTTCAAAGTCAGTTGCAGACATCAGTACTCTAACCCCCAATTCACTTCATTTCTAAAAAACAGTTATTTTTAAGGAAGTAGAGTATGAATTTTATGTCTTAAACGTTAGCAAACTCTTGCCACAGAGAATTTCTGATGACTCGATTATTTTAGAATTGATAGTTTAGAAAGTAATGCATATATTTCATTCTTTTCATTGCTGTTTCTCTTTTAGGGCTTTTGTCTTTCAAGTTCTGGCCAAGGGCAGAGTTCACAGTTAGTAGAGCTTGAGGCAAAAAAATCTTTGGTATCACATTAGGGTCGTGAGAGAAAAAAATACAACCTATCACCCTGGCTTTTCTTTTGGGGGAAAATGTGTTTTAAAAATCCAACTGCCTTTATATGTTTCTAAAATCCAAAGAATAAATTGTTCAAAGTAATGATTAAAGGGGCGACTTTTACTAATCTGAACATTTTCATTGGTGGCCCTTAACTTTAGGTGAAATGATGTGGCAAGAAAAAATGGTCCTAGGGCATCTTTCTGTTAAGCAAGAGTCAAATATCCAATAGTTCATGCCTTTTTGCTTTAGCTCAGTGGTTCTCAAAAAGCATAAGGATCACCCAGGGCACTTACTAAAGATGCAGAGTCTCTGCTGTCTCCATGAAATTCTGAATCATAGTCTAGGCAGGACCCAGGGATCTTGAACACATGTCCTAAGTGAGTCCAGTGAGGAAGGCACAGGGCCACACTTTGAGAAGTACTGCTTTTAAGTTACTTAAATTATTTATAATTTTTTGTCTCTGATAATTGGGGCTTAATGTAACCACTCTGACCTTAGTTTTGGTTTCCTTAAGTGCTATAATGGCTGCTCTCTCCACAGATGGCGGTGAATGCCGGCAGTATTTCAGAACAGATACAGTCCCTTTCTGTGCAGGACTCTCAGGTATGTTTCTGTGCCCGTCATTTATGTTCAGGATGCTTTGTACATAGATCTTTAGAAAACCAGATATTTTAGAAAGACAATTTCAGGGTAGTGCTTCCAGATCAGGGGCTTGAAAACTGTTCTTTAATAGGTATGGAGAAGAGAGTCCTGTTACTATTGACCAAGATTTTCAGGACCCCCTAACTTTAAAATGATAGGTTCAAGATCGAGAGCTGATTGCTGGACTGCCTCAGAGATTGCTGGTACTGTGCGAAATAAGCAAAGGACATAAAATGGCCCCCCATTTTGTTAGATTCTAGCCACACAACATGGTAGTTAATTGATACTTCTCTGCTCTTGGTTGGATTTCTATGACCTGTTTTCATAATTCTTTTATCATTGAATTTTATGGGCCAGTTTATCTCTACAACTTGCCTTGTAAAAAATAATAGCCCAGTGACTGTGAAATGCATTTATATTAGACGTTATATGACAAAAAAAGTGCGCTGAGAGTTATGTCGGGGGCTGCTGAAGGATGCCGCGCAGTGCAGAGGAGGAGCTGTGCGTGTGGAGCCGGAGTGCAGGGCCCCGTTCTGCTTTTGCTGCGCAGGTACTGGGCAGGCCCTTCGGTGCTCAGAGTGAGTGTGTCACAAAGCATCACCCAGCCTTGGGATCACAGCACCCCCCATTTGCATAGTTCACTTCAGTTCATTTCTGTGGTACCAGATCTGTGTTTCTGAAAACAGCTGTATACTGAGGAGACAGAGTGATAGAATGTCGTGGTTGCAGGAAGCCTATTTGAGGTGAGATAGCCATCCTTGGCCCATAGTTCATAGCTGAGGAAGAAAGACTTGGGGAGGTCGAATGGCTCACCCACGGCTGTGCACGTGCCTAGAGGCGGAGTCAGGATTCAGTTCCAGGATCTGTACTGTATCCGACAGCTCAGTAAAACACCTGGCAGTGGACTGTAGGGCTTGGGTGAATGATAAAAGGAAAGCTAGGAATAATAATGGGTCAGAAGGCAAGAAGAGTAAAAGAAACAGGAAAAAGGATTAGAATAGATAATATTGTATAACGTGTTATAGTTTATGGTTCATTTTCATATATGTTGCTTTGTTTTTCCAGCAAACTTTTGAGACAGGTCTACGTCCAGTTTGTATGGGAAAACAGGTTCAGAGGAGGACTTGCTCATGGGGTTCAGAGGAGGACTTGCTCATGGTTATATAATTAGTCAGTGGCAGAGCCAAATCCCTTCTTTTTCTGCTCCAACAGGAAAGTCTGTTCATGTCGAGGGGTTCGTTGGAGTAGAGAGGGGCTGTTTATTTAGAGGCGTTCATGGTTGATGATCTGCATTCAAGGAAATAGGTTCTAGGTGAAAATGGCAGGAGGGATGATGGTGGCCTCATCCATCAGGTCCCATCTTCCTCCACATCCTGAAGTGCCGAACCTTTGTGCCTCCCCAAGGCAGTGGGTCTAGTCCGTGGCCAGGTTACACAGCGCTCCGTTAGACGGCCGATCCTGCTTCTGGGCACTCACTGAAGTTTGTGCCATTTGTCCGTAGTGCCCCTCCGACGACTGAGGCTTGCCGTGGGAAACATTTGTATCTGCGCTTGAAATGGGAATTAGGCATCATTCCAACCTTCACACCAGAGGTGTTATGTGGCCAAATCAGATCTTCTTGTGTAAAGACCTATTTCCAGAAAGAAAGGGCTGTATCAATCAAGGTATATCACGAGTTCATTCATTTGTTCACAAGTTTACAACACTGTTTGCTGTTCTGTTTTTCAAGGGCCTACCCAATGCTAGTGAAGACTGTCGAGCAGGTTCCTGTGCCGTGAACCTCGTTTTAAGGTTAAGGTAAATAACATTGTTTGGTTTGTATGGCCTTTCCTACTGTACAGTAGTCTGATCTCCTTCATTAACTTTTCATAATATTAGCATAAAATAAGATTGTTAACTTACTTGATTTCCCTAAACAGCCAGGGTGTGGTGCCTTCCCAGGACGAACTGCTCTCTTCTAACTGCTTACTAAAGAAGAATAAAAATGAAAGGGCACCATCCGAGTGCATCTGCAGGCTCAGTGTACCCTTATTAACTGCTCTCCTCTCGCCTTTTCTTTCTTGGGTTTTTCTTTTCTTCTTCTTTTTTTTTTTTTTTACAATGTAACATCACAGTGAGGGATTTTTAATGAGTTTCTCTCACACTTCAGCAGTCAGTCCCTGACAGAAATAAGCCATGCTTGCACTACAAGTTGCCTGTTCAGAACATTCTTCAGTGGCAGGTTTGATCAGCTGCCGTGGAGAAATGACAGGTGTATTTTGAAAGAATCCTCTTGTCTTCTAGGAAATGGAAACAAATGTAGTGCCTGGCAGGATAGTCTTTGTATCTGGTAAATGAAAGCGGTTTCCATTTCAGGGATTTTCAGATTTTAAGGTCCATCTCGATGTATATTCTATTTTAAGAATATGGTATCTCAAGACAAAAGAAATTTGTTTAAACTTGGTTGCCAACAGCTTAATTTACCGGGTCAGTCCGAACACTGTCACATTTTTGAAGGGGTTTTAATTAAAGTCAGTTTATATACATGTTCTCCTTTGACAATTAAACAAGTGAAACACATGACTAATGGACCATTTTCAGAGCTGAGGCTGTAAAAAGTGGATTCATTCTCAAGGTCAGCATTCAGCCCTCTGAGTTATCATAGTCTGTCAGGGTAGATTATTGTCACCATAATCTCCCCTTCCCTCTGATGATCTGTGGTGCATTTTCACTTACTGACCAGGGAAACCTTATAACAACCCTTGGTGTGATTTAATTTAGAGTGGATTTCCCCGTCTAGAAGAGAAATTATTACAAGACGATTTTCCTTGTATTTGAATGTAGCCTTGATTATGATCCACGATTAGTGTGCTTAGCAATCTCCAAAGAATAAAGTAGCCCCATTCCCTTTTTGTTCCCTTGGGAGCCAGGTACTCCTTTCATTTATTTTTTCCCTTGTTTGTTTGGTCATTCATTCCACTGATGTTCATTCCCATCTCAGCGTCCGTTACTGAGATGCAGGGGTGAGCAAGGCTGCAGAGGTTACAGTCCAGACCACTGAGTGTGCAGTGTTGGAGCTGACCTTTAGAAGCCAGTCATCCAGCTTCCTGCCTTATAGATGCAGGAATGTTTTCTTTAGTGTCCCTGTTGGATATTTACCAAGCCCCTGTGCATCCTCCCGCTCATTATTTTTCTGTGATCGCCCCTCTGACACTGAAAAGCTTTAATTGTTCGGGTTTATCTTCCTCCTAAAGATGGAGCTGACGTTCCTCTTCTGGGCTTCTTGGGCTCAAATTCTGCCCTTTAGAGCAAGTATCAGGCTCTCTGGGTACAAGTCTCCTCTAGAGTGTGTTAAAGCACAATTCTGAGCCTTACATCCAGATACTGTTTTGCTTTAGGTACTAGAACAATGTAGAACAAGTGCATTTCTTCATTTTTCTGAGAGCTGTTTGTATATTTACAAGGCTTGTTCTCTTTTCCTAGGCATACAGTGCACGTAACTTAAGCCCTGCTTCTCACTATGGTTCTGTGTCCCTCTCACAGTCCTGGCTGTTCACCCTTGTTGACATTCAGTGTGCACCAGCTCTGTTACCTTTTCTCATAGGCCTCGGTGCATGTTCCCTGAGTTCGTGGCTTAGATCTCTAGTATACAGGATGCTCCAAGAAGAAAGGGTTCCCCGTGCAAATATGTTAAGAAACAGTGCATAGTATATCCATCTTTCTGTGCACATACATACTTTCTGGGAAATCATAAAGAATTTTAATGTATTAAAGGTACTAAGAAATTCAGTAGGAAAGGAATTTGTATTATGCTCACTCCAAAGTCTGTTGGACCTCAGAACTCTTTTCATGGAATTATTTTCCAGTTTAATGTCCCTTTTAAATGCAACACCTGTATTTAAAAGCAGGCTCCAGATACGGTCTTGGCAAAATGGGATATGATAGTAAGATTGTGTGATGGTTTTTTCAACTGTGCTGTATATTTTTCCTATATCAGCCCATGTTTTCATTGCCCTTTGAAATAGCCATGTCCTTGGTGACAAATTCAACCTGACCTCACAAAACCTCTGATTTTGTTTTTCCCATTTGTAGGGCTATCAAGCCTAATTCTATTTTTTAAATTGAAGTATAGTTGATCCACAATCTTACATTGTTTCAAGTCTACGACACAGTGGTTCAACAGTTACCCACATTATTAAATCCTCACCCCCTCTGGGGAAGTTACTGTCAACATAGGAAGATGTTACAGAATCACTGGCTCTATTCCCCATGCTGTACTACCATCCCTGTGACCAACTTATATTATGATTGAGAATTTTTATTCCCTTTTATCCCCCTTATCTCCCCACCCACTCACCCCAACCCCTCCCCCATGGTCACCACCAGTCACTTCTCAGTGTCTATGAGTGTGGTACTACTTTTTTCATTTTGCTTTGTTTTGTTTTAATATTGCACAAATAAGTGAAATCATAAGATATTTGTCTTTCTCTGCCTAGCTTATTTCACTTATCCTAATGCCCTCTAGGTCCATCCAAGTTTTTGCAAGTGGGCAGAATTTTTTTTTTATGGCTGAGTAATATTCCATGTGTATATGTACCACCTCTTCTTTATCCATTCATCCCCTATCACTCGGCAACATTGGTTCCCTGGTTGTTTTTATAACTGCTTGTGACACGTTCCCTGCTCAGAATGAATGCAGTCAGTTTACTCTGCCTCCAAACAACCTCATGTCTTGATTTCTCACTTCCATCAGGGATCTACTCAAATATCAAACATCAGATAACTTTATTTAGAGAGCCCTTCTGAACACTTTGGATGCTTGCTATCTTAGCTATTGTGAATAGTGTGTCAGTAAACATAGGGGTGCCTATGTCTTTTTGAATGAGGGACATTGTTTTCTTCAGGTAAATTCCTAGAAGTGGAATTACTGGGTCGTGTGGCATTTCTGTTTTTAGTTTTCTGAGGAACCTGCATACCGCTTTCCACAGTGGCTGCACCAACTGACATTCCCACCAACTGTGTAGGAGGGCTCCCTTTTCTCCACATCCTTGCCAACACTTTTTATTTCTTTAATTCTTGTCTTTTGGATAGTGGCCATTCTGACTGGTGTGGGGTGATATCTCATTGTGGTTTTGATTTGCATTTCCCTGATAATTAGCAATGTGGAGCATCTTTTCATGTGCCTGTTAGCTCTCTATATTTCCTCTTGGGAGAAGTGTCTGGGCAAGCCCTCTACCCATTTTTTAATTGGGTTATTTGCTTTTTGGGTGTTGAGGTATATGAGTTCTTTATATATTTTGGATGGTAACCCCTTATCAGATAAATCATTTACAAATATAATATCAAGCCTAATTCTGAACTGCAACTTGTGCTTTAAAACTCTCTGTCTGTCTTAACATTTATCATTGTAATGAGCCTGGTGGTTTTTGACTCATTGCCTGCCTACTATACATTTCATTAATGATTGTCAATGTGTCATATTATTTACATATGGATATGTGTCAGTTGCAACCTGATGAACTTACTTTTATACAGCTTTATCCAAAACATGGATTAATATGTTCAACAGTTCAAGTAGGACAGAACCTTCTGGCATTTATGAGAAACCACTCACATTCCGAATAGCTTTTAATAATTAACTAGTATTGTTTGGTACAGTTGCTCAACCAAAAACAAATCCTATTGGCTCCACTGTCTTTCCAGTGGACATTTACATAACTATTCAGAAATATATGATAAAAGGATCTATTAAAAGTATTGCTGAAGTTAAAACATATCAGTGGTATATACCTGAATCCAACCATCTAGATATACTTTAAACAAATGGAAATGAATTTTCAGTGAACATATGTTGATGCCTAATTGTTTGTGTACTTTTTTTCCTAAACATTTATAAGGTATTTATTTAACCTAGTGTTTTTCATACTTGAGAATTCTTGAATCTCTCAGAATATATTGTTGGACTCCTGTAAGGGCAGTCCTTGTACTTTAATTTGAGAAATGGCCTTTGAAAGTTAAAAGTCCAGTGCTATTACATTTTTGTGATCACTCAGCTGACGTGAATATAGAAGCAAATACATTTATCATTCTATAAATATTTCCTAAGCATCTACTCTGTGCATGCACTGCTCTAGGTGCTTTGATGCAGCAGGGAAAAAAACAGACGAATTTCTTGCCCTCTGGGAACCTCCATCCTAGAGTCAGGGAGAGGAATTACTCAGATATTCATATTACTCATATATAAGGCTCTCTGAAGGAAAAAAAGGAGAATAGTAAGTATAGGAGGTGTGATACTATGTTAAGGGAAGCATGTTAGCTTTCTGCCGTGTAACAAGTTACTACAAATATAGTGGCTGAAAACAAAACCCATCATCCCGCGGTTTCTAGAGATCAGAAGTCTGGGCACAGTTCAGTTAGATTATTGGCTGGGTCCCACCAGGCTGCACTTAAGGCACATGCCTCTGGAGCTTGAGGTCTTTGTTCAAGCTCTGTGGGTATTAGGTTCAGTTTCCAGTGATTGTGGACCGAGGTCCTCTGCTCCTACAAGCCCCCTGTACAGATGCTTACAATGTGGCTGCTTTTTTAGAGGGCAGCAGGGAGGAGGCCATCTCCCTTTCCCTGCAAGGGCTCAGGCCTTCTGTGAAAGGCTTTTCACATGATTAAGACAGTCCCTTCCAGGGTGCTCTCCCTTTTGATTAAGCCAAAACCAACTGATTTGGAGTTTAATTATGTCTATAAAATTCTTTCCTTTTTGACTGTTACATAGTAAGGGAATTACCCTTGCACTATTGGTAACCATGAAGCTAAAGCCTGCAATGGCAATAAGTACACACCTATTGATAATCACCCTAAATGTAAATGGTCTGAATACACCAGTCAAAAGACATAGAGTCACTGAATGGATAAAAAAACAAGACCTGTCTATATGCTTCCTACAAGAGACTCACCTCAAACCCAAAGACATACACAGACTGAAAGTAAAGGGATGGAAAAAGATATTTCATGCAACTAATAGGGAGAAAAAAGCAGGAGTCGCAGTACTTGTATCAGACAAAATAGACTTCAAAACAAAAAAAAGTCACAAGAGACAAAGAAGGACATTACATAATGATAAAAGGGTCAGTCCAACAAGGGGATATAACTATTATAAATGTCTATGCACTGAACACAGGATCACCTACATATGTGAAACAAATACTAACAGAATTAAAAGGGGAAATAGAATGCAATGCATTCATTTTAAGAGACTTCAACAAACCACTCACCCCAAAGGACAGATCAACCAGACAGAAAATAAGAGACAGAGGCACTGAACAACGTATTAGAAAAGATGCACCTAACAGAAATGTACAGAACACTCCATCCAAAAGCAACAGGATACACATTCTTCTCAAGTGCACATGGAACATTTTCAAGAATAGATCATATACTAGGGCACAAAAAGAACCACAGTAAATTCAAAAAGATTGAAATTGTACCAACGAGCTTCTCAGATCACAAAGGTATGAAACAAGAAATAAATTACTCAAAGAAAATGAAAAATCCCACAAACACATGGAGACTTCATGACATGCTCCTAAATAGTCAATGGATCAATGACCAAATAAAAACAGAGATCAAGCAATATATGGAGACAAATGACAGCAATAATTCAACACCGCAAAATCTGTGGGACACAGCAAAGGCCATGCTAAGAGAAAAGTATATTGCAGTATAGGCCTACCTCGGGAAAGAAGAACAATCCCATATGAACAATCTAAACTCACAATTAACGAAACTAGAAAAAGAAGAACAAATGAGGCCCAAAGTCAGTAGAAGGAGGGACATAATAAAGATTAGAGCAGAAATAAATACAATCAAGAAGAATAAAACAGTAGAAAGAATCAGTTAAAGCAGCAGCTGGTTCTTCGAGAAAATAAACACAATAGATAAACTCCTAGTTAGGCTTATCAAGAAAAAAAGAATCTACACACATAAACAAAATCAGAAATGAGAAAGGAAAAATCACTACGGACACCACAGAAATACAAAGAATTATGAGAGAATACTATGAAAAATTATATGCTAACAAACTGGATAACCTAAAAGAAATGGACAACTTTCTAGAAAAATACAGCCTTCCAAGGCTGACTGAGGAAGAAACAGAAAATCTGAATAGACCAATTACAAGCAAAGAAGTTGAATTGGTAATCAAAAAACTACCTAAGAACTAAACCCCTGGGCCAGATGGTTCAACTGCTAAACATTAGTGAAGACCTAATACGCATCCTCCTTAAAGTTTTCCAAAAAGTAGAAGAAGAAGGAATACTCCCAAACTCATTCTATGAGGTCAGCATTACTCTAATACCAAAACCAGGCAAAGACACCACAAAAAAGAAAATTACAGACCAATATCCCTGATGAACATAGATGCAAAAATACTCAACAAAATATTAGCAAACCGAATTCAAAAATACCGCAAAAAGATCATCCATCATGAACAAGTGGGATTTATTCCAGGGATGCAAGGATGGTACAACATTTGAAAATCCATGAACATCATTCACTACATCAACAAAAAGAAGGACAAAAACCACATGATCATCTCCATAGATGCTGAAAAACATTCGACAAAATTCAACATCCACTCATAATAAAAACTCTCAACAAAATGGGTATTGAGGGCAAGTACTTCAACATAATAAAGGCCATATATGACAAACCCACAGCCAACATCATACTTAACAGCAAGAAGCTGAAAGCTTTTCCTGTAAGATTGAGAACAAGACAAGGATGCCCACTCACCCCACTTTTATTCAAAATAGTTCTGGAGGTCCTAGCCACAGCAGTCAGACAACACAAAGAAATAAAAGGCATCCAGATGGGCAAGGAAGAAGTTAAACTGTCCCTGTTTGCAGATGACATAATATTGTACATAAAAAAACCCTAAAGAATTCACTTCAACACTACTAGATCTAATATCTGAATTCAGCAAAGTTGCAGGATACAATATTAAGACAGAGAAATCTGTTGCATCCCTATACACTAATGATGAACTAGCAGAAAGAGAAATCAGGAGAACAGTTCCATTCACAATTGCATCAAAAAGAATAAAATGCCTAGGAATAAACCTAACCAAGGAAGTGAAAGACCTATACTCTGAAAACTACAAGACACTCATGTGAGAAATTAAAGAAGATACCAATAAATAGAAACACATCCCATGCTCATGGATAGGAAGAATTAATATTGTGAAAATGACTATCCTGCCTAAAGCAATCTACAGATTCAGTGCAATTCCTGTCAAGATACCAACAGCATTCTTCAATGAACTAGAACAAATAGTTCTAAAATTCATATGGAACCACAAAAGACACCGAATAGCCAAAGCAATCCTGATGAGGAAGAATAAAGTCGGGGATTGTGCTCTCCAACTTTAAGCTCTACTACAAAGCCACAGTAATCAAGACAATTTGGTACTGGCACAAGAACAGACCTATAGACCAATGGAACAGTAAAGAGACCAGATATTAACCCAAGCATATATGGTCAATTAATATACGATATAGGAGCCATGGATATACAATGGGGAAATGACAGCCTCTTCAACAACTGGTGTTAGCAAAACTGGACAGTTACATGCAAGAGAATGAAACTGGATTATTGTCTTACCCCATAAACAAAAGTAAACTCAAAATGGATCAAAGACCTGAATGTAAGTCATGAAACCATAAAACTCTTAGAAGACAACATAGGCAAAAATTTCTTGAATATAAACATGAGCAACTTTTTCCTGGATGTATCTCCTCAGGCAAGGGAAACAAAAGCAAAAATGAACACATGGGACTCTTTCAAATTAAAAAGCTTCTGTACAGCAAAGGATACCATCAGCAGAACAAAAAGGCATCCTACAGTATGGGAGAATTTATTATAAATGACATATCCAACAAGGGGTTAACATTAAAATATATAAAGAACTCACACACCTCAACACCCAAAAAGCAAATAACCCTATTAGAAAATGGGTGAAGGATACGAACAGACACTTCTCCAAAGAAGAAATTCAGATGGCCAATAGGTACATGAAAAGATGCTCCACATTGCTAATTGTCAGGGAAATGCAAATTAAAACCACAATGAGGTATCACCTCACACCAGTTAGGATGGCCAACGAAGAAAAGACTAGGAACAACAAATGCTGGCAAGGATGCGGAGAAAGGGGAATCTTCCTACACTGCTGGTGGGAATGTATACTAGTTCAACCATTGTTGAAAGCAATATGGAGGTTCCTTATAAAACTAAAAATAGAAATAACCATTTGACCCAGGAAATCCACTCCTAGGAATTTACCCAAAGGAAACAACTTCTCAGATTCATAAAGACATATGCACCCCTGTGTTTATCACAGCAGTATTTATAATAGCCAAGATACAGAAGCAACGTAAGTGTCTATCAGTAGATGAATGGATAAAGAAGATGTGGTACATATACACAGTGGAATATTATTCAGCCATAGGAAAGAAACAAATCCTACCATTTGCAACAACATGGATGGAGCTAGAGGGTATTATGCTCAGTGAAATAAGTCAGGCAGAGAAAGAAAAATACAAAATGATTTCCCTCATTTGTGGAGTATTAACAATGAAGTAAAATGAAGGAACAAAATAGCAGCAGAATCACAGATTCCAAGAAGGGACTAGTGGTTACTAAAGGGGAGGGGTGGGGGAGGGCAGGTGGGGAGGGAGGGAGAAGGGGTTTGTGGGGTATCATGATTGGTGCATATGGTGTGTGTGGTGTCACGGGGATGTCAGTGTAGCTCAGAGAATACAAATAGGGACTCTGTGGTATCTTACTACCCTGATGGACAGTGACTGCAGTGGGGTATGTGGGGGGCTCAGTAAGGGTGAATGTAATAACCACATTGGTTTTCTTGTGAAACCCTCATAAAAGTGTATATCAATAATACCTTAATAAAAAATAATTAAATGAAAAAAAATTATTTCATCTTTGCTAGTCAGTTATTAGGAAACAGTGTGCTTGTCTTTCTCATCCCCTGCGGCCTTGTGAACATGACATTTCTGTGTACTGAGCTCCATAGGTAGTAGGAAACTAGGAAATATTTTACTTCTAACAATGTCACATTCTGTAAGAATTATTCATTCTGATCATCACAGGCAAAAGACTGAGGAAGCAAAGGTGAATTCCTTCTTTGGAATAAATATAACATTGCTTTAACTTGCTTTTAAAACTGACCTGTTATATGTAAGGCTAAAGAAAAAGGATTAGACCTTAGGCCTCAATGTTAGGTGCTGGAAATAGTTAAAATGTAGATTTCCCTTTTTCTTGTATGTACTTTTCTGCAAATGTTCTCTTGTCCATTGTGAATATGGTAACCTCAACTATGTTATCAAAAAATGGAGAATCACAAAATTAGGTATAAGGTAAGACTGTCCTCTTCAGCGCATCTCAGGAGAAATATACCAAACGGCTCACCTCGTAATATATGCCCTGTCAGTAGATGGTAATACAATTTCTACTTTAAGATACACATTGTACAAATACTTTGCCATTAGTGTATTTTTCATAAAATAAAACAGTCATATATTTGACATAAAACGTATGCTTTTGAGAGTCAGGCTCAGTGATTTGGAAAAATGATAAACTTACCAGTCAAATTATTAATTCCTTTGTGTTGGATGCTGTCCATGCTCTGACAGCTCAGCACTGTGGATGGCAGTTAGTTTTGCTGAAGGCACCGGGGACAGTTGTGGTGCCGAGACGCTCTGGAGGGGATTGCCCGTCAGTTTGCTCGTAACGAATGTGTCCTGTTACCAGACTGTATCACGAGGCCTTGATGGGCCAGTTAAAGACCCGAGACCAGCAAAACGGTTTTCCTACTTGTAGGGAAAATGACCTCTAGAACAGATTATTTATTTCAACAGAAATCCTTTACTATGACAATATTGCCTAATTTGGCTCATTAATTTAGTTTCTCTGTTAAAAAGTGAATTTAGCCATTGGTAATGTATATACTTGGGGAATTATAATTTCATGAAGAGAGCCGAAGCTGATGAAAACAGGGTTGATCCGGGTTTTGGCATCGGTAGGCCTGAGTTCTGACTGCACATTATCATTCAGGAGGAATTAGAATTCCGAAGTGATGTCTCTAGCCTATAAAATGGGGCTAATTGCATAATTCTCACTAGTCAAGTGGTTGGGAGGCTTGATTAATTTCCCCTGAAAGGTTAAAGAGTGCAGGCATAGTGTTCAGTGTGGCAGTGCTCTTTAGGACGTGTTCTCTACCCCCTGTCCCAACCAATAAACTACTTACTTATGGCTTTCTTCATGCAAGGCTTTGTTGGAAATTCGAAGATGAATAAGGCAGGGTTTCTGCTCTCAAAGCGCTTCCTGCGTAGGTGGGGGGATCAGACCCTGCACGAATGACTCCAACACAAGGTAAAAAGTGATCAATGTGGTAAGAAGACAAATGAAAAGAAGAGCTACGGGTAGTTAAAGGAAGGTGAAAGCCCTTTTGTCTGATTGGTATCTTTGGGTTACTTGCTCCCATAGTAACCAGGGTTTATTTTTTTCAACATCCAGACTTTAAGAAGAGTAATGGTTAGATAGATAGCATCCAGCAACAGCATAGACTGTGATCTTTGGTAAGGACCTTACCAGACTTTCTGCCAAGACCATGTTGTTTTTCAGTGGAGTGATATGTATTATTATGTGGGCATCAAGTTACTGGAAATATGATTCTTTACTATGAAAAATATTTGGCATTTTACTAAATTTTTTTTTTTTGAATTTTCTCTTTTGGCCATTTCCTTTTCTCTGAGAACTGGAGTCATTGTTGCCCATCTTGATTTCACTGTCAGTGAGATCCTCGGAAAAGATGAGGTTCCGACTGTGTACCCGGCGCTGTGTGTACTGTGTCTTCTTTAATCAACATAAACCCGTACAACATTGATACTGTTGTTACTGACATTTCACAGATGAGATTGAAGTGTGAAGTGGTGGTGGTAATCTCTCCAGTACCACACAGCTCAGAAGCAGAAACGGGTCTTGAACCTAGGTATCTTGAACAGGCTGGCCATGTTCTTTTCCACTGGAGCCTGTGGCCGTTCTCCATTCAGTTCCGTTCTGAAAGTGCATGTACTTTTGAAAGGACACCAGTAAGAAACTAGTGTCCTTTTTAAGACTGTTGTATTTACCCATATGTCCATCAACATTTCATGTAAATATTCTTTTAACAATGTTTCCTGATAGACTCATCATTAAACATTGCGACAGGAATATCTAAATACTCTGGAGGAGATGCTAAAGATGACAGTGCTGATAACAGTCAGCATTTGTAGTGTTTTATAGTTTTAAGAGCACTGTCCCATCACATGCCTTGTTAAGTTTTTCCTTCATCCTGTTCTCTGACCACAGACAAAAAAGAAAAGATCAGAGACGTAAAGTATCTGTCCTTCGGTCACAGAGCTGGTACATCGGGTGGGAGACTGGGTCTTTTGATGTTAATCTAGTGTTGCTGATGACATAGCATAGATGAGACAGGATGGTGTAGAGTGCAGGTCTTTTGCTTATCCAGAATTCCTCAGTGAACATGGTAAAGGAAGAAAGATTGATATTCATAAAAATTGGGAAATAAAGGAAAGCAAAAGAGAATTAAAAACTACTCATTGTGAGGTGTCATATTTTTCTGACAATGGAGGAAGAAGATGTTTCTAAGAACAAATGCTTTCAGCAGTAGGGAATGTGCTGAGTTCCATGTTTTCAAGCACTATATGGTCATCTTAGAAATTTAGAAAAATCAAAGTAAATTATAAAAAAGAAACAAAATCCATGATCCTCACCACTGAGAAACATATTTTATTAACCTCTTGATAAATAATCTTATAGTCTTTTTTCTTTACTTATGTTAATGTATACTTGAAATTCTTTTAATGTTATTATATAAATATTTTATTTCACATGACCCATATTTTTTATGATCTGCTTTGTTTGGTAATGTCTTTTCATATCAATGAACATAAATGTGCCCAATCCATTTCAGTGGCTGCCTTATATTTTGACCAAATGTACCAAAACATATTACTTACAAAGTGTTATTTGATATTACTTAAAAAGTATTATTTGATATTTATGAAGTTCCATATGGGAGCTTCTAAAAGCTTATATATGTAAAAATGTGTGAACACTGTCCAGTAGAAAAATCCTTTCAGCACTGAACTTTGACCTTGGTGAATGCTCAGACTTCGAGAAACCTGAGGCCACATGGCTGAGTAAGCACCTGGGAATTATACGGGCTGTGTGTGGCTTTTGGGTCAGAGAAGGTCACTTCATGTAGCAGCTGGCACTACTTTCTCACTCTGTTAGGGCTCAGTTCTTAGAGCCGGGTGTAACTAAAGCACTGTGCTGAGAAGCTCCAAAAATGAGATTCCTGAGTGTACGATATGTTCACCAGCAACAGAATACAAACTTAGGGTTTCCATTTGCAGCCATTCTTTTGGGTTCTTCTAGTGCATATTCTTCAAGAAATCTTCCCTTGGCTACTTGATTTGAGTACCCTGGGGTTAGAGGACATGACATGTGTGGGACATCATAGTTGGAGGAGATGAGAGATTGTCCTTATGCTCTTGTACAATGCCTAGCATATAATAGACTCTTAATAAATGTGTGTAACATAAGTGCCAACTGAATAATCTTAACTAAAGGCATGTGTATCACAAACTTAATACCAAGTCACCTCACAAGCTATTTTTCTGGCAGTTCTTTATTTTTGATGTTATAGCAGAAATGTGTATAAAAAATCCTTTTTTACTGGATTTCCTTTACAAAAATTCCCAAGCAAGGTAATACTTTGGATGTACCCTCCCTATTACATATGGACTCCATGCCGTAAGAACTGCGAGACATGTGTCAGTGGCAGAGAGAGAAAAGGAGGCTTGTTAAACTCAGCTCTGTCCAGGAGCCCCCTCTGCCCTTCCTACAGACCCCGCTGGGAACACTCTTCCTAGGGTTGTCACCAGTATGCATTGGCTCCACCTACCTACCTCTCTGTGGGTCTCAGGGCCAAGTCTCCGTGCAAGTTTTGAAGTGTCAGTGTGATCTGCTCCCTCCAGAACTGTCCTCCTGATTTCTATAAGCCACTTAAACGTGGAAGCTGCCATGCCTCTGTGGTGCATACCCATGACTGTAGCTCTGTAGAGTGTCTTCAGGGGCTCTTTCATCTGACTTTGGAGAAGTGCAGTAAATGGTGCAGTGTCACATGACCAGTTACTGTCAATGTTAGGAATGGAACTCCAGTATCACCCTACTCCAATGGCCTCTTTGCCCTCCTCTATCTCATCATAAGTGCCATAGTGCTCTAGCCAGAACTGGTCTTATTTGTTGGTTCAAATGTTTGGTCACGTTTCCTGTAATTTCACATCTTCCCTGAACTCTTGCTTCTTTGTCACAAACTTCTTAATGTCATTGCACCTATAGGCATGAAGAGAAAATGTCTTAAAAATAGTGGATACCTTAAAAAGCTTTGGTGGTATTTAAGTCAATGTTAGTCACCTGATATCCTGACTGGCAATAGCCTGGAATTTTCACAAACACCTTCGTATTTTAAGTTATCCTTTCTGTTGCCATACAGAGGCTGTCTCCCTTATCCTTTTTTATATTCCACCTTTCCTAGCTGGTGATGTGGTAACCTGCTGCCCTTAGCATTCTAAAATTTCTCCTCCCCAGTTTTCTCCAGGAAGATTGTCTCTTAGGACTTATCCTCTTGATAAGAGCTGAATAATTCTGCAGACTGTTTGCTAAGTTATATTTCGGTTCCCGGTTACCATGTCCCTGAAGATAATGAGTGGTAAGATTTCTTTCTCAAAATGTTGAGTCTTGGAGAGGTAACAAGCATATTTCAGTTTGGGGGCTTTCTTCGCATCAAACTCTTTCCCCATTGAAATCAGACTCCCTGGAATACACTTTCAACTTTATTTTGCAATTCCCAGAGTGCTGGAAAACTTTGTTCTCCTTGGTAAAATTCATATAGTTGCTAACTGGTGATGTAGTGGGAAATCTCTGCTTCCCAGTGAATTTCATTGGTTGGTCTTTGAATTAGTTTCCGCTGCTGCCATAACAAGTTAACACAAACCTAGTGGCTTAAAACAGCACAAATTTATTGTCTTACATTCTGTAAGTCTGAAGTCTAATATGGGTCTCAGTGGGCTAAAATCAAGGTATCATCAGGGCTGTGTCCCTTTCTGGAGGCTCTAGAGGAGAATCTGTTTCTTTGAACTTTTTTTTTGTTTTCAAAGACTTTTTTTTTTGTAGAGCATTTTTAGCTTCAGAACAAATTTAAGAGGAAGGCACACAAAATTTCCATTTACCTTCTGACCCACATATGCATAGGCTCCCCCACTATCAACATCCCAACAGAGTGAAACATTTGTTACAATCTGTGACCTACATTGATAGGTCCTTATTACCCAAAATAGTTTACATTATGATTCACTCTTGGTGCTATACATTCTATGGGTTTGGACAAATGTGAAATGACATGTTTCTGCCATTACAGTATCATACAGAGTAGTTTCATTGCTCTAAAAATCCTCTGTGTGCTTCCTGTTACCCTGTCCCATACCCTTGGCAAATACTGATCTTTTTACTGTCCCCGTAGTTTTGCTTTTCTCAGTGTGACAAAAATATTTATTTTTGTAAATATTCTTTATTAAGTTCAGGAAGTTCCCTGTATTGCTAGTTTGCTGAGAATTTTTATCATGAATGGGTATTAGGTTTTGTCAAATGATTTTTCTGCATGTATTGACATGATCATATGATTTTTCTTTTTAGCCTGTTGTTGTGATATATTAACTGATGCCCCAATGTTGAATCAGCCTCACATCTCTGGGCTAAATCTCATTTGATTGTGGTGTGTGATTCTTTTTATACATTGTTGGATTTAATTTGCTAGTATTTTGTTGAGGATTTTTGCATCTTTGTTCATCAGAGATATTGGTCTATAGTTTTTTTAATGTCTTTGGTTCTTGTGTTAGGATAATGCTGGCTGCACAGAGTGGATTAGGTAATGAATGGGTTAGGAAGTGATTGCTCAGCCTCTATCCTCTGGTAGACATTGTGGAAAATTGGTATAATTTCTTCCTTGAATGTTGGTAGAATTCATCAGTGAACCCTTCTGGAACTGGTACTTTCTGTTCTGGAAGGTTATTAATTATTTATTCAATTTCTTTTATAGATATAAGCCTATTCAGATTGCCTATTTCTTCTTGCATAAGTTTTGAGAGATTGTCTTTCAAGAAATTGTTCCATCTCATCTAGGTTTTAAAATTCGTGGAAATTGAGTTGTTCATACTGTTCCTGTATTATTCTTTTAATGTCTGTGGGCTGTGTAGTGATGTCCCTTCTTTCATTTTTGATATTAGTAATTTATATCCTCTTTTTTTCTTAGCCATCCTGGCTAGAGGCTTATCAATTTTATTGCTCTTTTTGAATAACCAGCTTTTGATTTTGTTGGTTTTCTCTATTGGTTTCTCATTTTCAATTTCATGGTTCTGATATTCACTCTGTCTCTTCAAATTGTGTTTTTTGCCTTTTGGTATGCCTTGTAATTTTTTATCTTGATTGCCAGACATGAGGTCCTAGATAAAAGGAGCTGCTGTAAATATGCCTGTAGTCAAGCGTTGGGGAGGTGTTGGGGGAGAGGAAGGTCCTGTAGAGCTATGACTAGGTGTCAGTCTTTCTTGAGCCTATGCTTCTAAACTGTGAACTGCGCAGAGTTGCTCAGTTTTTTTCTCCCGTAGATGGGACAGGATGGCTAGAGCTGGCTGGAGGTGGATGTCTCCCTTCCCCCAGTTCAGCTAGGCTCTGAGAATACCCCTCCTTGTAGGTTAGCCCTGGTTAACTGGTTTCCCCTGAGGGCAGGCCTGTTAAGGGGAAGAGAGTTCTGTGGTGCATTTCAAAATATTTCTTTTTCCCATCCCCCTGTCAGAAGCCTGAGGATTTTTCTCAGATATTTACTGTGGGGATATGGTCAAGCCCCTCAAAGTCACTCTCACAGTGTTGTGGGGTCCTCTATGACTGTGTCTCTCTGATGTTTTTAACTCTAACTTGTCCACACTGAGCCTCCAGCAGTTTGTCAATTGTAGTTGAGGCCACAGCACTGATTTCCACTCATGAGCCTCTGTTCCTGTAAGCCAAGACTCCCTGTATTTGCCTGTCTTTTTCTCCAGTCTTGGGGGCCACAGTTTGCCCTGTGTCTTCCCCTGTCTTACGGATCTAAGAGTTGTTGGTTTTCAGTCTGTTCAGCTTTTCACTTGTTGCTCTGATGGAGTGGTGACTTCTCAGCCCCTTTCATGTGGAACTAGAAACTGAAAATGTTACCTTGCCTTTTCCAGGTTTAGAGTCGGACCACATTGCTCAGTTCTCAGCCCCCTTGGTCCATGAGCAAAACCAGCAACCTTACATCTCTGTGGCCCTGCGTCTGTCATCAGATCTCTTTCTCTGACTGCAGTGAGGAAAGGTTCTCTATTTTTAAGTACCCATGTGATTAGAATGAACCGTGGATAATCCAGGATAATCTCCTATTTTAGGGTCCTTACCTTAACCACATATGCAAAGCCCCTTTTGCAATGTAACCTGTAAATTTACGGGTTCCCATGATTAGGCTGTGGACATCTTTGGGTGGGGGGGGGCATTATTCTCTCTGTCACATTCTTGAATGGTGGTGATAGTGTCTATCTTTAGTTCATGGTATATAATTTCTAACTTTTGTTATGTCTTCTTCCTGGCCCCACATTTCTTAAGCCACTTTCCTAGCCATTAGGAGGGATTATTTGAACCTACAAGATAATTTGTGAAGGTAAGCCTGCCCACAATACCCCAGAGGTAGTGGTCTGACTCCTTTGTTGGCATGTAGGCCCCTCTCTTGGGATCTAACACTCAGATCTCTGCTGGTATACACGTAGAGTTTTTCCAGATCTTAACTTTTATAAACAGTGCCACCTTTTGCACATTTACTTATTTCCTAAGGAGGAGTATGAACACAAACATAGCTCAAAGAAGTATAGGACATAGTCAAGGAGTCACAGGAACTCGGTCTGTGGCTGGGAATGATAATTTCTGTGAGAGCATAGACTGCTCCTCGCTCAGCACATGCAGGGCAGTGTGCAGAATGCCACTGCTTCATTTCCTTTGCTACTCCTAACAACCCTGAGAAAAAGATACTAATATTATTCTCATTTACAAATGAAAAAAACCCACCAAGGCTCAGAAGTTAATTTCCTTGTCTAGCGTCACACTCCTGTTTAGCACCCAAGTAGGAATTCCAACTTGTGTTATCACATCCTGGTGGACACTTACATAAATACTACCCTGTAACGGTTACGTTGAAAGAAAAGACCAGAAAGATACAGTGGTAAAGACTAGATTATGGATTTTATGTTCTAGAATTTTAATTTTATTCTGTAGGTAAGGGGAAGGGATGAAAGTATTTTGGGGGTGATAAGCAACATAGAGAATTATTAGGACTTTGACTTAGAAATTGGAGTTTCTTTTTGCTGCTGCCTTCATCCATGTCATTACCCAACATTACCTATGTTTTTGGATGCTGGGTGGTGGCTGGAAGAGAACTGGCTCTCAGGAGGCTTCACCTTCTTCCGCTCACTGTCACCGCCTTTGAGTCCTCTGTACTGCTTGTTTTCACACTGTTTCACTCTGTGCCTCCACTGACAGCACGAAGAGCACCTGGGTAAAGGGCCCGATGGTTCATGAGACGCTCAGTGCTCCCTGGCTGCCGAGTCTGTCTCTAGTCATCCCTTTTGCAAGGAGTGATGAGAACCATCGTCTTGGAAGCAGGCTGCACCAGGCTGTCTGTTAGAGTTGATGACCTGTAGTCTGGAGGCTGCTGTTGAGGGTATTACAGGGGTAAAGGGGGGTCTGCACCTGGGGCCTGGAGAGGGCCTCTTCCAAACGGCCTACCTGGGCCCTATGTTTATGAAAAATGATGCAGAACGTGCATTTACCTGATCTTGAAAGTGTAGACTGAGAAAGAGGCAGATACCCGCTGTATTTTAAGGGAACCATGGTAAAATAAGAACCCATCACTTGGGAAGGATCTTAATTTAATGATCATTTGGCTGCACAGAGATGATCTTCTGAGCTCCCAGCCTCTGGGTCACATGGAAATTAGACTGTCACACAAATGTAAGAACTACTCTTTTTAAAATTAAAAAAAAAAAATTAAACTCCACACTTTTCTCTGGTAATCTACTTAGCTCAATGAGTTTTCCCAGTGGGGTAAACAGTTAAGGAAACATAATCTCCAAAGGAAAATATGAGTTTTGGTGGAATTTTTAGTGAATTTAGGTAATGGAGATGCTATAAAGCATACCTGCCCACAAAGTATGTAAATTGTATTAAAAACCCTTTGGTTTACTTATAGTTGTAGAAATAATAACCTCCTTTCAAGGTAGTGTTGGAGGGCATCTGCCCTGAGTAGGAAAGCGAATCACGTCCTCTGACGTTAGGGAGTCCTGGGGGTGGGTGTCTCCTTACTCAGAGCGTGCTGTCGGGGGTACTTTAAGAGGACTTCAGTTCCTTACGTGGACAATTTGCCAAGATGCCAGCTGATCGCCTTAGTTGTCTTAAGGAGATAAAATCAAACTCTGCTCATTTGTCTAGAGTTGGTTCTAGATTTTCTTGACGTGGCGTGGATGTGAGGTTAGCTCGATGGGAAAGCTATGAGACTTTTGTACTTGGATCCATTCCCTTTTCATTGCTTGATTGCACCATTTTGCTCCCTCCCCCATAGAGGGAGAGCTTCCTCTGAGAATGTTCAGATGAAGTATTAGTCCTTTGAAAGGCTAAAAATGAGTGTTTATTAAAAAGCACAGGTAAACCCGCTTTAAGCTCTGACATTGTAAATCACACCAAGGATCTTTGTCAGGTCTGCCTTTTGACTGCATTAAGCTGACTGCTCTGTTGCAGGGAAGTGTAGTGTTTGCTTGGGGTATTTTTAGCAATATTCAAGTAGATGAGATGAATTTTTTTGTCCTTGGATACTGTCTCCCTCACCTCCTCCCTCCCAGAAGATCTCAAAGGAAATGGGGAATTGAAAAAAATCCGGGCTAGAGGAGATTTAATAATCATTCCTTCTTTTGTAATCAGTTTATTTAATAAGCTATACTTTCTGGGATGATAAAAAGAAAGTTTTATTTTTCTTTCATCACATGTGCTGGATTTGTTGGTTCTTCCTTTCCCACCCTTTAATGGTATCTTGGGTATTAGGCCATAACTTTGCAGTCAGTCAGGTTGTAAAGAAGTTGAGTCTAGTCTAAACGTCAGTCTCATATTCAGTGTGGCCTTTATCTGCTCCCTCTCCCGGCCGTCCCCTCTGGCTGAGGACCAGATGCCACCCGCTCTTCCACCCTTTCCCACCCTCCCCTTTTCACACTGCTTTTTCCTCTGGGTTGTCCCTGTGTCTCACAGACTGCCTGCCAGTGTCTCCTGAAACCAGTGTGCAAAGGCTCGCTCTGTGGCAGAGACCTTGGCAGGAGTTTTTGAAGGGCTCCAGGCCAGCCCAGCTCCTCCTCTTTCTTACCTGGGCGGGTGGTGCTCAGAAGTGGGTCATGGCAAGATGGCTTAATCTGGGTGCCTTCCAGTTGACCCCTTCGGTACGCCAAGCCGAGTGCGCACAGGCAGGCTCCACAGCTGCTGCTCCTCGCCTCCACTCTGCTAGATCTTGCTCAGGTAGTTAAGGGTGGGACCAGTTGACAAATTTGCCACATAAGCAGATGAACACCTGGGGAGTGAGATGCCGACCTGCCCTCCTTGCACGCACCTCTGAGAGCGACTCCCAAAGAAACTCCTGCAGTGAAAGTGTGGTAGTGGGGAGTCTCCCAGCACACTCTCCGACTGATATTCATGACTGAAGACTCTTTGTTGTTCTTCCTCCCCACCCCCGTCCAGTTTTGCTTACTAGATAGTAGTTGAGCGAGTCAGGGGTCGTCGTTGGGGCCCGCACAGCCATTCTGGCCGTAACATTATTAATAGACATTGGAGTGGCTGACCTCTGCTTGCAGCACGCTTTAGACTATGGTGTACCTGATGAATGTTTATTCTTAGCTTAGCATCCTGGGAACCAACTCTGGAGCCATAGGAAAAGCTCCACTGAGCATCTGCTGATACAGTCCTTCTCCGCCTGCAGATTGGCCTGCTGCTGGGCAGGTTGCCGTGGGGAATACCGTGAAGCATAACCCTTGGCCTTTAAGGATCCTATTACATTTTAGTGTTAGGAAATACAGCTATAAACATAGGATGTATTAAATAACTATATCAGGCAGCATGTTATATACTGCTTAAATAAATATAATTGAGAATAAATGGTGTTTTTTCCAAATGTTACTGCCCACTGGCTAAGCCCACCATGCCTGCCTCTCTGGCCTGTTGTGAGGGCTGGGGCCGTGGGTGAAGCAGGAGGCAGCTGGGCGCAGTGCCTTCCAGCTGTGCTGTGCAGCTCGTGGCGAGGATCCGCAGGTTATAAGGAATGGGAAGGATGGTAAAGGAAACGTAAAAAGATACCAAGGCACAGTTTTAGGACTCACTTGATTTTTTTTTTTTTTACCATACTGAATTTTAAGGTGACATACTTGTATTTTTGTTTATAACTTTTCCGGGTGCGAGTGGGGCCTGTCATGGTTTCTCAAGCGTAAATAAGCAACGTGAGCAGTGTGTGTTTGAGAATTGTGCCTGTACTTTTCAAGTATGAAATAGAAGCCGTAGGAGCTTGCTGTTTACTAAGTGCTATTCGTTCTTGTTTCTTAAAAGGATTATTCTTCTTCAATGTTACTCATTCATATTTTTCTGTATGTATTCGAAAGGAGAATTTTAAATAACCCCCTCTTTGGGCAACAGTCCTGTTAGACTTGCTCCCGTGTCTGGGCCTTTGGGTCGTGTTGGTTGGTTTGCCCTGGGTTTGAGGCATGCTGCGTGCTCAGCCTCTGGCCCCCAGTCCTATTTGTCTTCCTTGACGCATGCCCAACAGCTGAGCATCCCACTCCTTTCACTGTCAGCCAGCCTTCGCTCACCTTCCCAGGAAGCTGCCTTGGTTTTGCTGGGCCTGCCGCATCACAGTGCAGTAGGGAGTGCGTGAATTTGGGTGTTGGTAGAGTCAATGGCGTGTACGTTTTATTCTCCTGCTTTTGTCTCCATCTGAAAATGCCTGGTCTTTCTATGCTTTCCTTTCTATTTCTTAGCAAATTATTAGAGACTGCTCTTTTCAGTGTTTTCATCTTGTATATAAGCAGCGTTTTGGGTCATAGTCCAGTATTCTTAAAAGATTACTATAATGACTTATCACGTTGATACCCAGTAACCTCTCTAAGGCTACAGTTGACTTTATCATGCTTATTAAATCACCATGTGTAAGGACTCCAAATTTATCTAGTAGCCTTGGACTTCAAGATGCATATTGAGTAATAAGTCATATATTTTTCTCTCATTTTATTCCCTACTATTTGTGTTGAAATGGTGAACAGTCCATGTTTAAGGCAACGTTAAAGGGACTCTATCTGCCATCAGATGGCAATACCCTTGATGTACTCAACAGTATTTTGGGGACTTCTCCGGTCTCTGAAAGGTCAGCTGTTATTTACTTATGTCCCTGTATAACTCAGGAAAAAGGAGCCACATAACAATGGCACAGTTAAATGGCCTCTGGATACACTTAGTCGGTATCCGCAGGGAGCTGCTCTCAAGGAACATGGGCTGTGGGCGTCATCTCAGTGCACTCCCTGTGTCTCGCTCCCGCTCGCTGGTATATCTTAGAAAAGAGCTTATACACTCATCTGCACCCCAGTTATTGTGTTTGCCACCCATGGGACATATCAGATTACCTAGCTCTGAGACCAGCTGGGCTTATACTTGCATGTATGTTTAGACGGTACATGTTTGCATTCTTTTAAAAGCTGCTGTTTGTGGATCTGGCTTCCAGTCAGCCCAAATCTAGGTGCTGAGATACTCCCTTTTGGGAAACTGACAGGTTCTTAGCATATCTCAACTACTGGGAACTATGAAAAATATAATAAGCTGCTTGGATAAGTATAGATGTTTGAAAGATGAATAAAAGCTGGGGCAGGGCTGAATGAAACGGTTCATCTCCTATAAGATGCCACTCCTTCAAGACTGGGAGAGGTGGTTTTTTATCTGTTGTATAGAAACCAACACAGCAAGTCAAGCAAAGTGAAGAAATAGAGGAATATGCTCCAAATGAAAGAACAAGCTAAAACCTCAGGAAGAAACTTAATGAAACAGAGATGTGTAATTTACTTGATAAAAAATTCAAGGTAACGGTCATAAAGATGCTCACCAAACTGCAGAGAAGAATGTATGAACACAGTGAACACTTCCACAAAGATGGAACATACAGGAAAGTACCAAAAAGAAGTCAGAGAACTAAAGAATATAATAACTGAAAAATACACTAGAAGCATTCAGCAGCAGACTAGATGAAGCAGAAGACAGGATCAGTCAGCTTGAAAACAAGACAGTGAACTATACCCAATCAGAGCAGCAAAAAAACCCAAAAAACAAAAAAGTGAAGATAGCTTAAGAGACTTATCTGACAGCATCAAACATCATGTTCATATCATAGGGTTCCCAGAAGGAGAAGAGAAAGAGAGAAAGGGATAGAAATTATATTTAAAGAAACAGTGGGCAAAAACTTCCCTAATATGGGAAAAGAAATGCAGATGCAGAAGGTCCACAAAGTTCCAAATAAGAACCCAAAGAGACCCACACTCAGACATATTACAATTAAAATGTCAGTAAAGACAAGGGGAAAATATTAAAAACAACAAAGGAAAAGCAACTTATTATGTGCAGTGCAACCCTCCTTAGACTATCAGCAGCTTTTCCAGTGGAACTTTGGAGGCCAGAGGGGAACGGCACAGCATATTCAAAGTACCGAAAGAAAAAAATTTCCAACCAAGAATACTCTAGCTGGCAAAGTTATTCAGAATTGAAAGAGAGTTTTCCAGAAAAACAAAGGCTAAAAGTCTATCACCACTAAACTAAACTGGCTTACAAGAAATATTAAAGGGACTTCTTTAAGCTGAAAAGAAAGGGCATTAAATAGTAAAAAGAACACTTATGAGAGAGTAAATCTCACTCAAAAAGTAAATATATAATAAAGGTAGTGCATTAATTACTGAAATCTATTTTGGAGGTTAAAAGACAAAATTAGTGAAAGTAATTAGTGATTACAATAATTAGTTAAGGGATACACAAGATAAAAAGATGTAAAATGTGACATCAAAAACATAAAATGGGGGCTTTGAGCAAAAATGTAGAGCTTTTGAATAGGATCAAACTTAAGCTGTTATCAACTTAAAATAGACTGTTACAGACGTTGTTACACGTAAGCCGTATGGTAGCCATAATGCAAAAGCCTACAGTAAATACACAAAAGATAAAGAGAATAAAGATACCCTTAAAGAAAGTCATCAAACTGGAAAGGAAGAGAGAGAGAAAAGAACAGAGAGGAATTACAAAAATAGCTAAACAGTTAGCATAATGGCAATAAGCACATACCTATCAATGATTACTTTAAATGTAAATAGATTAATTCTCCAATCAAAAAACATAAAGCAGCTGAATGGATAAGGAGAATAAGCAAGACCCCATCTGTATGCTGCCTACGACAGACACACTTTGAATATAAGGACACTTACATACTGAAAGGATGGAAAAAGATATTCCATATAAATGGAAGCCACAAGAAAACTGGAGCATCTGTTCATGTATCAGACAAAATAGACTTTGAAACAAAGACTGTACTAGATACAAAGAAGGGCATTACATAATAATAAAGAGGTCAATCCAACAAGAAGATGCAACATTTGAAAACACTTATGCACACAACTTAGGAGCACCTAAATATATAAATCAAATATTAAAAGACAAACAAATGGGCATCAATACATTAGTATTAGGGAACTTTAATACCCCACTTGTATCAATAGATAGGGATTCCAGACAGAAAATCAATAAGAAAACATTAGCTTTAAATGACATGTTAGACCAGATGGACTTAACAGGTGTGTACAGAACAGCCCATCCAGAAGCAACAGAATACGCATTCCTCGGAAGTGCATGTGGATCCAAGATCAAATGTTAGGTCACAAAACAAGCATTAATAAAATTAAGAGGTGTGAAATCATATCAAGCGTCTTTTCCAACCACAGTGGTACAAAACTGGAAATTACATGAAGAAAACTGGAAAATTCACAAATATGTAAAGATTAAATAGGAATGGGACCTAGCATTAATGAAATGAAGGATAAAAGTCATATCTCAATAGATGCAGAAAAAGCATTTGATGAAATTCAGCATCCATTTATGATGAAAAACTCTCAACAAAGCAGGTAGAGGGAATATACCTCAACATAATAAAGGCCATATGTGACAAGCCCACAGCTAAAAACATACTCAGTGTTAAAAAGACGAAAGCTTTCCCTCTGAGATCAGGAGCAAGACAGAGGTGCCCATCTCACCACTTTTATTCTATTGAAAGTCCTAGCCAGAGCAGTTAGGGAAGAAAAAGGGAAAAGCATCCAAATTGGAAAGCAGGAATTAAACTGTCCTTATTTTCAGATGACTACTATTATATATAGAAAACCCTAAAGACTCCATCAAAAAATTATTAGAATTAAGAAACAAATTCAGTGAAGTTGCAGGGTACAAAATCAACAAACAAGAACTTGTTGAATTTCTTTACATTAATAACAATCCAGCAGAAAGAGAAATTAAGAAAACAATCCCATTTACAATTGCATCAAGAAGAATAAAATATCTAGGATTTATTTAACCAAGGAGATGAAAGACCTATATATTAAAAAACCATAAGACTTTAATGAAAGAAATTGAAGACACAACTCAAAGGGAAGATACTTTTTGCTCATAGATTGGAAGAATTAATACTGTTAAAATGTCCATACTACCCAAAGCAATCTACAGATTCATTGCAGTCTTACCAAAAGTCCAATGGTTATGTTTTACAGAAACAGAGCAACAATCCTAAAATTTATATGGAATCACAAAAGACCCTGAATGATCAAAGCAAACTTGGGAAACAACAAAGCTGGAGGCATCTTGCTCCCTGATTTCAAACTATATTACAAAGATAGATACAGTAATGAAAACAGTATGGTATGGGCATAAAAACAGTTACATGGATTAATGTAAATTAATAGAGAGCATAGAAATAAACCCATACAGATACAGTCAGTTAATTTATGACAAAGGAGCTAGGAATATACAATGGGAAAAGGACATTCTCTTTAGTAAATGGTGTTGGGAAAATTGGACAGCCACATGCAAAAGAATGATGCTGGACCACCATCTTATACTGTACACAAAAATTAACTCAAAATGGATTAAACATTTGAACATGAGACCTGAAACCATAAAACTGGAAGAAAACAGGCAGTAAGCTCTTTGACAGAGGTCTTAGCAATGATTTTTTTGAATCTGACATCAAAAGCAACAAGATAAAAATGAACAAGTGGGACAACATCAAACTAAAAAGTTTCTGGGCAGCAAAGGACACCATCAGCAAAATGAAAAGCCAACCTACTGAATGGGAGAAAATAATTCCAAATCACATATCTAATAAGGAGCTAATACCCCAAATATACTAAGGACTCATACAAATCCATAGCTAAAACACAATCCAATTTCAAAATGGGCAGAAGATCTGAATAGATATTTTCCAAGGAAGACATACAGATTTCTGACAGGTACATGAAAAGATGGTCAGCATCACTAGTCATTAGGGAAATGCAAATAAAAACCCCAATTAGCTACCACCTCACACTTGTTAAAATGGCTGTTATCAGAAAGATAAGAAATAAGTGTTAGTGAGGATTTGAAGAAAAGGGAACCCTTGTGCACTATTGGTGGGAATGTAAATAGGTGCACACTATGGAAATTTCTCAAAAAAGTAAAAACAAAACTATCGTATGCTCCAATTCCACTTCTGGGTATGTATATCCAGAAAAAAAAACCCACTAATTTGAAAAGTTTTGTGCATCCACATGTTCACTGCAGCAACATTTACAATACCCAAGGTATGGGAAGAACCTGTGTCCCTTGTTTGCTGAATAGATAAAGATGAAGTAGTTACATATACACAATGGAATATTATTCAGCCATAAAAAAGAATGGAAGATTGCCATTTGTGACAACGTGGATGGACCTTGAGGGCATTATGCTAAGTGAAAAAAGTCAGACAGAGGACAAATACCATGTGATCTCTTTTATGTGTCGAATCTTAAAAAAAAACTAAAACTAAGCTCATAGATACAGAGAGCAGACTGGTGGCTGCAAGAGGCAAGGGCTGGGGTTTGGGAGAAATGAGTGAACTGGTTTTATTTTGCTTTGGTTTTAGATTAAGTTGAATAAATTTTTTTAGACTTGAGGTATAGAAAAAATGATACATGTTAACCTGTTGCACATATAAACAAGGACTTTAAAACTGTGTCTCCAGAGAAAGGGATAATAATTAGTTTTATAAAATGCTGTCCTCTCCCCAATTTGAAATGTTGCTTTCAACTAAGTCCTCGGTAACACCTATGTCTATTAGTCCTGATAAAGAATTATGAGTGGGGAATCATTTTATATAAAGAGATACTCACTCTAGGGGACTTCCATACTGAATAATCTGCAGCCTCCTGAGTGAGCTTAAAGGAAAAGTGAAAATTGGAACCCTCTAGCTTTCAAGAAGAGGTAATACTGCCCAAAGTGCAAGGTCAGGAATTGTGAGAAAGTAAATATCTTTACAAAGTAGTATGTAATATGACAGAGTTCAGGGGAGAAACCAGGAAGGTAATTGAGAAGGGAGTGTGGTGGTGTTAGCAGAGTCCTGCGTCTTTGTCAGTGATCAGAATCATGCCTGTATTCTGCTTTTTGACTTCACCGTAAGCTAATGTACCTCTTCCTTTTTGTCACTCCTGCAACACTTTGCAGGAGAAAATTCACATTTGCATTGCTTCCGTGTTTTAAGGTTTAGAAGCAGCTGCAGCATGACTTAATCAGGAGGAGAAGTAGCTAGCTATATCTGGGGGGTTATTTGCCTTTTTTCTATACAAACACACATAATTGCTCCTATTACTGCAGTTTGTATTTATTTTCAGTTAAAAAATTAGGACACTTCAGCCTCCATATTAGACTTGTTTCTGTTAGTTTTATTATTATTTTATTATAATTAGTTTTTGTTATTGGTGTGTTTTTGCTATTAATGGCTAATAAATGGAATTCCTTAGGTTAATTAATTCCATTTGTTCATCAAAATTCTTTTAGTACCCACCATATGTTAAGCACTGTGCTTGGGTGTACAGAAATGAATATAACAAGTTAAAAAAATAAATGGAACATACTCTGGTTTCTGAGTAAACAGTGGCCTTTGAACTGTATTTTGTATTTGTGGTGTAGACTCTGGTAACTGAAGATTGATTGGGTGGAGGTGGGTAGTAGATACAGATGGATGGAAAAGGTAATAGTTCTTAGGCATTGTGGGGGATAGGTATAGACTTTAAAAAATCAGATTAGAGCTATGGCCTGCCTGCCCCCACCTCCAAAGTGCATATTTAACACATACAGCATTTTGCATGCAGTTTAGGTGGGTTCAGAACCCTTCCATAGACCTCATAGATCTAGATTAGGAAGAAGGGAGCTCTAATTAAAACCTTATAACCAGTTGTTACTAATGTTCCACGAATACCCAGACTCCATCATAACCCACACCTTTGAACTGAGCTAGTGTAACTCAGAATATGAATCGTTGTATGTATTTGTTTGCTTTTTTGAATATATAAGAGTGCTTGCCCGCTTCTGTGGTAGAGTGTAGGTGTGTGCAGAGCTGATTTCTAAAGGGAGAACTCCTCTGTCAATAGATGGATGGATGGGGGTGGTACTAAGTCAACATCAGAGCAGAAAAATGGAAAGTGCCATAAATGTTCTGCAAATAATTTATGTTTTTCGACCCCTTTGCAGTTTTAACTTCTTATTGTTCATTGAAACAATTAAATGTTTGTGAGAAATGGAGCAGCGGAGATGGTAGGCAACCATTCAAGCTAAGAGACATGAAGAGCAAGAAAAACACCTCAAGTAACACCTGTTCATTTAACAGAATCCAGGTGCCCACAAACTTTAATTCTCAGTTGCCATTAGAGACCTTTGTGGCCAGGTTCCACCGCCTTTTGGCTTGCTTCCCTGGCTCCATCCCCAGAGTCATACTCTGGCTTCTCAACTGATTTTTGGCTGATGTGGCTTAGGGACCCGTTTTGGGTTTCCTTCTTGAGTTTCTTTTGGTCCCTGCATAATTCTTAGCTCTACCATCTTCTCTGGACCTCTGTTCTCCTTTGTCAGAGACCAGGAGCATCCCACATGGGCCAATCCCCAAGCTCTCTATGAAGGATGCGGGTGGGCTTGGACATCTAATTCATGTAAAGCCATCTCTAAGCACATGTGCTCCACATACTAGGTATGCCACCTGTTGGAAGTGGGAGGAGTAAACATTGTGAGAAAACACATTTTAAAAATTGTGTTGTTTTAAGCTAAGCAACAATGACTTAACTAGAGGAGCTTTGGGATATGCACAGAAAACAGCATTTTGAATAATGACTTGGAAAAAGGGGATTGATGTGACATACCGTAGAGCTGTTTAGAGGTGCCAAGACTGAAGTAAGCATTGATTTAACCACAGGATGCACGTGAGTCATTTGTTATTCCTACTGCCTTTTTTCAGAGGAGAGTGGTGGTAATTTACCATATGAAAACATAAAGTAGAAGAAATAAATAAAATGGAGCTAAAATGAAATTTTAAAACTATTGTGAGAGTGGAGAGAGAATTGGACACCAGGAACCCAAAGTAATATAATCACTGAGAAGTACATGTAGCTCTTAGCTTCTGAGCAGCCGGGAAATTACAGCTGTCTGTATAGTTCTCCTTCCCTGATCAAAGTAAACCTGTATGATTAAAGGATTATATAGCGAGGCAAGTTTTTGCTTGAAACTAAATTCAAGAGAAATGTGTCTTACGGTTCTTTCTATAAAGAACCTTGGATAACATAGCAAAAAATTTGGCCTGCAGTATTTTTGCAAAATGTGCAAAAATGTTCTTGAATTGTTTTTCTTAGATTTACCCTCTTTAGAAGTCAAGGGCTTGCCCTAATTGAATTACAGCATAAAGTAATTTCTCCAGGGGCTAAACCAGGCTGAGAGCTGTTTTCTTTCTGCTCATCAACGCTTAGAGAGCACCTGCGGTCAGAGACGTTAAGGAAATGCCTTTGGCAGGGAGAGGACAGAGTTAGTCCCGGTTAAGAGTGTGGCTACCGAAGTGCCCCTTTTCAGTGTGTTGGTGAAAGGGGATTATTTTGGGTAGCTATTAAACGAGCAGCTAGAAATGTTACCATTCTCATAGGAACGTTCAGAAAGCTGATGTTCATGTCCTCCTCCATCCGGATGAAGGAGTTCTCATTTGTACACATGTTGTAGAGAAGGAGCTATGGGGATAGATCATGTAATTTTCTAATGAGCCTCTAATACTTTTTCCCCAGTATTCAGTTTATATCCCATAACTGTGAATCATACAGTATAGAAGTGCTTGTAGCTTGAGCAAATCACTTTTCAAGTAGATGTGATCAAGGGCAAGTTGATGAAGTCGATGTAATCTTCCACAAGTCTAAGGGATGTCCTTTAGTACTTAGACTGTATTAAATGTTGCATTTGAAATACAGCTCCCAGAGTTTCCCTTTAAGAGTTGGAAGGGTCACATATTTTTCACTTTAGTGTTAGCAGATATTAATCACGAACCATAATGCTGGCTGTAGCATGCTAATGTTGAGCTTGTTAAAACAGCGAACAGGATCAGTTGCTCTGGGAGACTCCTAGTGAGACTGATGCTGTGTTTGTGGTTTTGTTTTTGTTTTTAATTAAATTAAAGGCTGTTTTATTTAACTCTGTATATGATCAGCATTCATTTAAATTTATTTTTTTAATTGATAGAATTGGCATGTAACAGTTCCAGGTGGACAACATAATGATTCCATTATTTGTATATGTTGCAAAATGGTCACCACAGTAAGTCTACTTAACATCCATCATGTCACATAGACTTTTGTTTCTTGTGATGAGAACTTTTAAGATCTGCTCTCTTAGTAGCGCTCAAATACACAGCACAGTGTTAATTGTTGTCACCACGACAGTAGGTCTGTTTTACTCACCTCTGTATGTTCTGTGCTTAGCAAGTTGCTGCCACAGAAGAGCTTATCAAACACTTGTTAAAAATGTAAATGAACCAGATTCTTACCTTCCTATATGCTCTGTAGATAACCAAGACATTATTTAGATGTATGAATGAGAGAGAGTTGAAAAGTAGCCCTTTTGAAAGTGGGATTGATATGTTAGGGCATATTAGGAGGTATATTATACCTTCTGTTCCCTTAGTAGTATAAAATTTAAAGGGTCACATGCGTGGGATGTGTGTGGCTTCATCAGTCGGTGGTTATCACCTACTAGGAGAGAGCTCTTTTCACTCAGCTTAATTGTTTTGAGATTTATCCGTGCTGTTACATGTATAAAGTCTATTCCTTCCTATTGCTGAGTAGTATTCGTTGTATGGGCAATACCACATTTTGTTTATTCATTCACCTATTGGTGGACACTGGCTTTTGCAGTTTTTTACTGTTATGGATGATGGTGCTGTGAACATTCATGTATAAGTCTTTATATGGACTGCATTTTTCTTTTTCCTTGGGTAAATACTTAGTGTGTGTCTGGGTCAGATGGTAGGTGTGTGTTTAACTTTTTAAGCAATTGCCAAACAGTTTTCAAAAGTGGATTTCCCATTTTTTCACTCCCATCAACAGTGTATGAGAGTTCTGGTACCACCACATTCCTGCCAGTACATGGTGTGGTTGGTCTTTCATTTCAGCCCTCTAATGGGTGTTTAGTGACCCCATCATGGTTTTAATTTTCATTCCTCTGTTGAGTGACACTGAGCATTTTCTCATGTGTTTAATAGCCACAACAATGCATTAAATCCCTAAACAAGTGGAGAAGCATGGGCTCAAAGTCTAAAATTTGTGTTTAACATATTTCAGGGATAGTGCAAAGCACATAATCAAAGGTAAAGTATATATCTTGCTCTGTTCAAATCAACACCTTATTGGATTCTTTGTTATTACTGACCTGTAGGAATTCTTTATATATTCTGAATATAAGTCCTTTGTCAAATGTATGTGTTCTGACATTTTCTCTCATACTATAGCTTGCATTTTGCTTTCTTAATGGTGTCCTTTGAAAAATGAAAGTTTTAAATATTATTAAGTTTATTAAGTTTTATTAGTTGTACTTTTTGTATACCTAAAGAAATTTTCACCTGTCTCTAGGTTGCAGAGATGTTCTATTTTTTTCCTATGCCTTCCAGAAAGTTTATCATTTAGCCTTTAACATTCAGTTTTGTGAATATTTTAATTTTTGTGTATGGTATAAGGTGAAAGTCTATGTTCATTTATTTTCCTTACAGAAACTCAGTTCCAACCTCATTTGTCCACTGAAATGAACTTGGAGTAAATTTGTCACAATAAAAATAATGTGGGTTTTTTTGGAGGGGAAGCGAAGTTCAAAAGATGGAACTCAGATAGTCTCCCAGCTAAGCAATCCACCTATTAACATTTTGGTGTCTTTCAAGGATTTTCTCCATACTTGTATGTATGTGATTATTCCCATAGACAAGGCTCTAGTCTAATCCAGTCTAGCTACTTTCAGGTCCCATTTCTCTGAATGTTTCAGATTATCACCTCATCTCACCTGAGGATCCCCTGTTTCACTGTTTTTACCCCCATTGGTGACCAAAAACACTTAAGGTTGCTTTTATTTTTTAAATTTTAGCTTGAGTTCCCATTCCCTGCCTTTTTTTTTCCCCCACCCAAATGATGATGAATCAGTATAGTACAGCTTCTCTTTCAAATCTTAACGGACCTTTTTAAATGAACATTTTTTCCTGCATTATAAAGGTAACACATATTCATTAGAGGAAATTTTAAAAATTCAGAGTTAAAAGAAAATGATCACATATGAGACCATCACTCAGGAATAAGCACAATCAACATTTTGGTGTATTTCCTTCTATTTCTTTTACTTTGCATATATTTTTTATTGTCCCAACTATACTATACGTGCAGTTTTGTGCCTTGGCTTTAAACTTAGTATTACATTATAACCATTTTCTCATGTCATTAGAAATCCTTTATAAACAACATTTTAATAGCTACATAATATTGCATTCCATGGTTATTCTGATGACATTTATTTGACTATCCCCCTATCATTCGAAGACTTAATTTAGTTCCAGCGTTTTGCTACAAACTAAGGACTGGTCTTATACAGAAAACTGTCAAATTTATAATTTATTTTATATATGAAGAGTCATAGGTGCAGAATTAGTCGATCAAGGGGTATAACTATTTTAAGAGTCTGGAAACATCTGATTCTCTCAAAATATCAGTTCATACCCTGAGCTACAATGAAGGAAGGTCTGATGGGCCCCATCCTTGCCACTGTTTCATGTGTCCTATTATTTTGTAATCGTTGCTAATTTTTTTATTTGGTAGACGAAAAAGTAGTGATTGGGTTTTGTAGTTTGCATTTCTAGGTGAGCTGCATCTCAAAATCCCCAGGTGGAAAATCTGAAGAGGGCTTGAAAAGACCTTTTCATTGTTACATGGTTTCTAGGCCTAGTAAAATGACTTACCCCTATATGAGAAGAAAGTGATATGTTTATTATTCATGTGAAAGAATTCACACCATGTCCCAAAATGTGCATTAGTCTTAACAAAGCAAGCTTAAGGCTTTTCCTTGAAATTGAAAAGCTTAGTATAATAGCAAAGAAAGGAATCAGGTTATTCCCAGCTTATTTGTTCTTCGTGATTACCTGCTGAAGTCCAGTGGTCATTATGTCCTCTTTTGAGTGCTCACAGATCATCCCTTTGACACTGAGGTGCTGAGGAGCATCTTCTTCCTAGCAGCCTCTGTTTCTTCTCCTTTCCTGACTTTTCCCGAGAATGACTGTGCGTGCTCTTGCTTTATCACTGAGCAATTGGAAGCCTGTTGGTAGACTTCCCAGTAGGTCTGTAGAAAGCAGAAGTGGGACATCTGAGGGAAGCCCTTGACTTAGAGTATCCAGTGGGTACCGTTCTTCTAGGAGCCTGACGAGCCAGACATGCCCAGATTGGTTTGGCAATATATGTCACCTTTTCCCCTTAAAGTCTCTGCTCCTGAACCTGTTGTCTAATTATATGGGTAAACATCCTTGCTCCACTCAACTACTCAACGCAGTTTTAGAGAGACTGTAGCAGAGCTATTGGGCTGATAGTGTTTTCTCAACTCTAGGGCCAGAATCATGAGGCTTCCCTGATGCCAGGAAGAAATCAATAAGTGGGCACCTCTTTTCCCCCAAAGGCATATGAGGTTATATTTCTGACCCTGATGGAGTCCTATGGTATCACCTCCTAATGACTAAAAATTACTAGATTGGGTTAGGACGGGAGCCTGCTCCGGGAGCCTTCCTCACCAGAACTGGCCCTTTCAGCCACGTCAGCACCTCCCGTCCTTGTTCTCACGTCCCTGCAGGTTTGTGCTGGCAGAGTGACCACACAGCTCTGGGCTAATTCCACAGGAAAATATTCTGAGTTATACATTGTTGCTTGGTAAACCCGTCCTCATCTGTCTTATATATAAGAAGCCTGCAAAGTGGCCTTGAAATTCCTTAGTGATCCCCCTCCCCCCAGTTTGATAGACTTGAGTTTTCTCTATGCTAAGCATTTATTTGCAAGTTCATTTTAGGAAATGTGAATGCTGGGAATGACCTTCAGTCTGTTACCACTTCCTTCATCATATAAGCAGTTCCCTTGGTCTTTAATGTGTGTGTTTAAGCAGAGGATGGTAGGGATGGGGAGTAGCGGGTTGTGATGGAGCACACATTTCAAAGGTGAGTACAGTGGCATTCGTGCTCCCAGTGTCTGAGGTGAGAGTTCTCTTCGGGATATAGCACATCCAGCGCCTCTGATGTACTGCAGCTTGTTCACCTGCAGAGGTTTCTCCAATTCTGAATTTTATAATTGGTCATAAAAAAATAGCTCATGGAGCACAGCCTATATACGTTATTCCAACGCTGTTTTCTCTCGTCCCACACTGTCTGTGTGTCCTGTGTAACTGAGCTGAATGAGTGAGTTTCTCTCCTTTTGTCATTTTTTTTTCAGATTTTTTTTTTTGGAATTCTTAATGTACAGTCACTTGAACATTATGGTTACTAGACCCCCTATTATCAAGTCTCCCCTACATACCCCACTACAGTCACTGTCCATCAGTGTAGTAAGATGTTATAGAATCATTACTTGTCTTCTCTGTAAATACCGCCTTTCCTGTGCCCCCCCCCACACTACATTATGTGTGCTAATCGCAATGCCCCTTTTCCCCCTTTATCCCTCCCTTCCCACCCATCCTCCCCAGTCCCTTTCCCTTTGGTAACTGTTAGTCCATTCTTGGGTTCTGTGAGTCTGCTGCTGTTTTGTTCCTTCATTTTTTTCTTTGTTCTTATACTCCACAGGTGAGTGAAATCATTTGATACTTGTTTTTCTCCGCCTGGCCTATTTCACTGAGCATAATACCCTCTAGCTCCATCCATGTTGTTGCAAATGGTAGGATTTGTTTTCTTCTTATGGCTGAATAATATTCCATTGTGTATATGTATCACATCTTCTTTATCCATTCATCTACTGATGGACACTTAGGTTACTTCCATTTCTTGGCTATTGTAAATAGTGGTACGATAAACATAGGGGTGCATATGTCTTTTTCAAACTGGGCTGCTGCATTCTTAGGGTAAATTCCTAGGAGTGGAATTCCTGGGTCAAATGGTATTTCTATTTTGAGTTTTCTGAGGAAGTTCCATACTGCTTTCCACAATGGTTGAACTAATTTACATTCCCACCAGCAGTGTAGGAGGGTTCCCCTTTCTCCACATCCTCACCAACATTTGTTGTTGTTTGTCTTTTGGATGTTGGCCATCCTAACTGGTGTGAGGTGATATCTCATTGTGGCTTTAATTTGCATTTCTCCGATGACTAGTGATGTGGAGCATCTTTTCATGTGCCTGTTGGCCATCTGAAATTCTTCTTTGGTGAAGTGTCTGTTCAGATTCTCTGCCCATTTTTTAATTGGCTTATTTGCTTTTTGTTTGTTGAGGTGCATTAGCTCTTTATATATTTTAGATGTCAACCCCTTATCGCATATGTCATTTATGAATATATTCTCCCATACTGTAGGATGTCTTTTTGTTCTACTGATGGTGTCCTTTGCTGTACAGAAGCTTTTCAGCTTGATATAGTCCCACTTGTTCATTTTTGCTTTTGTTTCCCTTGCCCAGGGAGATATGTTCATGAAGAAGTTGCTCATGTTTATGTCCAAGAGATTTTGCCTATATTTTTTCTGAGAGTTCTATGGTTTCATGACTTACATTCAGGTCTTTGATCCATTTTTAGTTTACTTTTGTGTATGGGGTTAGACAGTAGTCCAGTTTCATTCTCTTACATGTAGCTGTCCAGTTTTGCCAACACCAGCTGTTGAAGAGGCTGTCATTTCCCCATTGTATATCAATGGCTCCTTTATCATATATTAATTTACCATATATGCTTGGGTTTATAATTGGGCCCTCTATTCTGTTCCACTAGTCTATGGGTCTGTTCTTGTGCCAGTACCAAATTGTCTTGATTACTGTGGCTTTGTAGTAGAGCTTGAAGTCAGGGAGTGTAATTCCCCCCATTTTATTCTTCCTTCTCAGGATAGCTTTGGCTATTTGGGGTCTTTTGTTGTTCCATATGAATTTTACAACTATTTGCTCTAGTTCATTGAAGAATGCTGTAGGTATTTTGATAGGGATTGCATTAAATCTGTAGATTGCTTTAGGCAGTATGGCCATTTTGAGAATATTTTATTCTTCCTAGCCCAAGAGCATGGGATGAATTTCCATTTGTTAGAGTCCTCTTTATTTCTCTTTAAGAGTGTCTTGTAGTTTCCATGGTATAGGTCTTTCACTTCCTTGGTTAGGTTTATTCCTAGGTATTTTATTCTTTTTGAGGCAATTGTGAATGGAATTGTTTTCCTGATTTCTCTTTCTACTAGTTCATCGTTAGTGTATAGCAATGCAACAGGTTTCTGTGTATTAACTTTGTATCACACTAATTTGCTGAATTCAGATATTAGATCTGGTAGTTTTAGGGTTTTTTATGTACAATATCATGTCATCTGCAAACAGTGACAGTTTGAGTTCTTCCTTGCCAATCTGGATGCCTTTTATTTCTTTGTGTTGTCTGATTGCCATGGCTTGGACCTCCAGAACTATGTTGAATAAAAGTGGGGAGAGTGGGCATCCTTGTCTTGTTCCCAATCTTAAAGGAAAAGCTTTCAGCTTCTCGCTGTTAAGTATAATGTTAGCTGTGGGTTTGTCATATATGGCCTTTATGATGTTGAGGTACTTGCCCTCTATACCCATTTTGTTGAGAGTTTTTATCATGAATGCATGTTGAATTTTGTCAAATGCCTTTTCAGCATCTATGGAGATGATCATGTGGTTTTTGTCCTTCTTTTTGTTGATGTGGTGGATGATGTTGATGGATTTTCGAATGTTGTACCATCCTTGCATCCCTGGGATGAATCCCACTTGATCATGATGGATGATCTTTGTAATGTATTTTCGAATTCGGTTTGCTAATATTTTGTTGAGGATTTTTGCATCCATGTTCATCAGGGATATTGGTCTGTAATTTTCTTATTTTGTGGTGTCTTTCCCTGATTTTGGTATTAGAGTGATACTGGCCTCGTAGAATGAGTTTGGGAGTATTCCCTCCTCTTCTACTTTTTGGAAAACTTTAATGAGGATGGGTATTAGGTCTTCACTAAAGTTTGATAAAATTCAGAAGTGAAACCATCTGGTCCAGGAGTTTTGTTCTTAGGTAGTTTTTTGATTACCAGTTCAATTTTGTTGCTAGTAATTGGTCTATTCAGATTATCTGTTTCTTTCCGGGTCAGCCTTGGAAGGTTGTATTTTTCTAGAAAGTTTTCCACTTCTTCTAGGTTAACCAGTTTGTTACCATATAATTTTTCATAGTATTCTCTCATAATTCTTTGTATTTCTGTGGTGTCCGTAGTGATTTTTCCTTTCTCATTTCTGATTCTTTTTATGTGTGTAGACTCTCTTTTATTCTTGATAAATCTGGCTAGGGATTTATCTGTTTTATTTATTTTCTTGAAGAACCAGCTCCTGCTGTCATTGAGTCTTTCTATTTTATTCTTCTCAATTTTAATTATTTCTGCTTTAATCTTGATTATGTCCTTCCTTCTATTGACTTTGGGCATCATTTGTTCTTCTTTTCTAGTTTTATTAATTTTGAGTTTAGACTGTTCATTTGGGATTGTTCTTTCCTGAGGTAGGCCTATACTGCAATATATTTCCCTCTTAGCACAGCCTTTGCTGCGTTCCACAGATTTTGAGGTGTTGAATTATTGTTGTCATTTGTCTCCATATATTGCTTGATCTCTGTTTTTATTTGGTCATTTATCCATTGATTATTTAGGAGCATGTTATTAAGCCTCCATGTGTTTGTGGGCTTTTTTGTTTTCTTTGTTTAATTTATTTCTAGTTTCATACCTTTGTGGTCTGAGAAGCTGGTCTGTACTATTTCAGTCTTTTTGAATTTACTAAAGTTTTTTTTGTGGCCTAGTATATGATATATTCTTGAAAATGTTCCATGTGCACTTGAGAAGACTGTGTATCCTGTTGCTTTTGGATGGATTGTTCTGTACACTTCCGTTAGGTGCATCTTTTCTAATACGTTGTTCAGTGCCTCTGTCTCTTATTTTCTGTCTGGTTGATCTGTCCTTTGGAGTGAGTGGTGTGCTGAAGTCTCCTAAAATGAATGCATTGCATTCTATTTCCCCTTTCAATTCTGTTAGTATTTTTTTCATATATGTAGGTGCTCCTGTGTTGGGTGCATGGATACTTATATTAGTTATATCCTCTCATTGGACTGACCCTTTTATTATTATGTAATGTCCTTCCTTGTCTCTTGTGACTTTCTTTGTTTTGAAGTCTATTTTGTCTGATACAAGTACTACAACTCCTGCTTTTTTCTCACTATTAGTTGCATGAAATATCTTTTTCCATCCCTTTACTTTGAATCTGTGCATGTCTTTGGGTTTGAAGTGAGTCTCTTGTAGGCAGCATATAGATGGGTCCTGTTTTTTTATCCATTCAGTAACTCTATGTCTTTTGATTGGTGCATTCAGACCATTTACATTTAGGGTGATTATCAATAGGTATGTACTTATTGCCATTGCAGGCTTTAGATTCATGGTTACCAAAGGTTCAAGGGTAATTCCCTTACTATCTAACAGTCTAATTTCACTCACTTCATATGCTATTAGAAACACAACCTAAAGCTTCTTCTTTTTTTTCCTCCTTTTTCTTCCTCCTTCATTTTTTGTATGTTATGAATCATATTCTGTACTCTTTGTCTATCCCTTGGGTGACATCTATTTGGCCTTAGCAACACTTCCATCTATAGGAGTCCCTCCAGAATGCACTGTAAAGGTGGTTTGTGGGAGGTAAATTCTCTCAGCTTTTGCTTATATGAAAATTGTTTAATCTCTCCTTCAAATTTAAATGATAACCTTGCTGGGTAGAGTATTTTTGGTTCAAGGCCCTTCTGCTTCATTGCATTAAATATATCATGCCACTCCCTTCTGGCATGTAAGGTTTCTGTTGAGAAGTCTGATGACAGCCTGATGGGTTTTCCTTTGTATGTGATCTTTTTTCTCTCTCTGGCTGCTTTTAATAGTCTGTCTTTATCCTTGATCTTTGCCAGTGTAATTATTGCATGTCTTGATATTGTCTTCCTTGGGTCCCTTGTGTTGGGTGATCGATCTGTGCACCTCTATGGCTTGAGAGACTATCTCCTTCCCCAAATTGGGGAAGTTTTCAGCAATTACTTCCTCAATGACACTTTCTATCCCTTTTTCTCTCTCTTCTTCTTCTGGTACCCCTGTAATGCGAATATTGTTCCATTTGGAATGGTCACACAGTTCTCTCAATATTCTTTCATTCTTAGAGATTCTTTTCTCTCTCCGTGCCTCAGCTTCTTTGTATTCTCCTTCTCTAATTTTTATTCCATTTACTGTCTCTTCTACTACATCTAATCTGCTTTTAAATCCCTCCATTGTATGTTTCATTTCAGTTATGGAATTTCTTATGATTGAATCTCCAACTTAAATTCATTCCTGAGTTCTTGAATATTTTTCTGTACCTCCATAGGCATGTTTATAATTTTTATTTTGAACTCTCTTTCAGGAAGTTTGGTGAGTTCAGTTTCATTAGGACCTTTTTTTGGGGTTTGTGAGATTTTGGTCTGAACCATGTTCTTTTGACATTTCATATTTCTGTGTGGTGTCCACTAGTGCGCAGAAACTCCAGTCTCTGGAGCTGCTCATCCCCTAGAGTGAGGTTGGGGGTCGTAGGGGAGCAGAGCTGGTGCCTGGGGGGAGGAAAGATCTGTTTCCTGATTCCCGTCTGAGGTGCCTATCTCCAGCATCAGAGCCAGTGGGCGGAGCACACAGGTGTAAGCCTCTGTGCTTTGCTTCTCTACTGTTGTAGGTGGGGCCTCCCTCTGGCTGGCCTGATGCCAGCACAGTTTGTGGCCTGACTGCCAGTTTGTGAACCAGTGCTGGCAGGCCAGTAGGAAGGCTCAGCAGGCTATGTGTCAGAGCCTTCGGAGCTGAGTAGGCAGCCAGGGGGATGGAGCACCTTAAGCTCCTCAAAGTTCCCAACCAGCTAGGCAGAGCATACCCAGAGAACCTTGTCCAGCTCTCCCTTCTCCCGTTCAGCCACCTCCGTGCAAATCCCGCCCCTTCAGTAGCCTTCTCGCTGCCAGGAAGCCTCTCAGACTCCCTGCCTTTCCTCTCAGATTGCGACACAGAGCGGCTGGGTGTGGATCCCATCCTCCACAAACATCCGGAATGTCAGTCTCCCAGGCCCTCCACCCGTACGAGCTCCCCAAAGTCCAGAGCACCATACAATATAGGCTTCTGCTCACAAAGCAGATCTCTGGGGTTAGGTGCTCAGCAGTCCTAGGCTTCCACCCCCTCCCTGCTCTGTTTCTCTTCCTCCCGCCCATGAGCTGGGGTGGGGGCAGGGCCTGGGTCCCCCGGATTAAGGCTTTCCTACGTTTCCCTGTTTCGTGAGGTGTGCTCTGTTCGTGAAGTCTGTTGCAGTCTGGTTCAGCCTTCTTTCTTGTTGCTGTTTTAGGGTTTGTTGTATTAATTAACTATATTTTTGTACTATTTATGGTTTTTGGAGGAGTTCTCTGTGTCACCTCTCATGCCGCCATCTTTAATCTCTGCTTTTGTCATTTTTAACTCACACATCAGTGTAACATACATTTTAGTTGTCAAATCTGATCACCTCTCCTCAATTTAAATGGCCTGTTCACATTTTGTTTGAAGTTTAAAAAATTATATTTGATGCGTATTTTTACTTAGGCGGCTTTGTTAGAAGGCAAAATAAGAAAGGATCAAACTCCTCTCTGATTTTGCTTTCCAGAACTACCTATTCGAATATTTTAGAATTGGAGTAGTAGTGATAATGTACTTTAAATTATTATTCTAAAAGCAAAAGGAGCTTGTAGGAAAGGATATTGGTGATTACGTCAGATACTGAAATGAAATTAAATCAAGTCTTTGTGTCCCAGGCAAAGGAAGACTGTCACCACAGGCATCCTTACTCTCAGCCTTTAAAACTCCTCAAGGGTGGAAATCTCTTTTCATTTTATAATCAACCAAAAGTGTGAACAGCATTCTGGATACGGGAGGTTCCCAGAACAGGCTTGTATCCTCAGCGGTCTACTTTGATACCAGTTCCAAGTCTTTCAAATACAGAGCTGTTTGGCAGCCAGATCCAGGGTCCGGTTTATAAAAAGCCTTTTCAGGTCATTTTAAAATGTTTTATTAATAGCCACATCAGCAGGCTGAAGGAGGTCAGTATGCTTTGGCTGAGATAAAAATGAGTATTGTATTTTTTTTCTTCCCAGTTGGCTCAGTGGGAGATCCTATTAGTGCTCTAAAAAGTTAAATAATTAGCATGGCACCCACTTCTCACTGGGTGAGCCGAACTGGTTTTTAATGTTTAGAATACAAAACATGGAAGTGTCATCTTCACAATGCTGCATGCTGTCACTGCTGCAGAGAGCATTTCTGAATGATAGACGTGTAATAACAGTGATGATGAGAGTCACAAATTAAATAGCACTCTGGGCTTGGAGGACTGTTCCTCAGGCCATCCTGAGTCCAAAAAGGCTCTGAATAGTGGTGAGTATATCATTTGAATGACGTGTGTGCTCTCTTCTGGCGCAAAGGAAGAAAGTTGCTAGAAACGCTGGCTATACCGCTGATGAGTGGGGGCTTTTTGTGTTTCCTTTCTCAGGGAATTCACTGAACCTGGCAGGCGGGATCACATACCTCAGGCATGTTCAGCCTTCTGCTGTACCTTTCTGCCTTCCCACAAACTCTGGCCTTTGATTTGATCCCACAAGTTGGGGAATGTCAATTATTCATAAGGGAGCAGGGCATGGGGTGATTATCAGGAGCCTTACTGGATCGTCACAGTGATTGAACTCCCTGCGGATTGTCAAGGATTCCAGGGCAGCTCCTTTACTTGTCTCCTAATGTCATTTATTTATTTAATGCCATTCTCCAGCTCCACATGAACAGACCCCATTTATTCAAGCACTACTGGGATTCTTCAGTGGATATAGAAACCTGTGCCCCCTGAAATCTTGTTGTGCACGTTGGGGTTTGTGGTCAGGAGCGCCTGCCCGGGTTAGGTGAAGGCATGAGGAAGGACAGCCTCAGGGCAGGGGCCCACACGTGGCCTAGAGAACGTAATGGCTAGAGATTCTATTTATTGTCTCTGCTGTTGCTGTTTAGCTAATGACTGAATGCTTGCTGCGTGCCAGGCACTTTCCAGGCCTTCCTTCTTAGCTGCCTATGAAGTAGTTACTGTTACCCCCTTATCACAGGTGGAGATACTGAGACACCAGTGAACTGCAGTAAATTGTCTGGACCTGCAGGCTAGTCAGTGATACAGTTGTTATTTAAACTCAAGAACCGTTGTCTTCAGAAACCATCTATGCCGCACCGATCAGACCGCAGCAAAAAAGCGTGTTTCATTCCCCTTTGACTCAAAGGTTTTGAGCAGACGGTATAAGAGGAGGAACGATGGAGAAGGCTGCTATAAGCAGCTCCCTTGCCTTCTACACATGCGTAAAAGTAAGCGTATCGTAAGTGAGAGCAGAGCCTGGAGCCGAGCGAGCGGGTGTCGCGGCGGCAGCATTGCCTGGCGGGGGCGTAAAGCCTTCCCGGCCCCAGAGCCTCGCTGGAAAGCAGGCGGGTCCTGGCCCCTGGCGTGTACTTCCCGTGACTCTGGTCCGGTGGAGCTCACCTCCCCAGAGGTGACCCGGCCCACTGCTCTCAGGAATAGCTCGTGGGCCGGAAATCTCGTCCGTGTAACAGACCCCGTTTACCCCTCGCGGGTTCATGCCTCATGTCACTCGCACCCTGTTGAGCAGCTCTGGCCCACGTGGCACCTTAAATGCCCTCAGCCCAGAAGGTCATTGGTTGTTTCTTTGTCACTTGGGCATATATATATGTTTGGGTCCCTCCCTGCCTAGGAGTTTGAGCAGGTGTGCTTACATGTATGGCACGTGGCAGCAGGTAAAAAGGAATAGTGGGCCGCTTGGTGCACTGCAGTTCCTTGAGTCTTTGTGGAGAGCCTGCTTTGTGCCAGGCCCGCTGCTGCCACGCACTCTGGGGAGACACACGGCAGAGCACCAGGGCGCCTCCGACCCAGCGTTTTCATTCTGTACCGTTTGCTGTGAATGCTTATCATGCTTCATCTTTACCATCCCTTTATCTTTCTTACTGATACTCAGTGGCTTATTTTTTTTCACAACTGATTCTCTTAGATTAAATTTGATGAATAATGAGTGGTTATTTTATTTTACCTCAAACCAATAGAGAAAGGCTCTATGCTACATTAATCATTTTGGAAAGGGCCGCCTGACTTTCCCTTCTAGACCCCCTCCCCCTCCCCAGTCTGTGGCACTGTGCTTTTGTACTTCCTTTATGAAAAGTACATCTGTCAATTTACAGCAAAGAAGCAACTTACAAGGACTTTACAGGATGCATGGTATGAATATTCTGTGATAACTCATCTTTATCCAGCCTGCCATGCCTTATTAAATTTTTATTTAAGTTTAGAGATCTAGAGAGCTAAGTTAGTCTTAACAACTGGTCAGAGAGCAACAGACTGGGTATAAAGGTCAGTCATTGAGAAAACCATTGGGAAGGAAATTATTGGGTATATCTTTTTTATTAGTGATTCTTAGATAAGAAAAATGCATGATGTTAAGTCCTTCATTTATGGTGTACTTACACATGGGAGTTGCTTATTAAACCTTGTCAAGCATGTTTTTTTAAATCACTGAAATGTGAGTATGGCTCTAAAATGGGGTCCATGACTCTCACATGAAAATCAGCTTCATTATTTGACAGTCATACAGCATGTGTTTGAACACAGGCAAACAATTGTTTCGAACATTTGGAATAAGATAATATGTTACGCTAGTCTGCTTTTGAGCCTTCTCCTCAGATACACCCTTGTGATGGAAGTGGCATTGTGCCTTTGCAGACCAAGCTTCGTGATGAAGCCAAGGGTCTTTCCAATTTTGGCGAGCTATGGAAGTTCGGAATTTTCCACTTTTGACATGCCAGTTGGTCAGTGCCATTTTATTTATCTGGGACTGTTGAAAAAGTGGTTTCTTCCTGAAACATTGTAGTAATGAATGCCATACATTAGTGCTTTAGGAGCTGAGAACAAATTTAGTGTTTGCTAAGGTATAAAAGTTGACTTTTAAAAATTTGCCAGGATCCAGAAGAGAAGGAAGAAGGCAACAGAGGTGGCTGCACTTTAAAGACGACTCTACAGTAATAAGAGCTATGCATTCAGATCAGCCATGGGGTTTTTGGAAGGCCATCCATCAGAAGATAAGACTAAACCTCAGATTTCCTTTCTCTTACTTGCAGCAATCCTCAGGTTTAAAAAGAAAATCAATTTTGTAAAAACACCTGGGAACATTTTCAGGTATTAGCCCTCCCTTTATGTCCTTCCACGCAAATAATGAACTCTTTCACATCCCCTTGCTTTCCTGGGATGTGTTCCCCCAAAGCAAGCTTCCCCGACTCTGTTTGCAGGTACCTCCCTGCAGGCTCTTCCTGCTTTTCAGCCCTGTTAGTGTCAATAATTGGAGCAAATCGCCTAGTTCCAGCCCTCAAAAGAAAAAACAAAAAGTTCTTTTTGCCTTGAGAGAGTTTTTGGGTTTTTCATTTTTTTTTAATGTTATTCTGAATAAAAATCATTTCCTAATCTACCCTCCTGAGAAGTGTGGCCCCATGTGGCTCTAATATATGTGCATTTCCTTCTGATGTCCCTCAACAACCTATCCAATGCCTAGTTAACAGGTTATATTCTGTGCCACTATGTATTTTACAAATAGCATTTGCTGAAGTAATTTCAGAAAAGTCCAATTTAAGGATTTATGGTGTCTTTGCAAAAGGGTCATCTCCACTAGACTGTAAATGCATTTAATTATAGGCCATTTCTCCCAAGTGGATCAAAAGGGAAAATACTTGCTCAATCTCATTTATCCTTAAATTTAATCACCTTAAGACACCACCTGTGGAAACATCAGACCTAGAGGACACCGGTATTAACACTCATCATTCACTAGGCTTCTCTGTTGGGGGGTATTTTACACTTAGTTGAAAGTGAAAGGATCATGTGCCTTTTAAATTTGCTAATCTTTAGTATAGTTTTCCCTGGATATGGTTATACATGTAAATTAATAAGGAAATCAGAAGAATAGGAGAGTTAAAGTAAAGCATGGTTCTTGCTACTTTTGTGATCACCTGGCTAAAATCTAAGTAATTTTATTGCCTGTGCGCTTTATATCACTGAAGTCACACTAAAGTTATCTTATGGCTGCCACCTTAATTAGAGCACTTTTTAAAACTCTTAAGCCAGAAATTGTCTTTTCTGTGTTCTGAAGCAACTAAATTTGGTGTTTAGCTGCACATGTCCGAGCTCTTGGCAGACACAGCTTCCTTGGGAATCCCAGACACCCTGAAGCCCGCTTCCCTTGGCTGTTAGCAGCTCTCTCGCAGAGGACATAACGGAAGTCAGCTCCTACATGTTCATGGCAGAATGTTGCCCCTGGGTCCCACGTATGTTTTAGCCACAGTGAAAGATGTGTGTTTCATCAGCACATAGACTGTCAGATGCTTTCAAATACTTGCGGGAGTTCAGTCATGAAATCGCCCCCACAGAGCCACTTCGGGGCATCAGGACGCAGCCTGCACAGGCCATTCATTTCTCCAGGTTCTGCAAGCTCCTTCTGCTGGGGTGAATCATCAGGAAACAAGGCACCTCAGCTATATCAGTTCAGCTCCCAGCAGAAATGCCATCACTCAGCTAAGATTTAATATTGTGCCTTCAGCGCAAGGGAGGAAAGAAATCCTCATCTTTTGCACTACATAGTTGAAGACATTTTTCTGAAAAAAAGTTTGTTTTTTACAACATAAAGTTGAAGACATTACTCAGTGTCCCTTATAAAGGGGCTTACATAAAAAATTTTTCCTTGATATTAATGCCATGAGGGGAAAAAAATCTCCCTTGCATGTTTCTTTTTTTGATAAAGTAAGAACTGTATCATGCAATATTGTCCCTTTTTGCTTTAGATGGAAGCAAGCAAAACTAAATTCAGTGCTTAATGGAAGTAGTGGACATCTCAAGTATGTGTAGTATCTCTTCCTCTGTTCCCTTTAACTAATTTCTGTTGTTTCTAATAATCAAACGTGCAGTTGCCTATTTGGTTCACTTTTGAAATTATTTGCCATCCTTTTTGTGAGAATTAGAACAAATAAATCGTTGGCAAAGAATATGGTAATTGCCCATAATAATTAGAGTTTGTGACATTTGTGCCTTAAAGAAGTAAACTTCCATTATCTTGAAGAGTCACTCATCTTGGTAGGCTGCAAATATGTGCAGCACTTCCCACTTCCCCGTTTATTGTATCGATCCACATAGACAGACCTACCATGGCATGCCGTCTAAATGGACATTTACTGAAATGAGCCCAAACAGACATTTATTCGATTCCATTTCTTATAGGTGCCTTTCCATTTTGTGTATAATGGACTTGAAACGTTGACTTAGCCTGCTGCACTGAGGGAGGTACACCGGTGAGTGGGTTTTCTGCAGAAAACCCTGACACACCCAACTTGGAAGCACAGGGGATGCTGGTGAAGGCTGCTTCTGTACTTACATCAGTGGATTTCAATCAGGAGACATACACAAAATCCCCTGATAAGTGTGCTAATAACTTTCCTTGCTACTAAAAAAAGTGGCCTTTGACTAGACCAAAATATTTCTGCTCCTATCAGCTGCACTTCAGTCTAGTTTTTATTTGGTTCCTCTGTTTCCCTTTTGTCCTGTAGGTAAAACTCAATTCAGTAAATATTTCGCTGGACATTGTAAATGCTGAAAAGGACCCGCTACCTGTGAAAACCTAGTTCTATAATCTTGACAGGAAGCAGAGCCCTTACACAGTAATCAACTTTGTGTTATGTAGGTAAAACATTATTAACATTTTATGTATTAAGCTCTGAAGTAAATATGACAGTATTGCCGTTTTAAGAGTTCTGGATGGTAGGTACATGTGTATTTGTTTTATAACTCTGAACTTTCCTGTGTATTGAAGTGTTTTTCATGATTTCCCAAAGAATATCCTGAACAAAAGAAGGGACATGTTTGTTTAGGTCGGAGAGCGGGTTGGGTTGGGGAGAGGAAATAGCCATGTCCTCTACCTGATAGACAGAGATTTTCTAGACATTTCTCTTAAAGAAAAATAACTTAGTTTGAATTATTTCCAGATGAAAAGTATTTTTTGTAGATAGCTATTTATGATAGTGTTTTTGCATGTGATTTATTCATAGATGTCAGCGTTGTACAGAGTATCAAAAATTTCCATTGTAGGGCTCGGCATATGCACCTCTAGTATGGGTGTTAGCTATGCGGAGTCACGTGCAGCCGGATGGCTTGCTCCCTATAGGCTACAAACCTAAAAGGGTCCTTCAGCCTATTGCATAGCCAGTGGGGTGCATCAGAGTCTGTCGCCGGAGTTTCTAGCTGCAGAAAAGCCTGCAGACAGCATGTGTGTATGGTCAGATTCTTTTAAGATACGTCAGGGTATCTTATTTGAAGAAAACTGTGTGTGTGTGTGTGCACGTGTATATGCCAAGTTTCTTTGTTAAAGGGAACAGTGTGACTCCGTGATCTGCTTGACGTTGATCATGGGCTGTGTGACTTGATGTAGACTGGAATTCTAAGCACTGCCCACTTACACTTCCTAGGCATATTTCTGGCTATTGGAGGTGCAGTGCTGAAAGGGGTATTCACTTTCACTTTTTGGGAGACTCACTGATCCAGAGGCTCTTTGAGGCAAGTCAAATGCAAGGTCAAGGGGGGGAGCGAGGGGTATGGACTCAGTCGTTACTCTCATACTCCCAGCGCACATGGCACATGGTGTATGGGGAGACGCACTCTTAGGAGAGCTTCCATTTGAGACAGGGCCTTGGGGCACCGTGCTGCTGGGTACCGCACTGGCTCTCAGCCTTTCTGCCGTCACGTCAGTCATGTGAAACATATTCCCGTGTTTCACCTCTCTGTGTGTCCAGTGCTTCTTAACTAGGGGAATGGAGTCACTGGAGGAAAACACCGTCCTTGAGCCAGTGCACCTCGGCTCCCCGTCTGCAGTTTGAGGCCCGCCAGTGGAGAACAGAGCAGTCATCTCCAACTCTCCATCTTAGGTGAGAGTGTCCCTCTGCCATTAATGTCCCCTAGGACAGGCCTGACACCTAGTAGGTGAGCAACAGGTATTCATGGAATGTTGAATGAATTGAGAAGCTGTGTGATCCTAAGCAAGCCACTTAATCTCTTTGGCTTCAGTTTCTTCACCTGAGGAATGAGGGAAATGGGTTAGGTGGCCTCTAGGGCCCCTTTCAGTTATAAAATTATATGATTGTGTGATTGGGCCTTTACCTCTAAGGAAGGTGAATTTGACAGGAGTGTGAAGGGCGGATTGAGTGAGAGCCAGGGCGGGGCAGCGATGCTCCTCTCTCTGGGTTGGTCTAATCTTGCCTTTTCTGCTATTGTTTAAGCCCTCATTCCCTGGGGCTTTCCTGGTAGTTGTACGTATGTCAGCTGTCATTCTCTGGGAATACTGTGACCTTTGTAAGGATGGGGACCATGACTTTCCCCTCCTTATGAGCGCCTCAAAACATCAGGCACCCCAGTGCCCGAGAGCAGCTGAGGGGGCCACACCGTATGTGCACATGGTCAACAGTCCATGTGGGGAGCAATATTTCCCCTTTTTCCTGCAGAAGGAACTGGAGGTTAGAGAGGTGACAGGGCTAACTGAAGGTGACTGCCGGTGAGTGGCTGGCCTGCATTTGGCCTCCAGTTTGGAAGGCAGTCCACTTAGCTGCCTTGAAGACTATGCTCCAGGGAAGCCTAAGGGATGAATGGAAACCTGGTGTCCGGGTGGCCCTCGGCCTGGACACAGGGAGTTTCTTTTGTCCTTCCTGATTCTTTTGTTTCTGGCCTTACGTTCTAGGTGTCCTTCAACTTGTGGTTATGTTGGCATCATTTTCCACGTCGCATTAAGTACAACAGTTTTCTTCATAGGCTACAACACATTCGCCTGTCAAGGACTGCCGCTGAGTGACAGCTCTCTCAGCCTTGGGCGCCCTCGGTCCTCGGCTGTCCCGCTTCAGCTGCAACAGCACATTCTCTGTGTGTATGTGTATGGTGTGCGTGAGTGTTGATAGAACATCCTTTGTTCACTAAATCATTTATTCTCATCTGTGGCAGATAATGGTGACCAGCCCTTGGTCAGTGGTAGTGGAGTTTCAGAGAAATGGCTCATGTAAAAAATGTTAAGGTGTAACCTACAGGTCACGGTCGTTAGCTGTCACCACCATATACTGCCACGTGGGGAGTGTTTGGGGCACACCGAGAAGGGGCACCTGGGGAATGGGGGTGACCATGTTACAGAGGCCAGGGGAGAGGCACTTCACAAAAGCCAGACTTGAAAAGTCTTCATTCATTCATGTATTCATTCATTTAGCAACTGCTGTCTGTGCTGGGAGTGAATGGTGAACGAGGGAAGAGGAGGGTCTTTGCTGCGCTTTTGGAACTCATTGTCTAGGGGACGAGACAGACATTCATGCAATAACCATGCTCTTCAGATACATGGTTTTGTATATAGCCTTTACCCTTTTTAAGCCTCAGTTTCCTTGTCTGTAAAATAATGGGATAATAGTCATTCGTCCCTACTTCAAGGCTTGTTCCGAGCACAGAATGAGATCACATCTGTGAAGCACCGGCACATGCTTGCAGATAGGAAATGCTCCTATGGTTTTCCCCATCTCACAGGTGATGAAACAGATTACAGAGGCCAAACAAGTAGTAAGTGAATTTGAATGCAGACTTCCCTCCACAGCTCCTGGCATCTCTCCCTGTTCTGTGCCAGGCTGCCCCTTGGTGTGCAGAGAAATGCCTGGCTAGCTCAGTGGGGCCTGTAGTTCTTCTCTCTGCTTCAGGCCTTGGGGGAGGACTTCAGTTCAGTGCCTGCGGAGGAAAGAAGCAAAGCAAACTAAAGTGGTGTCCTGATTCCTGACCCAGCCTGTTTGTAAGGTCCGCATGCTGCCCCCAACAGAGGGGGACACTGCAGGAGTCCAGGAGTGCGTGGGAGCCCCTTTGGACTTGCTTAGACACCAGCAGCTTCACCCCGACCTGGACTCCCAGGTAAAAGTTAGGACTATTAAAGATGCTGACTAAGCAAATTCTCTGCAGCTACAAGGGAGGGGCCGCCTGTGGCTGCCTGGGGGACATTGCACCTGCCGCCTTACAGGGACCCTTGGGTGGGTACCCCGACTGTATCCTTCCCCCTAAGAGCTTGGGGAAACAGATGACTTTCAGCCACACCCCAGAGCATCCCTGTGTGGGCTTGCAATGCCAATGACATGGTTTATGATGTCCTTTGAAAATAGGGACTGGTCTTGGGACTTCTGTGCCTCTGATCACATCTGGTACTTAGCACATGTCCCCATATGTTCGCTGGCATGGGCTAAAAGACTTTAATGAGAAGCTGAGGAATGCAGGTAATCTTGAACTGGCATTTGGCTTTGGAACCCTCCAGGAGGAGTAACTCTGGCAGAGCATCCTGACACAGTACATTCAGAGGTATAGAAAATGCTACGTGCTGTAAAATGTCTCTGCACCCCGGCCTCCAGGAAGGGTTCTGTGCTCACCTGTGTATTCGTCATCACCACCCCCTTAGCCAGCTGCCTTTGGGTGTTCCCTTTGCCCCTTGTAGGTGAATTGAAAGAGCAAGAGGGAAACCTTACACACGCCCAGCTGTATCTTCTAACTTCTCACTTGGAATGGACATAGCAAAAAAAATTTAAGAAAATTGAGCCCAATTCCTGCCTAGCCTAACCAGCTGGTGCTGAGTGGAGGTTGCCTCCTTTCCAGCTGGCAGAGTCCTCACATCTCCCTGGGTTTTTTTTTTTTTAACATTTCCTGCTTTGCTCATTTAAAGTTCCTGCAGTGGTGCTTGCAAATTGCCTTGAGTTAGAGTGTAAACTGTACAGCTTAAATGAAGGAGACTGTGACAATATCTATCAATTTGCAAATGCCTGTATCCTTTGACCAAGCACTTCGCTTCTAGACATTTATTTTTATATTCATTTATATGCTAAATGATGTAAGAGCAAGGTTATTCACTGAAGCATTGTTTATAATAGTGAAAGACTAGAAACAATCTGTTCATAAAATGGGAACTGGTTAAAAAAAGGATATAGCATACAACAGAATACTATGCAGCTATCAAAAAAAGAACAGGGAAGCTATCAACCAATATGGAGAAATTGAAGGCATATTACTAAGTTTAAAAAGAAAGGCAAGGTACAGAGCAGTGGGTTTTGTATTAAACAGGCTCAGAGGGACCTGTGTTTATATATTTGCTAATGCATGCATAAAATATCTCAGGAAGAGTGCTCCAAAAGCTGAGAGCATTGACTGCCCCTGAGAGGGAAACCAGGTAGTTGAGTGACGGGAGTGGGAGGGCTAAGATTTCCAGAATACTGTATGGTACCTTTTGGTTTTTACACCATGTGATTGATTATATGACCTATTTGAAAAAATTAATTTTCTGCCTCAGCCTTGTAGACATTGGCATTTATGATACAATATGAACATACAATGAGAAATAAGGAGGTGTGCCTTAGCAAATGTTAAGAGTTTGGTTTGCATTTTGTTTCTTTCTTTAAGGATTGAAAGAGTTTTTAGTAAGAGTTATCAAAGATAGCCTGGGTCTGGAGGCTGTTACTCTCCAGTTTTTACCGCTCCCTCTGTATAGTTGCACAGACTTCATTTCTGGCCTTAAATCATACCTATTTTCAGCTTCCCCGAAACCAAGAGTATCCTGTGCCATATCAATTAAAGTAAATGTACTTTCAATTAAAGGTGTTAAGTATGAGTCTGGAAAGATTAATTCTTTATAAAAGGATGACCTTCAGTAGTTAGATCCAATTAGGCATTTTTCCAGCTATATTTCATCCTGATGGGACACATCTACTACTCGCAATCAATCACTGTGATCTTTTCAAAGGCAAGTATTTTAGGTTCAGAGTCATAAAAGGAAGACTGGACTACGCAACCTCCCAAACTTGAGCCCCAGTTGATGAAGATAGAGATTGTGGGTGTTGGATATTACTTTTGTGGTATGAGGATATGCCTGATGATATGCTGGGCATGGTTCTTGATGCCTCTATTTTCATAGCCTAGTAGAACAAACTGATTAAGACAAGACTGATCGAAAGAAAGAAAAGGAAAGAAGGCAGTGACATAAATTAGCATCACATCAAATGCCTTTTCATTCATTTTCTCCTGATAATAATGTCATGTCATTATTAAATACACTGTAAATACTTGCTTTCCCAGGGCTGATTTTTTTATTGGACTATTTTAGTTCTAATTGAACCTTCGCTGACATATAGCTCACAAAAGCCAAGGCTATTAAATAAATTGAATGCTTGCTCATCTTAATATAGGAACATGTAAAACCTTAGGAAATAGTGTTTTTTCTCAAAAGTGAAGGAGACTGAGCATTTATGTTTGTGTTAGGTTATTTCCAGTATGGAATTGTCCATCCTCACTGTGCCGCTCATTAAATTTATAAATTGGATGTACTCACCTAAGTAATGGAAAACAATGAACACCTACTTTGCATATCTCAAAGGTTGTTTTTGGAACCAGAGGAGGTTTAATTCATGAGATTTGATGCCAGCATTTGTCAAAGTGTTGTCTTGTGACCATTGGGGGTCCTTGAGACCCCTTCAAGGAGCCCATGAGGTCAAAACTATTTTTACAATAATATTAAGAGATCATTTGCCCTTTTTGCTCTCATTCTTTCACACACAGTACAGTGGATTTTTCCAGTGGCTGGCTACATGTGATATTACAACAGATTAAATACAGAAGCAAATAAAAGAATCCATCTGTTTTAAGCCAGACGTTACAGAGTTGTACAAACGTAGAAAACAGCACTTGCTTTTCACTGATTTTTCTTTTGTAAAGCAAATTTCATTAAATAATTTTTTTATGTTATTAGGTGATGGATTATTGTCATTCTCAAATAAGTGTCTTGAAATCTATTTTAGTTTTCAATGCAATAAATATTGAAAAATGTAACCAACATAAACAAATCTTCTTCATTGCATTTTAAGAACCCAAAGGGGTGCTAAGACCAGAACATCTGAGGACTGCTGAGTTGTAGGAAAGCCCTGTGTAAATGTGTGATGACATAGGTAGTTGATGAAGAAAATTCAGACTGTTGAAACAACACCCCATGCAAACAGTCCTTCCACTGGAGGCACTGATTGCTCATGACCTGTTCCACCTGCAGGGCAGGGTTGCTTATCTGGGGTCCAAGATGATATCTGAACCACGTACAGTTGTCTGCAGTTCCCTATGTCCATCATGTGTCTACACTTTTTGAGTGAGAGTCCACAGTTTTCACAATTTTCACATTCTCAGGAGGTCCTAAAAGAAGCCCAGCTACAGGAATTGCTAACATGCTCTAGTCCTCTTCTGTCTCTGAGAGGAGTGATGATAATGTCAAGGTGGAGACACCTGAGAAGAGATGCCGAGTAGTTCAAGGCTCTCAAGTGCTCTTGGGCATCTCTTGAGTTCTCGACCCTTTACTTCTCTGAGTATGGAAGGGTGTCAGACTCAGGCCAGCTTCTGCAGGTACCGGGGGAAGGGCTGTCTGTCATCCGGGACCACGCCTTTGTTGCCTCTCTGGGCCCCCTAGCACTTAGTGTGATAGGATGTGGTAAGACATGAAGAGCCAAAGTCAGACTGTGGCCCAGAGACCGACATCTTGATTTGGTCACTATACGTAGAGACCAGAGATATTCCCCTACCAGGGTTTTAGAGCAGACTCTCCTAGCACCGAAGGAGGAGGTTCATGAATGGGGTATTCAGGCCATCTGTGTCTGTCTTGGACACCTTTGGCAGCCGAGCAAATAGTTGAGGACCTCAGGTGTTGTTATTAACTAATTCTGGCATCTGTTGACAGTTACTCATAATATTTTATTGTTCTTATGAGAATTTGAAACCATTCTAATTACTGCTCTCTGTCCCTTATTATCATTTCTTGAAATTAATATGAATTGAAAACTCATACTTAGATATTTACTTGGTCCATATTTCCCCAGTATCATTTAATTCTTGAAGTAGACATGCATAAAAATTTAATGGAAGCATTTTATATTTAAAGTTTAATATATTCAATGGGTAATTTCACAGCATTCAGCAGTCCCTACTATTTGGATAAAATTTTTTATGACAAAAATCCATACTTTATTTTTGTTTTCGCATGATTTAAGCATAGTGCTGTCATGAGCTTCATCGCTATGAGTATCTACCCTGTTTGTTTTCATCTAAAAATAATTTGATAAAATGCCATTTCCCAGATGAAATATGAAAAATGTATGTTATTTACTCTAAAGGCTTCTGAAAATTTTAGTTGTGAAGTTGTATTTAAAGTTACTGCTTTAGTGTGAAACTTATAAAATGAACATTTTATTTTTGGAGTTTTGTGATGTGAGCATGTTTTTATAAGGTTAATTCAATCAATTCAATAAATATCTCCTTTTATTATTGTCATAACTATCTCCTCCCAGATGAGGAAGCGTTTGGAGGTAACCCAGACTGTAAAATGCTCTCTGTGCATTAGTAGCATCTTGTAAAAATCGGAATACATTTGGTTTGATTGAACTCTGCTTCATTTGATTTTAATGTGCTCTGTGTTATGTATTTCAGAAACTCCAGAAAGGAACTTAATGACATACGATTTGAATTTACTCCAGGAAGAGGTAAGTTTTAATTGAAATTAGTATTTTATTGCTGCAGAGAGCATTTCAGAAATTGATTGCAAGTGTGTAGTTATAATTTTCTATTCAAAAATGCTTTCTCTAAAAACAAAGGAGGGAGGGCAGGTAGGAAGGAAGAAACAAAGAATTTGTGATAATTGTGGGGAATTCAAAGGAAGCCATACTGACTCCGTGAATTTCAGTGACATGTGCTGCATGGTATGTATACATATATAAATTAAATGCATGAGCTCAACCATGAAAAGAAGTACATAGTGATGTAGGGTCTAGAGGACATTATGGTGAGTGTAATCAGAAACATACAGCAGTCCTAATGAGGGTCAAGTAACGAACGACAATGTCAGACCAAAAGGTGGCACTGCCTCTGTTCTTAGTTCACATCGCACAAAGCCTGTGTTGGGGAGTGTCTTAGCCTCTAATTGCCGCAGCCTCCACTGTTAAGCTTGGTAGGAACAATGCCAGTCTTGCAACGGAATATAATTTCAATATTTTAAATAGTTATTAAAATGGCTTAAAGGCCAGACTGGTTGCTCTTTCAGCTCCCGGATCCCTGGAAGTGATAGAACCACATCTCACTTCTTGGCATCTCTAGCACCTGGCAAGTGCCTGGTGTGCCAGAGAATCTCAAGTAATTCTGGTTTACTAATGGGCAAATAACATGTATGAACAGGCTTTGGAGACCACAAGACTAGTTAGTAAAACAAAAATTGCTATTTTCACTATTGAGATTATAACCAGAACAACCTAGATAAGTGAAAATCAGATGCTAACACTAATAAGACTGTTAACTGTTTTCCCTGACCTCTGGTTTCAAATTTTTATGTACATGAAAACAGCCTTGATGTCTATATTGAATATATTCCTAAAGTACACTCGTCTCATATATTTGAATCTATTAATATATGTAAGCTAATCACACTCTGTAATTATTTTATGTCCTAGATGTCATGTAAGTTTTGATTTGATTAAATAAATCGTATTTGCTAGAATTTTGAAAACTTGAAACTTTCTAGCTTTATATCTTATCAGTGAGTTAATTGCTTTGACCTCCCTGCTAATCTATCACCTAGTAGTTAGACACTCAGATGCTTGCAGGGGCCAAAGTGACTGGTGGGGACTTCAGGAAATCAGAAAGTTCTGTCTAAATACATTCAGGTTCACTTGTTAAAAACCCCCTGCTAGCCAAACAAAATATTGAGATTATAAGGCTGAATGCTCTAGCCAACTTCACAAAGCTAAGTCACATTCAGAGTAGAGCCCTTCATTATGCTACCCTAGGTTCCATACTATGGGATTGTTTTTATCCCTAAGAGAATTTTCAAGGTGTTTTTTGTACTTCTAGCAGTGAGTACAAAGCCTCAGGTAAGCCTATGTTATATGGAATTGCACAGTTTAGTAAGTTTCCTGTGTTTTTCATTTCCATTTTTTTCACTTTATTTCATTCATTATGAAATTGAATGAGTAAAGTGATAGAATACCACAATTTCTCTGGAAGTACAAAGAGTATACATTGGCTCTCAAATGTTTATTGGATGTTTGGGAAATTGGGCCATGTGTACAAGTGAGAAAGTGCAGAGAAGCGTAAGGTGCCTTTCAGAGGATCATCGGTTGCTTCATCATCACAGCTACACCATTTTATGAGAAATCCCTGTGCACCAGACACTGGGCTGATAAATTAACACATTCAAGCCCAGGGATTGTGAAAGATAGTGCCTTCAGCTACATAATTCGTGCGAGTGCATGCACACATGCATGCACACACACACTCAAACAGACTTAGTCACCACACACACACTCAAGCCAACACAGATGAATCAAGGAAACCCTGTCTGTGTTGAGGGCATCCTTCAACATAGCGAACTGCAATTCAGTTTAGATGATTCAGCGGCTCTACTTGCAGTGCCTTCCTGACTTTGGAAGACATTCAAGTCCAACTTTGAGGTTTTTACCGCTGCTGAGCCAGTTTGTTTTCATCCAGCTCTGGTTCTGGATGATTGTGAGAATATCAGAAGGCCTTTGGGACCACATCAGCTCCCTTGTAAGTACAGGGGTTCATGATGGTTCTTTTGAGCACATTGCAATTTATCAATTTCTTTTTACAAAGTCTTTAAACAGACTTTCCCTATTACATTCCTTTGTAACCTTTCAATTAAGTTATTTCAGTTATATTCACCTGCTACAGCCTTTTCAGTCCTATCTTTATGAGATTGCTAATTCCTGTCACTTACCTTTGAGAAACTACATTCCTTTATTCAACCACATTTTCTAAGAGAATGAATCTGTTGCTATCAAATGATCAATGTCATGTTAAAGGAGTCTCTTAATAGCATAAATTTAAATAGTTCTTCTTAATAGTCCAACAAGCTCATAGGCTGTTTGTACCAAATATACGCTTGTATCAAATGCTACCTATTCAACCTTTGTCATAAATTCTGACTCAGTAGCTATTCATAATAGAAAAGGATTGATGATGGCTGGAATTAACCTTGGCAAAAAAGAAGAGCAATGTCACAGGGACCAGTTATGAGCTAACTTCTAGAAGTGCATATGAGCATTAATTCATATAGTAGCCAAAGGGCAAAAGTTTCTTGGTTCACCAAAAATGACACAATAATTTTATATAACTTCTGTTGAATATAGCAAGATGCAAATTGTACATGGCAAAATGTATTTCATATTGCTTATGATTTCTTCTCCTGATAGAATTGCTGAATTTTAAAACACATGAGCATGATTTTCATAAATGAAAGATATATATTTTACATTTTGCTGGTTTGTTGCTTTTTATTTTATTGTTACTAATACATATTCATTACATATTTGGACAGACACGGCAGATGGTGTTTCTCAGGAGCTCTTCTCTGCTGGCTTGGTTGATGGGCATGACGTAGTTATAGGTAAATCATTTTTTAGTATGAAGTGTTTTGTTGATACATCAAATGGACATCATTTAGAAACAAGTTTTCATGAAGGAATAATTTACTCTGGGTTTTTGAAAATTTCTTCTTACTCTTTTATATGAAAGAATTATATTTAAGAGTCATATTTAATTTTCTTTTTTTTTTAAAGCTCACAATGTAATTCTGTCTAATTTATCTGGACATGATTTTTCTGATGCAGAACCTTGTTGGAAATATAGCAAAGAACCTAGAAGACTCAAATGGCTGTGACAGAGTAAAAATCAAATTCCATTCACCAATGTACAGGGATCCTCTGAGGTCCTTTCTCAGAGGCTTTCTATTCCTTCCTTGATATAGTTCTAATGAACTTTGATGTTAGTTTTCCCAGCCCTTAGTGAGATTTCTCATAAAGTCTTAAGGTTGGATGGGACTTAAAAGATCATTCAGGCCATTTCTTTCATTGAATAGACAAGTCAACAGATTTCTAAAATGATTCAGTGTTTTGTTCAAGACCATGAAGCTGGATTGTCGCAGGGACACTCATTTTGAGATGGTAGCTCTTTCTACCCCTTTTAGAATCAAACAATAGCTGCATGGATATGGGGAGCCTGCTACGCACAGGCATGCTTGTGTATTTCATTTCTAGGGGCAAAAAAATGACTGGTGGCCTCCTGACAAGGCAAGGAAGGCAGAAAAGCTGTAAGAGGCAGACACTGTCATCCCAGAAAAAGTGTAGCCTGGTTCTACCTAAGGTGAGGGTGAATAGTTCCAAAGTCTGAGTTCATGAGGATTTTATGATGTAGTGTGCTACAGAGTATTCATCATGCTGACCCTAAGTAATCAAGATTAGTTAACACTGTGGTGATGTTAACTACAACATAGTAATTATATTGTTAATTGTTATAATAACATATTAAGGGAATGTGTATTATGATAAAACTTCAGAAATATTCAAATCAAAACTGATGCTTGAAATTATTTAAATAGTATGTTTTAACTTAAAAAAAAAACACTTAGCTGAAATTGGTCCTTCCCCGATAATGCTGGAGTGCACGAGAGTTTGCGGTGGATATAGTTAGGTGCCAGAGTACTGTGTTCCTAGAACTTCTATATAACACACACCATTGTAAAGTGAATTATTCTATTTAAATAAGAGCAACTGGGGTTTTAGTGGGAGATGAGAATTCTGACTAAAGAATCAGTTTCAAATGTATTATTGATATAGAAACAATATGTCAAATATAAGGATACAAAGATAGATATCCAACTTTAAATGAAAGTGATGTGTGTTTGTGTGTGTGTGTGTCCTCGTATATTCTGTCTTTCACACTTTCCTATAAGATGTTTGAGATCTCGTGACTGCTGACTTCTTACCTAAGTTTTCTGATCCGGTGTGAGACGGAGCTGAGTAAAAAAGTCAGTTCAACTTAGGTGTCTGCTATAAATTCCATCTTAGACTTAATTTTGTTAACAGTTCCTTGGTAAAGGTAGATACTCATTCACATTAGAAAAAATGAGCACACACCTTTGTGTCTTATTTTACCTGAAGAAATAAGGGGAAATGTTAATGGCTAGATCAAGATACCGTGTAGATATGTTTTCTTTAAAGAGAGCTATGGTGTGTGGGCCATACACCAAGCCGCCAGAATGAAAAATGCCTTAGAAGATAAAAATTAAAATTAAAAATCTTTTTAAAACACTTACTGATGTCTCCTATTGGGCAAGAAGTCGAAGATCAAATAGTCTTTGATTTGAGTTGATCATGGCAAGTGGTAGGGAACATAGAGAATAAGAGATTCATGGAAAGATACTAGGTCATACCTTTTTTTAAACATTGTCTTGCTTCAGGCCCACACTCATTTAGTGTACCTCTTTTATTGCTCCAGGCTCAGCTGAATCTAAAGTCGATGATTTCTTGCTTTTTTTTTTTTGAAGATGGAAAATAAGGCATAGTGCATGTACAACCTAATGAGTATGTTTTAAATACAATATGTAACTAGAAAACTTCTATTTTTCTATGCTTTAATTACTTTTCCAGAATTTTTCATTTTGCCTTCTTTCTCCTTCTTGGGGCTGACGTGTAGAACGTTGGAGTAAGAGTAAGCGCGTGCCTATGACGTCCCACCTCAGAGTCACGCTTTCATATTTCATCTGATCACCACATAAATTCCGTAAGGTAGAGAAGACATGTTGGTTTTAATGAGTGTATTATGGATGAAAAAGGAGGTCAAAAGAAGTTTCCAGGATATTGCCACTCGTCATGATCTTTGAAATCAGGGACTCCCTGCCCAGAGCCTGGCCCTGCCCCTGATCCTCTGTGTACGATTCATCCAGTATCTTCAGCTTTGAAAAGTAAATCCAGGTGACTTTAAATGATGGTGGTTTTCGTGTCTTCTGGAAAAACAGAAAATAGCTGTCCTTACTTATTTTTCCTGCATCAGATGATTAAAATTTTAATCATTGACTATTTAACAAACAGGTAAATGTGTTTAACTTTGTCCCCTCTGACCCATCTCGCAGTTCTCTGCTCACTGCCATATCATTTGTTTCCCTCTTTGTGAGATTTGTTCCCTCAGCACAGGAATATATTTTTATTTCTCCCATCTTAAAACAGCCCTCTCTTTACCCTACCTCCCATTACAGCTATTTCTCTCCACCCTCTTAGAGAACTTAGACTCCTTCAAAGAACTGCCTCTGACTTAAATTCCTTTCTTACCATTGTCTCTGGAACCTACTCCAGTCAGGCTTTGACCTCCCCACTCCACTCAGACTGTTCTTTGTTCTTCTCAAAGCCCTACCAGAGAAGACACCCACCCAGCAGGTGAAATGGCAAACACAGAAGTGAGTGTGGCTGGTGTGCAGTGAGCAAGAGAAGAGGGTGGAAGGTGTGTGGGCTGTGACCAAGCACCTGTGTGCTCCTAAGTCCAGTGGTTTATTCTCAGTCCCCACCTTGTGTGAACTTCAGCAGCACCAGCATAGTCAACAATGGCCTCCTCCATGGCAAGTGTTTTCATTGGCTTTTTAAGACTCCTTTGGTCCATCATGTTATTGATGTTGCCTTATTCTGTTGGTTTCTCCTCATCTCTCTGACCTGTAAATATTGACAAGTCTAAGGACTCTTTTCCTTGGATCTCTTCTCTTTTCTCTAATCTCTCACTCCCTTGATGATCTCATCTAGTTTCATGGTTCTAACGCCTCCCATTCTCTGATTCCCAGATTCATATCTCCAGCCCAGACCTCCTCTGTGAATTTCAGACTCATATCCAGCTCCCTTCTTGGTATCTTCACATGGAAGGCCAATGAGTATCGCAGATTTAATCAACATCTCCACAATCCAGCTCCTAGTGTTTGCTCCCAGCCTGCCCACTAGTTTCTCAGCATTCTAAATTGATGTCCGTTCCATCTCCTCAAGTTCTCAAGCCAAAAACCCAAGAGTTATCCTTGACTTTCTTTCTCATACCCGACATCCAGTCTCTACATATGTACCCAAGATCCAGCCATTACCCACCCTCTCGCTTCCCATCCTATTGCAAGTCCTTCTCATCCCTCAGCTGAATTATTGCCTTTGCCTCTGTGCCAGGCCCCCTGCTTCTGGCTTTGTCTCCTTTCCGCCTATTCTCATCCTAGCAGCCAGAGAGACCCAAGAAGTCAGTCAGGTACAAGATGCCACATAGTGTGATTGTATTTGTGTGAAATGACCAGAATATGCAAATCCATAGAATCAGAAAGTAGATTAGCATTGCTAGGGCCTGCAGGGGATAGGGAAAAGGGGACTGGCTGCAAATGGGTATGGGGGTCTCTTTTTGGGGTGATGATGTAGAAAATGTTCTGGAATTAGAAGGGGTAATGGTTGCACAACCTTGTGACTGCTAAAACCACTGAATTGCATACTTTAAAAGGGTGAATTTTATGATAGTGTGAATTATATCTCAATAAAAAAAGTAAGCCAGATCACATTAATGTTTCAAGTAAAACCCTCTAAAGGCTTTCCATCCCACATCTCAGTGGCTTACAGTTCCCTATATGCTCTGTCCTGTCACTTCTCAAACCTTTCCGCTCTCTCTTCCTCTCCCCTGTAGCTTGTTGCACCCCAGCCACACTGGCCTTTGTACTTGTTACTCCTTCTATCGGGGTGCTCCTTCTCAGGCACACCTGAGCACCTCCTAGGGCTTAAAGATGAGACTGCCTCTCAAATGGGCCTTTCCTGGCCATCTACTTAAAATTGCTCCCCGTCCGCATTATCTACACCTCTTCCTTACTTAATTCTTTTACCCAGTCTCTCCCCATCGAACAGGCTATATGTTTCATTCACTTATTTCAGTAACTATAAGGGATTTTTTTCTTGAACGTTAAGTTTCTTGAAGGCCAGGTTTTTTTTAATGTGTTTTATATATTGCTGTGTTCCCAGTGCCACAGGTGCATTTCACATAGTAGGTACTCAGTCAACGCTTGTTAGAGATAAACAAATACAATTTTGAAATATATAGATATCTCATAACATTTACTTTAGAAACAAAGTCTGTTTTAAGTATGAGATTCCAGTATTTTAAGAATCTTACTTTCAAGAGTACAGAATTCAAGTAGCATTTTGTAAATATGAAATATGTTCACTTAACAAAGGTTGTGCAGAAAGAGTCCAGTTCAGCTTAGAATGTTGGCATATGGAGGTTTGAATGATTTTTTATATGTGTATTTTTTCAGCTTTTAGAATATAAAACAGCTAACATTTAAGCAGATTAAAAATCTTTTTTTCCCTCCCATCAGAGTTTTCTATTGAAATGGAATAGATGCTTAAGGCAACACACAAAAAAACCTGGAAAAGGCAATAGTGTGTGTTACGGAGCAGTGAATGTTAAACCTTCTCCTGTGATGTGGCAAACATATTACAAGAAGTCCTCAGTACCCAGCTTCAGAGTGATCTCCCTTTAGTGTGCCCCACCTTCATAAAGCAGAGAGGACCCGGTACAGTGACGGGATGGTTGTGTGCAGACGCAGAGCAGTGCAGAATGAAATGTAACGTAGACTGAAATCACAAGGCCACTTAAGCTGTGCTTAAAGGCAGCACAGCCTTAGGCAAGAAACCGTGAATGTTTTAGGCATGTGTTAATGGAAACTGATAAGATTGGCGAGGACTCCTGGCTGGGTGTTGGTTTAAAAAATGTAAGTTAACTTGGCAAGATGCAAAACCTGATGGTATGCATATATAAATGTGCATATCTTGCCTGGCTGGGATGGCTGATAAGTGAAAACAGACCAGATCTGAGTCCCCAATCCAGCTGTTTCAAAGAGGGAACCCAAGGTTCACTGATACAGTAAGGCAGCGGAGAAACTTGTTTATTTTGCCTCATACGTAAAATGTAGCCGATCAGAAGGTTTCCCTGTAAAAGAAACACAGGGGAAAAAAAATCCAAATTCATATGTACAAAAGACATCAAAAGTTCTGAATTCTCTTCAGGCTTTGTGATGCATGATAATTTTGAGTCTCTCTTGAAAAAGTGTCAGAACCGCCATAACAGAAGGCACACCCGTGCGTGTCAGAAGTAGCCAGTCGTCTGTCCTTCTCAGCAGCTCCTACAAAGCTGTTGCCTCTGATCCACAAAGCTTGAGCCGGAGACCAGGGTTTGGCAGTGAGCAAACAGCGAGTGGGAGAGGAAGCTGCCTGGCAGCTGTCTTCCAAAGAAATGCCTAACTGACTGCTCTTTGCTGGGGGTTTATGGCATTTCCTGGCTCTAACAACATATGTGCATTTTTTCCTTTAAGTGGAGTTTAGGACCAGATGTCAGAATTTCTGTTTCCTGAGAAGGGAAATGTGTTTCGGCATTCATTTGTGCAGGTTTCCTCTGATGGCTAGGTATTGTTGCACTGGAAGCTGATATTGATGGTAGAGACTCTCCTAAGCCACCTCAGCGGATCTTCTGATATACTGTTTATGTTCTTGAGGGGCTCTTTTCCTGCACAGGGAGAATCCTGTTCAAAACCTGTCTGCCCTTCAAGAGTCACCACAAATGCCACTTCCAGGAAGACTTCTCTGTTGCCGTGCCCCACCTCAACAGATTGTGGAGGGCAACTTTTCCTTGTGGCGAATGCCAGCCAACTGTATTTTTAGTACCATGTGGCTTTCGTCTTGCGCTGCGTGCTGGTGCCTTCCTTCCCCTTGTGTGGAGGTGAGGACGCCTTCAGGGCAAGACCTGTCTTCTGTTTTGTTGAGTCTCCCACCTTTGCCACACACTGGCACTTAATAAACATGCCTGTGTTTAAATGAATACATTTAATTCCACTTGGCACATTAATGCTGGAATAGTGCTTGAGTTGATGGTACACTTAATGTTGCAACTTCTCAAAATGGAAGAGTAATTCCCCACCATTACTGATTTTTTTTCCCCCTCTCTCTGCCCCACTTCCCCTTCTTTCTCTCTTTCTTAAGAATGACTTGAAAATCTTGACTCTTGAGAAGAAAATGTGGTTGGTCTAGAAGACCTTCTGTCCCCTAGCACTTGCTGAAGTTACACTATTTGTCTCCGAGTGTGGACTCCGAGATGTCTGCATCAGAAATTTTATCTTGGGTGCTTATTAAAAATGCACATTTCCAGGTTCCAGCCTAGAGCTACAAAGTCTGGATTCTTGGGCACAGAGTGTAGAAATGTGCATGTTTAACAAGGTGATTCTTAGACACAGTAGCATTTCATGGCCGCTTCTTCAGTGTCTGCTTGCAGTAACCTCTGGAGACTGCTCTAGCTTACCATCTGTATCTTCTTTCCACTTTGGGTGATCTCCTTTGTTTTTCTACCTTATTTGAGTCTCTTCTCCCTTTTGGAGTGTACTTTAAAACTGTGCCAGTTAACTTTTTAAAATTGTGAGTGTCTAAATGGTGTAGATATGTGGTGGAGCCTCTGTGGTATAAATCTTTATCATAATGAGCCATTACATTTTTTTTTCATTAAAACTGCGACTGCTGCTCAGGAAGCAGTAGATGCTCCAGGTGGCCTTCAGCTTCTATACTTCCATATAATGGAAGAGTGTCTTAGGCTCCAGCGTCTGCGAGCAACAGAATGTTTGCTCCTTCATGAGCGTATGGTTGTATGTGGGGAGTGCTTTGTTTCCCTGACTGTAGCCAGGGGTGTGTAAGTCTGTGGTGAGTGACCCAAGATTTACTGAGCAGCAATGTACTTTGGCGATGAAAGTCTTGGAAAAGAGTGAACGTATTCTCTTATATGCAGTTCAGTGGTTATGCTGACATGTTCCTGACGCTGAAATCCAGTGAAGGACAACTTTTATTAAAAAATAGTGTCTTTATTATACAACCATACCATGATTTTAAAATCATGACAGATGATAAAAAAGGAAGAAATGCATGAAGCCTTTTCTGGGTTAGACAGGCTTGGGATTAGTTGAATGATGTCAATAAATACAGTTGAGTGATTCCTGATTAAAAGTTGTCTGTATGTTAAGTTTAATAGTCTAGGGAATTAGCGTCTCCTGGCTTGGGAGAACTACCACTAATTACTTTCCTTGTATATGTTTACCAGAAATAAATGTTGAATAGTTTAATGTAGTATAGAGTTACCATTTTCAAAAATGTGCCACTGCCAATTGTAACTCATTTTTCCCAAAGATCTATTTTTCTGGTTTCCCAGGTATCTTATTTCCTGATTTCCGAAATAGTCTGTTTTTCTTTTTAAAATTTTTGTTGAGGTATTTATCCCCTAAATAGGAAAATTTAATATTTTAATATGAAAGATGAGTATACAAAAATTATTTTTAAGTATTTACAAGTGATAAGCTGGACTAATATAAAAGTACCATACATTCAGATAAATGACTACCATTTCTAGCTGAATTAAAATATTCAGCTATTGAACTCATTGGAGAAGTGGTAGAACCACCACGTTGTTGTTTAAATACCCAAAGAACTGTTTCCTTTGTGGAATGCTCAGAACCAGGCCTGAACAAATGTGTGGAGCTCCCACGTGTGTGTACATACACACACAGCATTAATGTGGTCACAGACCTAAAAGTTAATACATTTTTAGTTTTATTTAATTCCAACAGACAGACAGAAGCCAAATATAATTCTCTTTCAACAGAGTATCATTTTCTGTGATCTGGTAACCATGTGCACCCTGCACAAAAACATTCAAGGGAATTAAATGGGAGAAACGTTTTCCTAGAAAACCAAGTCAAAAGCTAAAATGATCTGCCCACTTCTACGACCGAATTCGCGGCCAGTCCCAGCCACCCTCTTTGCTTACTTATCTGAAAAATCTGATAGAAAATGATTGACTATCCAGATAACGTTTGGCACTCTTATTGTTTTTAAAGACGTTCTGATTTGGGGGGATTGGGGGAGAACAATTCAAAATCACCTCTCCAAATGGGGGCAGATGTTATTGGCAGGAAGGTCTAAAACATAAAATAACACCTTTCATTTCCCCACCCAGGTGTTCTCAGTTTCTGTATTACATGAATGTGAATTAGTGTACCAGTAAACCACGCTGTAAGCCCTCATTTTCTAATTAACTTTTATGCTTTTTATTTAGTTAGGAGTGTGGATCCCTTTAAAACCACTGATACAGACCTGTCCTTAATTTCTCTAAAGTGAAGCAAGAGCTTGCTAGTAGATTACTTTTAGATATTCACTAAATCAGTAAAGTCTTGCTTTTTTTCAATTTCTTTAAATTGTCCTATTAATTTATTTTAATCTGCCTTTTAACTCTAGAATCAGATGTGCCTGGGGATTATATTCAATCCAACCAAATTTTCTGACTTTAGAATTACAATAATCCCAAATTACTAGTCCCTGCATGTAATGAGAATATCTTTCTGGCGAAAGTCAGGTAGGTTTATTTTGGTACCAGAAACCTAATCTTTGTGATATTACACATTTTTTAAACATTACCAGGGTCTAAATTAAATGGCTTTTTTCCTGAACAGTCTGTTCAGTTTGCAGACTGATTTCTCTCTGGCTCTAGTTACTGTGTGTGTCTGGTGTTTACCCACTTCAGAAATATCTGGGTTTCCATGAATTATAACTATTTTATTCACATTATAATATTGTAGATGCAAGTACATGCCCAGTTGTGCTTGTAGTAGGCAGGCAGATCTAATCTCAAACCAAATTTCTCTGCTGTTTTTGTTTTTTTACTTTATTGAGATAAAAGAGAAGTCACTGCCTGCTAACTTGCTATATATTTGAACACAGAACTCCTTATTTACCCAATCAAAAAAAATTTTTTTAACACAAAACTCCTTGTTTACCCAGTCAAAAAATTTTTTTAAACCAATAAGGAAAATTAGGTCAACATTTCTAACACAGTGTGGGCTTACTATCACTATTTTTGGCTTCATGTCTAATTATAATCTTAAATTTGACTTTGTATCTGGCATTGGGTTATCATTAAAAAAAAAACAGCAAAGAGGACCTTCATGACAATCCTAAGAAAACCTAGTTCTTAGTCTTTAACTCCTTAAGTTCAGCATCCCAAAGGTCTATAAGAATGCTCTCTCCCTGATTCACTTTAAAATAAGGAGAGACTTTGACCAGTCACAGTCTAATAGATTAGGAAACATGTCCTTTTCATCAGATTTACACATTCTCCATTGGCATTTATGCCCAGTTTTGTTCTTGAGCTAACACGTATCAGAAGTACACACACTATGCTGTGTAGCCTATGGCAAGCATTCCATAAATTCAGGTTTTCCTGGAGGATTCCGTGGCTGATGACCCATAGAGCCGTCTAGCAGGGATTTTTCAAGAAAGCATTAGAATAGCCGCAGGTGTAAACTCATGGGCCTAGCTCTACACACCTTCTGGCCAAAGGACACTATGGCAGAAGGTGAAGGAGGAGCTGTGCATTAGACTGGGCAGGCAGATTTTTTTGTTTTAATTTTTTAATACCTTCATCTTCAACCTTAGGGAACCTGGTCTGCCATGAGACATTTGTTACTTGGAATAAGGACATCAGATTCAAAGTATCTTCTCAGTAATGGATCCCCAGGAGGGCTACTTTGTAACAGATTTCGAGAGTTCTTAACCTGTTTGTCGTTGTTTCGCTAGGTCTGTAGAAACTCAATATGCCCATGATTCCTGTCTTCTTTGGATGGATGATTGGCCTCAGAATTCATCCCTGTCCGTCTGTGCTAGGTGGGGTCAGAAGGCTAACTAGCCTTGCCTTCCTTCCCTGTGAGCTGAGTTTTCCTCCCATATCCTTCTCTGTGTTTTGCTTCTAGTTCTTGTAGTTGTCAGTAGAACTGAGTGATGAGAATGGCATACCCTGTAAATTTGACGTCTAATAGAAAGGTAGAGTACAAGTTAGTGGACGTGATTAGGAAGGCACTACTCTTGGGAAGCATAGACATGCCATCGGTTATTCTGACTGATGGACTGGCACAGTAGGCTTGCTGGAGCTCTCTGGCTTTCTTTTTTAAAGTTGGTGTTTTGTGTTTTTTGGGGGTTTTTTTTAAGTGCTCAGGAAAATTTTTATGAGGTAAGGCGTGGGTATGAGAAATTAACTTTTGATATTTTCTCAGGATTTTTTTTTTGTCAAAAATATAGAGCTCTATTCTTAAAATAACTTGGAACAGTGGCTTTGTATGGTTAATTAGCAGTAATTAAATACAACAGCTCTAGCATCTTGGTATCATTGGAAATATCCATGCAGTTCAAGATGAAATAGTTTTCAGCCAATGCTAATAGACACTCCCCTGGGGGGTTACTGGGCATGCCCAGAGGGTGTGGCCCAGGGGCCCTTGCATCGCTTTGTCAGTGCCAGTTACCATGTGGCGAGCTCACTGGCTCCTGCCTGTTCCCTGCCCAAGAGCCTGCTGAAGAATCCTCACCTGTACGGCCAGCCAGCATGACAGATCTCGTGGCTGCAGCAGGGTTGCTGTTCCCACAAGGTCCCAGGTGTTTCCCATCATTGAGCCAGGGTGGTACCTGCTTCTCTGCAGAAAGGAAGAGAAGGGCCTTCTACCACACCCGGTCACCCGGGGCCTGAGGCTGCCCTACTGCATTTGTTCGGTAAATAAAGCATCTAATATACTCTGCTGGGTGTACTCCGGGTGAAACAAATAGACAGGGTTCCTGCCTCCATGAAGCTTCCAGTCTAACAGGAGAGACAGACATTAGGTAAGTCCATGCATGGGAATAATGTAAGTGAAATGAGAAACTGTGAGACATGCTGTGAAGGGAAATCAGTGTGCTCTAAAGAAATACAGTAATGAACAGGCGGTCCTCATTTAGATTCACGAGCAGAGTAAGCCCCTGTGAGGGAGAAACGTGTGAGTAAAGTCTTAGTTCTTGCCTGGCCGTGCTGGGCAGAGGCACAGCATGTATGAGATAATGGACTGTGTAAAAGATGACCATGGGCCGGGAGGAAGGGATGACGTGAAATAAGGCCAAGGAGGAGGCAGGGCCAGATTGTGCAGGACCTTGTAAATAGCCATTCGCCTTAATGCCTCGGGAAAACTATTCCTACTCATTCAACTTCAACACAGTCTCTATGTATATAAAGTATAAATCTTGCACCTTTCCTGCCTTTTTCCTATCAGAGGGCAAGTAAATGTTTTTCTTTAGCCTCATTCATTCTGCAGAGTCTAAATACACAGTGTGCATGGGCTCAGATTCGTTTGCTGCCTGGACTTGATTTCCCATTTGGCTGAGGTCAGTAGGAGCCACAGGACAGGACAGTAGCTCTGGAGGACTTGAAAAATAAAAACTGAAATTAATGGTTCAACATTCTATGTTCATTTAAGTTCAAGGGCATTGAAAAGTGATTTGTAATTTCATGTTTGGTAATCATGACTTCAGAGATACCTTGCAGTAATTCTGAAGCCAGTTATTCTGTCGAAGGGAAGTTAGTATTCCTAAGAAAGACACAAGTCGGCCACTAGTGGCGGGTATTTTCTTTAAACAGGTTAACTGGTTTTATATATATGTATGTTCATATGTATTCCCAAGGAGGATGAACTATTTTCTCCATTTCATAATATTGCCTTATTTGCACACAAATTGTGGTGTGGGCTAAGGCAGTGCTACACATCCAGCACAGCAATTATCATTACAGTCGAGTACAAAAGACATAAAATATTCATGTTCAGCTGGTTAAAGCAAACTTGCCATTTCAAGTCCATTCATTGCAGTTGAATTTAGTGAATTCGCTTTCAGGGACTAGTACTCTAATTACCTAAATTAACGTGGACGTTCAAGTGGCCTCATGATCCGAACACAGGGATAGTAAAATAAGTTCTTGTTTACCTAACCTTTGTCCTGACCCGGATTTAGAGCTAGGACAATGTTTTCTCAGAGTAGTGATTTCTAGAGTGATTATAAACTAGTAAAGCAGTCCGATAGTACTGGTCAGTCCTTGTTTTAAAACTCTCCCTTTATTTGCTTTATTCTCTATGCAATACTTTTCTTCTAGGAAAAGATCTTTCCAAATTTCTGAAGAGTAGAGGTAATAAAAACATTGAATAGCATAGAAAATTGGCATAGAAAAAATATAATGGCATAGAAATTAAGAACTTTATGTGGGCTCCATTAACATCTGTAATTATTTAAGTAACTGATTTCAGATTGGTTATTGGTAAATTTTAGTAAAATTAGTTTTTACATATCTGTTGATGACCACATGGCTTTCCACACTGTTTACTGCTTTTTGTGACTTAACTGCTAAAACAGCCCCATTTTATTGCTTAGACTTCCTCTCCAGATCCAGAACGTGCAGAGACCACATGGTACAGGGAAGGAGCTCTTGCACCAGGCTGTCGCAGGCTCAGGCCCAGCTCTGTCAGTTAGGACATGTGACTTGGGGAAGTTACTTCATTTTTCAAGGCCTCAGTTTCTCCTTTGCTCATAGCGTGTGATCAGTTAACTCATAGAGCTGTTAAGAGTCGTGTTTGATTACACGGAGAGGTTAGTGTGACAGCCTGGAATGGCACTGGGTAAGTGGTCATTCTTTCCCCTTTCTCTTTGGAGCCAGTTCCTCTGGCCATCTAGCCAATATAAGATTTCTTTTACACCAGCCAGAGAATGCAAGGCAGACCTGGGCTTCCCTGCGTGCAGTGAGACTCAGTTCTTTGGTGGGCAGGGGAGACAGAAGCTCCACATAGGGAAGAACAATGGAGCACCATCGTCTGTTTAGGGTCCCTGAGACTCACCATACTCCCCTGGCCCGCTCTGTGCCAGCTACTTTCCCCCTCACTGCTCAGCCCCAGCCGTGCTTGCAAGTGGGGTTAAAAACAACAAAAGGAAAGTGGATACACAGGAAAAGGCAACTAAATAACTGGTTCTACCAAATAAATTTAGTTGTGGCATGTCCTTTTTTAGTTTTCTGTCTGTTTCCCTGTAACTGAAGTTCCCCTTTCCTGCTGCCTGGGAGGATGCCACGTGGTGGGCACTGCTTGACTAAAGGAGAGATCCGGGGAGAATCCCCTCGTCCTCCTGAGGCTTGCCTTCGGAGCTCTACTTCCATGGCTAATGATCTGCCTTTCTCTCTGACCTGTGAGTTCAGACCTTTCTCCAAAGAGCTACCTCTTTCTCTGACACTTGGCACTAGGAATGCCCACCAGCTTCCTGGGGGAGTTTACACTTCTTTCCCGTGGGAATGTGGCTGTGCTCCTCAGCCTTGAAAGGGCAACCCAGACAACCCAGATAGACAAGGACACCGTAAGCCTGATATTTCTGTGGCGGGATAGCCATCCTCCATGAACTTGACCTGCTGAATTGAGGGATGCTCTCACCTCCCTCTGTAAAGCGCACTGCTGACATCCAGGGCATGCTGAGGGCTCGCGGTTGGGAGATGACACCCCAGCCACTGCTGACGCCCGGGGCAAGCTGAGGGCTCGCGGCTGGGAGATGGCACCCCAGTGTTGCCCTGCATGACCCCTATGTCCGCTCCAGCCAGGTAAGTTCTATGTTTAAAAAGAGTTTGTTCCCAACCTTGTTTATGCAGATTTACTTCTTACTAAAATTATGTCATTTAAATAAATAAAAGACAAAGAAAAACTTTAAATGTTTTATTATGAAATAATTCAAGTTTATAGAAAAGTATGTAAAATAACACAGAATTACACACTTACTGAGATTTCATTGTTGACAGATTTGCTGCAAACTGCTCTTTCCCCTGCCAGCATCCTATTTTAAAACATCTTTTTTCCAGCTGGCTGCTACTTAACCCAATGTACTCTTATTGTGTGTTTGTACAGTTGAGTTTTTGTGACCTAAAGGCTTTGTTTGTCTAATATGATTTTATTTGTTTGGGCCTGTGCAGAGTCTCTGAGCTGTACTGGAGACTTTTCCCCAGGGAATTCTAAAACCAACAGTCTTTCTGGTCTAATTTTTAAGTTTATTAAAATTCTATGAAATGAACCTTGAAAACATTATGCTGAGTGGAAGAAGTGAGACAGAAAAGGTCACAAATTGTATGATTCCATTTTTATGAAATATCCAGAAAAGAAGAGCTCCTAAAGGCAGAAAGCAGATTAGTGGTTACAGGGAGCTGAGGGGAGAGTGGGGATGGGAGTGACTGCTAGCAGGTACAGGGTCTTTTGGAGTGATGAAATGTCTTGGAACTGGATTCATATGGTGGGGACACAACATTCTGAATGTGCCAAATGCCACTGAATTGTTCGCTTTCAAAGGGTTACTTTTATATTATGTGCATCTCAAAAAATAATTGTATGAAACAATACTTAAGTATCTGGAATTTAGCATAATATATATGTAAATATTAAAATCAGCAATGTTGAGTTTTCTAGTAACTGCATTATTAGTACTGTTCCCTACATACCCAGCCTGAAGTACTTTTTGTTGGTAGATGGGAAGATCGTTATTGACAGTGTAGCAATCCCTGCAGATATGTATTATTTTAAGAATAAATTAAGTTCATATAGTATTTAAAACTGTAGTTTCATTGTGCTCAGAGCAGTGAAAGTTCTGTGACTTTTTAGTAATGTCTTGGCATGTACTCTTTTTCCATTCACTCACTCGAGCTGTTCACTGGTGGGTGTAAGACTGTGCTCTAGAATGGCAACTGAAAGTGGCTGGGTCAAATCCAGAAAGTTTCCCTTTGGGGAGGTTCTGAAGGAATGTCTTTTTGGACAGAGTTGTAAAAAATTGCTCTTGTTTGTATTTATCTTATTTACAATCATTTCCAAATAAAATGTATCATTCCTAGTAGATTATGGTGTGCAAGAAACTGGTAAGAAAATAAGACAAAGGGCATCTTCTAGTTCTATACGCTTTTGTGTGAGCACAATTCATGCCTGGGTAAAAATGAATGCTTAACATTTTGAAGAATTGAATGATTCTCCAAGAAAAAGTACATTTTAAGTTGGAGTGATGGCAGCTGCAAATAACAGAAAACTGGAAAAATGGTTTTGAACAAGAAGGACTTCCAGCTTACGTAACTAGAAGTCCAGAGGAAGGGAAGGTTTTGGGGTTTAGCGGATGTTTCGCATCCGAGCAGGATCCGTCGGGACCTGGGGTTTTCCTCCGTCAGCCCGCCGCTCGCAGCTTGTCCTTGATACCACAGCTCACTCCCTTCCGTGTCCTCTGGGGGCCCACCTGTGCCAAACAGTCCCACATGCTTCCTAACGCCTCTTTGGTTCTGGGTTGTCCTTACTGAGGAGTAGAAGTGTTTCTCTCTTGGAGGGCCCCACAAGCTTTTCCTCCTCTGCCACGGGTCCACAGTGGCTTGCTACCACCCCTAAGCAGACCCAGTGCAAGCGGGACATGGAGACGCCCCCATGAACTCATTGTGGGGCATCAGCTACAATAGCCACTGCTGGCCCCAGGATAGTCTCCTTGTTAAATAGTCTTGGATCTGCTTTTTAAATGGCCTGTGTTCTAGATGCAGCCACATGTTCAGAATATTCATGTTGTTTTTAGGTTATGCCATGGAAGTGGGAGGTGTCTCTCAAATGTGCTATGGAGCCGTGTGGTTTGCAGCCATTTTCAAAAGTGAGGAATGTTCAAGAGGAGGGAAAACCATGGTGTGCCTTCGTCCGTGCTCACGTTTCCTTGATGAGTGTCTCGTACTTGACTAAAGCACAAAATCTAGTTTATGTGCCTTTTTTGGACTTCGCAGGCTATATAAATTTGTTTTTAACAGACAAACCCTCTTTTAAAGTTGGTTTACATTTGGCACTTCATCGCTAATTTTGTTGTTTTTGTCCCATTTTCTTAACTACATTTAGTATGCAGACACCCACTGTAATCATATGTTACAGACTTTCCCCTGACTCTGTGCCATGACTCCTTTGTTTGAATATGTTAAACACTAAAACCCAAACTATGAAAAACTAATTTTTCAAATTGCTTCAGCCTGCATTTGCTATCTCAAGTCTTAATTTAATCACAGTTCTTGAGGAAATGAAGCGAGGCAGTCTTAATTGAGCATCTCTATGCCTGTGGAATTCTTTTCCTCTGTTGGCATACCAACACTGAAATCTGTTGAGTTTCGAGTTTTTACCGCAAAGCCTCTGAACCACATTTGAGTCAATAATCCATCCCACATCCTTTTTTCTGCTCTGACGCCAGTTCTCAACAGTTATTTCAGTTTTTCACAGTAGCGCAGAGGTTGCAACCAAGTGGCCCAAGGCTTGGATCTTGCCTACAAATGTATTTCGTTTGGCTTGGACACTGTTCTACGTTTTGGACTTTGTGGCCAACACATAGAAAGTGAGAGAGTTGACATGAGAATACAGGTCTGGCTTGGCTTAGAAAAACCAAACATCTGAAAACAATTGAGCATAAATACTAAATGGTACCAAGTCTGCCCCTCCCTCTCCGACTGATTTTCATTATCTTCCTGGCCCCTGAAGACATAGGAGTTTCTGACTCCTGAAGAGGCATTAGTGCTAACTGACGCCATCCTGTTTTCTTCCTATAAACCCAGATGCATGTCATCTCTGCAGACCTAGATAAAGTTAGAGAATATTTTTCTAAGCAAAACACAAGCATAATTGTTGCCTCTTAAATCAGGCTATCGATGTAAGGCCCTACAGCTCTAGAAAGACTCCTGTCTCCCTGATGACTCGTGGGAAGCACCTTTAGACAAGATCTTAGGCTAGAAGAATTCAGTGTGCACTTCATTGTCCAGTTTGGAAAAAGTTTGATATCAGACCAGTACAACATAAAGTCCTAAACAACTTCCCATAAGGGAGAAAAAGTGATCTCTGTCCATGATAATTGATCATAGATAGCTAAGGAGACAGAATTCTCAGGGCGCCAGGTCCTTAGTCAGCCATAGCTTGGATGCCTGCAGGAGCACCCCCTTAAAGCATACCCAGTGAGGGTCACTTCCGCTGACTGTCTGCTCCACAGATTCCCTGGTCACTTATTCACACTTTATTGATACAGCTCATAAAACTCAAATCCGTATGTGCTTCCTACCTAACATGGAAAACTGCAGAATTAACACACACATGCCTTCTTCATGTTATTAGATAGTAACGCAGCAGAGCAATAAATACATGGTGTTCTTGCTCAAAGGTGATTACTGTATCATCCTAACATCCCCGTAGTGTAGACCTCTCCCACCCCTGTCACACATACTCATTTTAAAACTCTTACATCCCTTTACATTTTTTTTAGGCAGACTTTCACTCCGCAGGTCACCATCCCCCTCCCTTCCGCACACCAGAATGCTGCCCAGGGCTGAGTAGTCCAACACTAACGGCCATCCCAGGCCAGGCACACAATTTCCTGTTCTGTTCTTGGCTTAGTTTTTCTGGTCTGATCTAGGTGTTTATCACGGGAAGTCCCATCCCTGGGGAAGTGTGTCACTTGTAAGAAATGCTCTATGATCTCTCAGTTGTGACTTAGTTGGGCATTATAACATTTTTATGATTAACAGATTTTGCAGACCAATGAATTTTGAAAAGCATAACATCTGCTAAGCATTCCCTTGTAGCATGCATTCGTTCCTTGACCCTACTAGGTAATCTGGGTTGTCCTTAAAATCAAAGCTCTGTGCCGTGCCACCCTGGCATCCCCTCCTAGTGCAGGCTCCCAGTAGGAGGTTGCCACTTTGGACTCTGTTTGAGCACGGTGGGTAGTAATGCCTGGCAAAATGTAATTTCTGGAAAATGCTGGTTATTCAGTGGCTTTGTTGAAAAAGTTCACTAATCACTGGACTAAGCTCCGTGTACACAGGTTTTTTGCCTGCTTTGTTGACTGGTATATCCTAAAACACTGGAATACAAGAGAATAGTAAGTGCTTTGTAGCTACTCAATAAATATTTGTCCAATGAATGAATGATGAACTTATACCACTGTTCATACTATAAAAATGTATACGGTTCTTTCTGCCATTGGGTTTTGTTGGTCTTAAATCACTGGCATGTGTTAGCAGCAAAAATTGGGGGTCCGAATTGGTTCTGTTCAGATTTATGGACTAAGAAGGGTGGGCATTCCAAAGGTTTCTACCTTCCAGAATTATGTCTCAGACACCAGAAGCTGGAATGCAATCCTTTTTGCTACATTATGCAGGCAAGAACGAATTCATCATTTTTATCTCACTATTTCTCATTAAAAGCCTAATACTGCCAATGTCTCATCCAGAGCAGTGCCAAATTTTGCACTCTGCTCAACTAAGAATTGAATGTACATTTGAACAGCATGCTGTGGGCCTATGGCATGTGAACTCTTTGGAAATGGAAAATATATATATTTGACTGACCTCCAGCCAGTCAGAAATAAATCCTCAACGTAATCTTGCCAAAATGTCATTGATTGTGAACAGGGTGCCTCGTTTGTCTTAGCCGATCCTGCATATCAGTTGTCAGTCCACTGCAGTCTTTTCTGCTTCTCTTTCTCTCTGCCAGGCAGCTGCATCTTTGATGAGGTGGACCAGTGAAGAAATGTCATTGTCATCCTTTCTTTCTCATTAGCTGCATTCTTACCTTATTGAAATATCTGGTGGATGAGGATTTTTAAAAAATGTAGCTTCTAATAACTATTTTAATTTCTGTTTAACCATGTTTCTAATTTGTTTTTAAGTTTTCCATCTATTGCTTCTTTCCAGTTAGCCCTGGTATTATATTTCCCATTAAGTTCTATTCTAATAGCAACTGAAACTTTTACTCTACCATCACTGTTTGAAAATAAATGCTCTATTGCATCTGGGTGGATACCTTTGATCATGATTTTCCTACTGCTCAACACCCTGTTAGCTGTGCTTCTAATGGGTGATTGATGTGTTTTCTTTCTTTTTTTTTAGTTCAGAATTTCCTGCAATTAAAAAAAATTCCCCGTGTCTGATGTAAATAACACTTAATTGGACTAAGTAACTATTTCATTTTTGCTCTTCTAGAGAAACATCCTGTTTCTGAATATATAAATAGGGTTGAAAACCTACCAACAATGTCTTTTTTTAAGTTCTTTAGTAATTATCCTGTGCTTAAAGTCCAAATCTTCAACTCGGCCCCATTAACTCCATCACCCCCTACTCTCTGGCCGTCCTCACTCGGGACCTCTTCAAGTGTCAAGTTCACCAACAGCAGTTGAATACTTAGTCTCCTCATTTTGTTTTTCTTGCTCTTGCGCGAAAATCAAATGAACTCCGTGAACCAGGTACTGTTGGCTCCTTGGGGCCAATGGATAGGCATGCATTGGTAGCAGAGGGGATTCCACCGGACTGGCTATTTGGTGAAGGCAATTCACATGATTCACGGTAGGGATCGGTTCCTTGGTGTGATTACCAAGCACTGGATTTTTAAAGACACATGTGCGGCTCTATACCTTCACCACAGTTTCATTCTTCCTTCCTTTGGGGAATGATTAGCCTTATTGCTTAAAGGGTGGTCCAGGTGGTGGTCCCTCATGATGACAGGGAGTGGGTTTATAGCCCTAAAGCAGCCAATGAATGCTGCAGCGGTGATCACACTCCTCAGCCCTCCCCTGGCCTGGCCTCAGCCGGAACTCACGCATGTCAGTTTTGAGGAAGAGAAGCAGCAGCTGGCTTGCTGCTCACCCTTGGCCTGTGGGCTGAGCCCTCTAGGCTTCAGTCCTGCTCTTGGTGAAAGCCCCGAGTGGTGGCTTCTTCTCTATTTGCCCCGTACCCTCCTTTCACACAGAGTGGAAGCAGGCAGTGAGGCTGCCCGTCTTCCCACCCCCTTGCCTGCAGACCCCCTTTCTTGCATAGACACAAATACCACAGTTTTTTATAGGCGGTTTTAAACATGCTCATGATCTCAGAAATTTAGTGTGTGAATTTCTAAGGTCATTCTTTAATGTAAACTAAATATGCTCTGTCCCATCTTCTATTCCAGCAATACCCTTTTTCCTTGTATCAGCAAGATAAAGCCTCCATCTAAGGAAAAAAGTGGGGTTTCTTTCTCCTTAAGGAAGAAAAAAAGACATAGACACATCAACAAAGTAATCCTCAACACAGCTTTACCCTCTAAGAGCCTGACATGGGACGAGCTGTCAAGTTTTTGAGTGTTCAGGTGTTTGAAAAATCTTGGCTGAAAGGCACTAAGACCAAAAAGGTGATGATATTTGTATATTGGGAAGTATTAGCCCCAATTCTTCCTAAAATGCTCGTGCTGGAGGGCTTTTTGACGTGTGTCTCACTTCCTGCCCTAGCTCACTAGTCAGGTCCCCAGAGGGATCCGTCTAAGCCCCACACCGCCTCCCAGGAGTGGGGGTAGCTTTCAGACAAGGCAGAAGCCATTCTGGTACCTGCTCTTTGAAGTAGAGGAAAAGACTCCATACACAGGGGCACCAGTAGTGCCTCTTAAGTCTTGATTTTTATTTGAAGTACCTGCCTTAAAATAATAACCATCGGTTTTAAGAAGGCTGATGTCTGAGCAGCAGAATGCACGGTGGTCATACACACAAGCCGGGAGAGCTGCTGCTGCTGTGTCCACATCCACCCCGAGTCCCTCCCTGCTCTGTGAGCTTGGGCAAGGGGCTTCTTCTCTCCGGGCTGCAGTTGCCTCTGTAAAATGGGGCCAATGCTAGTTCCAACCTCATAGGGTGGCTGTAAGCATTACAAGTTGATACAAATACAGCATGGTAAGTCTCAGTAACTATGTTATCGTGAGCCATTAATAATAATTGTATTTATTCAGTACTATTTCATTGTTCTAATTAGCAGAATTCCTCAAAGTCAAAATGAGGAACTGCCAGCTATGGACGTGCTCCACCAGTGGTCACAAGCAGCCAGTGGAATTAACTCTCCCTAAAAGCAACACGGAAAGACCTCACGTGGGGGTTATTGGGAAGTCTCAGCATTCCCTGAGTGGCTGAGTGCAGAACGGCCTTTGCGACACGTCAGGATCTCGGCTGGCTGGGCTTACTTCTGCCACGCTATTCCTGGCATCTGATTAGAATTTCAGATCATCCCCTAAATGGTCTGTTTTAGCAAGCATTTGGAGAACCGAGCACAAAATACATCATTAAAAAAATACTGTCCACCTTTGGTCTCAGGGTTAGCCTATCTTTATTTTTCTCATATGTCCTTTACAGCCTTCCAGAGTTAACTCCACTGCCAATGAGCTTTCTATGAAGAGGAGTGAGGTAATCAGAGAGTTTAAAAAGGCTGCAGGGTCTGTTTGTCCTTGCTCTTCTCACTGTTGGCTAATCTAAATCCGTTAATCCACTTCTTAACACCCTAAAACTATAGGATTATGCTAAGCCTGGGGAAGGAGGAAAGGACGGGAGGGCGAACTGGAACTACGTGGGGCTTGTAACTGCATTGTCTTCACTTGTGCCCTGTCTTTTGAACCAGGAGTTGACTTCAGTTGCAACTTTTACAGCTTTTCACTTGATTTCTTCCAATGGGTAGGAAAAGCCAACTTGCCTGGAGTTAATGAGCTCTCGCTGCCTTAAAAAGCTTTGGAATAAGCAGTCCCGGCTTGTTCTCTCTGAGGCTACATGTGCAGCCCACAGTGTGGTTTGCCCTTTTCACTGCTGTCAAACATACTTCTGATTTTTATTCCTTAGTGCATTATTGATGATCATCCCATATCAGCATCTCTTTTCTGGCTTCTCTTCTGTATTTTGATTGCTTGTGACTCCTTAGTCCTCAATCTCATTACTGCACACGGCATGAGCCCCTTCTCCACGTCCTCCTGCAAATGGCCCCCTTCCCTAAGATAATCAACAGCTTTATTTACGAGGCTAGCACACTGCCTGTGCCTCACAATGACCTCATGGTGTTCCTTTCTTGTGTATTCCCTTGCCAGAAGGGTTTTGTCTCCTTCTGTTGTGTATTCCCCCAGATCAATGTCGCATCTATTCCACTTATGTTTTGCCTGCTCTCTGTTGTAAAAAGTCTAAATCCATTGGTTGTGCCCAGGTATTCTAAGGTGGAAAGACAGCAAATTGGTATCCTCTCTCTTTATTAGGGAGGGAATGGAAATATGAAATTCAAATAGTTTTATTATATTTCATATATTTGCAGGGGCCTTGTAGTATCTGACCCCTGTATAAGTGCATTAACATTTTTGAAAGTTTGGTAATCTTCTAGTTCAGAAATTCCAATACCGTATTGCAAGAACCAAAACAAAAATCACAGTAGTTGTTCCCTGCTTTGGCTTGCTATTTTTAAACCTAATGATGTGGTCCCCCACCAGTCCTTAGACACTCAGTGCATCCTCACTGCAGGCTGTCTTATTTCCCCTTATTTCTTTCAGTAATTTCTAGTAACAGCAACAAAAAGTATTGTTGATGATTATCTTTACTGTGTTTGGCATGAAGGACAGTGTCCCTGAAGTGTACGTTTAAGATTGTCCCTGCTTTCCCCGTCCCAGCCAGATCAGAATTTCTAATAACTCAGTTTATGGTGCAAGCTGACAGTGCTGGCCAACCACACACAACTGGTGAATCCCAATCTAGAAAAATGCCAGTGGCATAAACTCTTAGAAACGATGTGACTATGGACTTTATGATCTAAGTTTTGGCCATACTCAGTATTTCCTTTCTTCCCAAAATAGTGCATTTAATGAATAAGATAGAAGCACAAGGGTCTGTCTTATTCTGTGGCTGCCAAGAGTGTTGAATATAAGGTTGGCTATTGAGTTTTTAAGGTACTTATTTCCTGAAAATACCTTCTTATGACTTGTAATAGGTGCTGAATGAATGTCTTGATGCCCTAAAGCATGTAAGTTAATATTTGTTAATAGTAATACTAATGCACATGTGCAGTCTTTGAGGCTGTTTTACTATTTAGATAACCAATTTTCCCTCTAAATTACTGTCCTGTACCCACCAAGAGTTCAGTTAAGCTAGTAGTTTCATTAAGATGCATTCTCAGGTATTAAAAGTTGTAATCAGCGTGCTGTGGAAATGGGTAATAAAGGAGATTGGAACTTCCTTTCCTAGATGATCGCAAATGTAGGATAAATAACTTCCTCTTGGTCTGAAATGATGTAATACACAGTTCTGCCTGAAGAATAGGGGCTGGGGTCAGTAACCCTGAATGTCCCTTTTCACATCAAGACACATCATAAGCTCTTTTTCCACTGCTAACTTTATTCCTAAAGCATTGTGGTGAGACAGATGTTCAAACAAAAAATCAATTCAGAAGTCCTCCACTGAAGATTCTTTTTTCCAGTGTTGTCTTTATCTTCTTTGCAACAATAGCTATTCCTTCTACCATTACTCTGATAGTAAGAGAACAATATCAGGAAAGAAAAATGAATTCCCAGATAAGGGGGTTGTTATCTGTTCAATTAGGGCAACTAATACAGAGAGACACAGTGATTTCTCAATTAATGAATCATCCACCTGGGGAAAAAGCTGTACATAAGGTTAGTTATGTTAAAACCCACCCCACATGCACGCAGCATCTTAGAATAGATGGGGCCGAGCTGCCTGATGAGAGTACTAAAATCAGGTATTTTAATGGCTACCACTTATCTTAATCCAGGCAATGCACTTTGTTAATTTTTTTCACATCCTATGTGGCAACATCGTTTTGTCTGAGCAGTAAATATGAAGCCTGGCTGTTACATGTATAAAGCTTTTCATTTTAAAACATATGAAAGAGTTGACGTATTTAATGATCCATTCTAATCAGCCTATCACATGACTTTTGAAGCACTTTTACAAGACCAAAACAAAATTTTAGATTTCTTTCTACAAATTTTCAAAAGCAATAATAATGTGTTTCGCTGTATATCCTTATGAGTAAGTGGTGTCATATTTACTACTCTTTTCCTACAAGATAAAGTCCATACTCCTTGGTGGACAGGCCTTGCTGACTGGCCTCTAGCAGCTTCCTCGTGTGTTTCCCATGACCCCTCTGCTCTGCTCCCGTGTCATGCCAGCCAACTCAGTGCAGCTGTCGGACTGGCTCTGCTCCTGCCTTTCAAGTGCCCTCCTTCTATCTGGAATGCTCCCATTCACCTGGCAAACTCCTACTCTTCTTTCAAGACATAGATTAGGTTTCACTCCTCCTAGAATCCTACCCTGAACTACTCTTTAGGCAGTGCCTGGCCCCCGCCCCTCCCACAGTGCTCGTGGGGGTGTGCTGTCATTCTGCCCACACACTGTGCGAGGCAGGGTTTGCGCTCCTCATGTTTGCATCTCCCCAGCTTCTAGCAGGAACACCAGCTTAGGGTACACTTTTGTAAGAATGTTTTAACGACTGAATGAACATAGTACCTGTATTTGAACACGTGCCTGCTTTTTAAAAAAAAGTCACGGATCTTAATAGATAACAGCTGGGATTTCCTTCTACACAACTTTCAACGCTCCATCCTCCTCCCCCCACAACTCCCAACACAGTGGGGCCCAGTTCTCTGTGGTCTCCTTATGGGCTACTTGATCATAATAAAATACACATCTGAAGGATTGTTGAGTAAGTACTACTGCCCAACCTATCTTGAGACTCCGGAGGTTTACAAACAAATTAGAGTCCAGAAGGCTTTGAGTTTTCAAGTTGGGATGTGAGCAGGCACAGGAGGGTAGGAGAACATAGCCCAAATCCTGTATTGAGAGAGTGAAGCCCCAAGGTGTGTTGTCAGATAGAAAGGGTAAGCTTACGAGCAGGAGTGCTACATACCCAGCCTCCGGCATCTGGGAGATGGAGTGCAGAAGGGAGGGAAAAGGACATCTCAAGTTCAGTGCACTGTAATCAAAAGGTACACTTGAATGCCTGAGTTCCTTATAGGTTTGTTCAAGTTTTACAGACAAAGAGAGCCTCCACCTCTTCCCTCCATAAAAAGGAGAATAATTCCATCTCCACTCATTTCTAATTGCCTAATATTTCTTTACTATGAAATCCACCCTTCTATCCATAGTGAGAAATCAAGCCACCAAGCTAATTGCAGGTGCGTCTAAGAGTTAACATAATAACCTTAACAAAATATGCTGCTAGTTTATTTTCATTCATTCATTCCATAATTATTAATGGGCACCTTCTGTGAGCCAGACCCGGGGCTGGGTATTTGGGGTATAGCCGCAAACTAAGCAGATGTTATCTCTGTCTCCACACTAACTTGGCCTTTGCCAGCTGGAGAGCAGGAGATTTTGAAGCATCTAATGAGGTTGAGGAGATTACTTCTGTGGGATTAGGTGGGTCATGTAAAGTGAAAGCTGCAGGTCTGAAAAGGTGAGCTTTATAACTTCACCCGGCCTGGTGAACTCTATTTCTTTTCATCTTTGGTGAAAGGAAATACCAACTTCTGAAAAAAATACTTCTGAATCCTGGCAACCAGGTATTTGCAGATCTTTCCTTTATTAATTCATTTAGCACCTACTGGGTGCCAGGCTCAGTGTTGGGTACTGACTAGGTGACAGATCGTATCCATATTCAGGAAGCCTGAGTCTACTAGCTCTTGTGTGAGTAGCGTGACCATATCAATTTATCATGCAAACCAGGACATTTTTGAGAGGAAAGATGAAAAGGCATCCCTTACAGGGTAATGTATAAACATATCTTCTGCAGCTGCACCGTTAAGTAGTTTTCTTCAGGAACAACCTTTTAAAAGTAACTGCCACCTCTTGACAGAGAATCCTATGCTTTGTCAGGCAACTGGTGTCTCCTGGTGTCCTTGGGAGTCACTGATAGAACTCCAGCCACCAGAGTGGGTGGTAAACACCGAGAAACATTTTGTGTGGGTTACATGGCTTCCTGGAAAAACAAGTTCAGTTCTTCACTTTTGTTAAACATATACTTTTTTAAAACTCATTTTCATGTTGAAGTGTTCAGTGCAAAATAAAAAAAGGATTACAAAACAAGAAGATAGTTGTTTTCAACAAATCTCAGAAGCACTATAATAAGAATTTTTAAACTTCCAGAAATAGAGTTACTGAATTGTATGGTATTTGTTCTAAATTTTTTGAAGAACCATATGGTTTTGGTTCTTCAAAATTGATGCAAACACTTTGTTTCCACAGTGTCTGCACCAATTTACATTCCCACCAACAGTGCATGAGGGTTCCCTTTTCTCCACATCCTCACCAATACTTGTTATTTCTTGTCTTTTTGATACCAGCCACCTGACTGGTGTGAGGTGGTAGCTCATTGTGGTTTTGATTTGTATTTCCCTGATGATTAGTGATGTGGAGCATCTTTTCATGTGTCTGGTTGGCCATCTATATGTCTTCTTCGGAAAAATGTCTCTTCAGGTCCACTGCCCATTTGGATTATTTGTTTTTTTGGGGTTGTGTTGTATGAGTTCTTTATATATGTTGGATATTAACCTCTTACCGGATATATCATTTGTGAATATATTTTCCCATTCATTGCCTCTTTGTTTTGTTGATGGTTTCCTTCACTGTGTACAAGTTTTTAGTTTGATGTAGTCCCACTTTTTTAT